>LS515529.1:2444069-2456342 GCA_900490845.1 Pristionchus japonicus
CTTTGATTAATTAGCTTATTGTTGTTTGTTTGTTGAAACCGACGAGAAGAAAGAGATCGCTAACGCTCTCTCTGACTTCAAATGAACACGCTGTGCAGCGTGAAAGTCACCTGGTAATCATTTGGCAAATCAGCCAATCCAAGTCGTTCATTATCACCAGATGCGAACAATCCTTGCTCACAAACTCCGTTCAAGATCAGAGATCAAAGATCAAAGACCACCCCGCCCACCTGATTTGCGTGGAGTCTGAGGTAGGGCAGGAGGTAGGGCAGCTGCGTCTGCACCAGCTCCGGATGCGCTGCCATCGCAGCCGTGATCTGCGAGGGAGCGATTATCGATTGATTGGATGATCAATGACAGTCTACAATTTGGTTCTAAAGATTATTTTGATTCCAACCATCCATACCGTCGATCGAATCACACAAGCAAGACGATCCTTTCAGGGCCACCGGTGGCACAAAATTGCCGTGAAATCTCCGTTCCTAACTTCCTAAATGTAACGATCTCTCTCTCACCTGCTCGACAGTGGACACGCCGAGGCGGAGGTGCAGCGGGGCGAGGTCCTGCAAGGAATGAGAGATTAGAGGGAATTGTAGACGGCACTTTCCCGGTGCACAACGCGGACAAATTAGCATGATGCACACCGAGACCAATACCGCACAATGACCTCATTCTCAGAAAACGATCAAACCAAAGATTCTCGTCGCCTACTCATGGTTTTGACGCCCTCATTTACCAAATGCATTGCATACCTATTATCGTGTTGACTATTAGTGTGACGATGAATCAATAATGCCCTTACCGTCTCGAATCGCTTATTCATGGCCTTGATTCCCTCGTTGAGCGGTCGCACGATGGTGTTGACCATCCAGATGCGCAGTCGCTGCTCGGCGCGAGTCAGCTCCGACTCGGTCAGAGCAGAGGGGCCTGATGAGAAAGGGATTAGTGAAATGTGTACTTCAAGAAGTGGACACCCATCATCCGAGATGCACCTGTTCTGATACGAAGAACTTGTGAAGCAGGATCATTCCTTTTCTTTCTCGTTTGAATTATTTATTTTCAGGAAAGGCAGCAAGAGCACTATCGTAAATCCAACACCGCGGCACTTCAAAGCTTTACGAAAACCAAAACTGCCATTCAGTTTCAGACTCTTCAGCCCCCTCGCATACCACTTCTTCTCCTTCCCACTCCCATGTCTCCATCTCCTTTCTCAGCTACGCATACTTTCACCTATAGTCTAACTGTATTCGCTTCAATAGATGTCCGATTGCGGTCCATTATTCGTCGACGAATGTATGTTAACATACCACTTCTTGTCCTTCCAACTGTTCCTCCTCTCTCTCCACTTCCTCCTCCTCCTCCTCCACTGCTCGGTCCTTCTCCCGGCATTCCTCGAGAGGGAGACGAGGCGTGCGAGAGACGGCGACGACTGCAAATTGATAATAATATATTATTGTAAATAATGTAATTGTGTTTTTTAAAGGACCAGCCAGCCCATTGTTCATTCAAGCATAATCCACAATATACCACAACCTCGAATCACTAAACTACGAGGCGTTTTGTATTTCGAATGGACAAAGCAAGAGATACACTGAATTCCCGATTCCCATCGCATAACATGCGCTCTATGCAGCGGCAACTCAAGGATTGTCAACTCGGCATTTTTTTTAAAACCCGGAACATCATCCTCACCGTCCGTCGATGGGCGACGCGCCGCCGGCCGCCGAGGCTGCAGCCACCGCCTGAGAGAAGGAAATCGATAATTGATCAATGGAGTCAACCATAGCCCAAAACGCCAGCATCAATAAAAAATTGGCAGAAATTGACTCCAGGCACAACCTAAGATTGTGAATGTAATTTTTTAAGAGCAGTAATAGCGCAAGAAGCACTCGTACCAGTTTCCTACTATTTAGGTCAGGACCGTGAAACCCCAAAGTGCAACGTTTCTTACATTGCATTCTAACTTGAGGAGAACTTATCGGAATTTTCGTTTGCTTCGATTTACTAGCAATACTACCTTACAATTAGCCTTCCTCCCCCAAATCGATAACCAATACTCACCGCCGCTCTCTGTGCCGCCAGCTCGACGCGGAAGCGCGAGGTGTCGTCCGAGCCAGTGGGGGAGATGCCTGAAGATTACGGCAGGTTACTGTATTCTTGGTGGGAGTACGGTCGGGTTCATTCACAGGATACAATGCTCTAATAAAATCTTTCAGGCGACCAAGGCAATCTAGCGTTACACAGGCACCATTAAGTTTTGCGAGAGATGGAAAACGTTGATTGGTCATCCTAGGCGATTCCAACAAAATAAAACAAAAATCGAAGATCAAAGATCACCCTCACCAGTGCTGCGCGGTGAGAGGTGCACGCCGCCGTTCGAGTCGTAGATGACGTCGTCTGGAATGACAGAGATCAGAGATCAAACTACAACTACCTCCCCTGACTGTTGTTGATTGCTGTAAATTATGCGAATTTTATCCAGAATCTGAGATATCCAAGACATACGAAAGTGGAAAGTTTCACGCTTCACTACGATCATACATTGCGTAATGAGAGCAAATGGCAATATGTCGGAATTAGGATTTCAACACTAATTAAAAAATCGCACCGGCAAAGCTTCATCCTACAATCAGGGATCAAAGATCAACTATCAACTCACATGGATCGGTCTTGCCCTCGGCCGGGTCCTTGCTCATCTGATACGGGTGCAGCTCGAGTCCGTCCAGCTGCAGCATCGCCTGATTGCAAGAGAGCAATAGTGGTTTCTTCTGCTTTGTCATTTTTGCGTTTCACAGAAGAGTCAAATGCACTGTCGAGCATAGGAAAACAATGATACCAGACGGCCATTTCCCACTTTAAAAACCATCCAGGTTAGAATATTGGCCGCATCAAGGCCATCACTGCTAGTTGTCCCTGTCTAGGCAGCCACCTCCCCCTCCCCCCTTACCTGGTAGAAGCTGGTGCTCTGGTTGAGTTTGTCTCCTGCCGCACCGGCTGCAGACGCTGCCGCCATGTCGGCACGAGACTTCGCCAGCAACGCGTCCACCTGGTAATCGAATTGTTGCATTATTATTTTCATTCTCAGTCAGAAGAAGACTGTATTGATAGCCATCTAATGTTCAGTTAACTTGAACTCCTATCACAACCTCAAGCGGACGAGTCAGTTTCTTCCACCAGCTTTTCCTGTCTTATTACAAGATATCCAGCCGTAGTGAATTTCATTAACCGATACAGCATCGGTTCAACTGGCCCTACACATTTCTTCAATCTCCCTACTACTAGAGAACTCCCTCCCTTTCTGATCTTTGATCTTTGATCTTTGATCTCTCACCTGTTCCTGCGTGTGGATGGACGTGAGCATCTTCGTCGAGGGAAGGGCCGCCACTCTGCAAAAATAATTATTTTAGAGCATCTGTAAGACGGCGGGATCGTCCCTGCACCTGCCTCCCGCACTAAGACGACACAGAGCAACACAGGGGCGCCTGGTGTTTACGAAATCACACTAATTATCGTCAAATTCTGTCAATTCCAAGTCAAAAGCCTTGTCAATTTCGAGTTTCGCATTCTCCTTTATTCCCCTCCCCCTACCTGGACTGGAAGGGCGCCGAGGAGGCGAGATCGGCGATCATGGCCGTGCCCGTAGGTGCGGGAGACGCCGGCTGGCTGGAAACACGAAGTTAACCCTCTCTCTCTATTCGCTAAAAAGAGCTGTCAGCAAAAGCAGAGCTAAAGTGCAAACAGTAGAGCTGGCTTAAATATGAATTCAAAAATTAATCAAATAATTATTTATATAATGAATTTACCTCGCAAACGATGCAGAGTGACTGCGTGCGGATGAGAACGAGAGGGCGCTGCAATGGATTTCGTTTCAAGGATCCCGTCACTTATCGGGCGCAGACATTCCTTATATGCTGTCCTTCACCGATTGAGGTAATTTTTCCGAACCTTGTCCAAAAATAAAAGATCACTCTCACCTCCTATTGACCCCTGCCACTCCTCCCGCTCTCGCTCCTCCTCCGAAGTCGTGGTCGTCGATCCACGAGAGATCGGGACGAGACGGAGACGAGGCACCGTACATCGGGCGGTAGTCCGCGCGGCTGAGAGAATATTGATTGAAAGGGACGGTGTCTAGGTAACTATTGATTGAGAAGGGGTCAAATAAGCAAACTGCCGTTCCATTATCACTCAACGATAGTGGGTACAATTTTCAACTTGTTCCTACTTCCATCACACCTTCAACTTCCTCGCTCCACTCTACTCATATTTGCACAGTACTCTATACAAATGATCCGGCTGCTGGAGTGATTGCAACAACACATCATTTTCGAAGACAAGCAGAGAATCGCGAGTAGTGGTATGTTCCCTTTGCATATCAATGATGAAATACCCTAGCCAATCAATAAATCAATAATTCTCACCGGTTGCGAAGCGCGCCCGGCGTCGGCGACTGCTGCGGCGTGCCGAAGATGGCTGCAACGGAATCGATCGATTTCAGAATACCGTAACCTATCGTATCCAAGCCGCAATCAATCGCCATCCTCTAGACCCTCTACCGCACCGCTTACTCACTCTTCTCAGGGATGGGGAAGATGGGCGAGATGACTCCCTGGTCCTCCAATCGTCCTCCTCCTCTCTGGGGGGTCATCGGGAGGGAGGTGCCAGAGAGGGCCGGCGTGCTGGTCAGTACGGTAGACTTCTTGCTGCAATGGTCATACAGTTACAAGCATAGGTCACCACGCCGCCGGCGACCCCATGAATAGGGGTTCATGGTGACGCAGGCCCTACCAAAATTTTGGCAGGGCCTGCGTCACCATGACCAGGGGTTCATGGTCCAAAATTGGCCGGAGCCATACCCGTCGCGAGTAGAGTGCGGCTCCTCTCTAAGGATCGCGCCTCGCCATGTCTGACGCCGCTCAGCGGACATCCGGGCGTCGCAGCTTGAAAACGGTGCCTTATCCAGACTAGCTGCATTCTACCCGCGACGGGTTTGCGAGGCCATTTTTGGACCATGACCCCCTATTCATGGTGACGCAGGCCCTACCAACACTGTTCCTCGTCGCCGCCAGCCCTGGTGACCTTTGGTTACAAGCATGTTCTTGTTTTTTTGTTGTTGGTTGTTTACGACCAAAGATTCCGATGAGAATTAGCATATCCCTCGCAACTCGAACTCACCTTCCCTGCTCCTCTCCTCTTCCCTTCCTCACTCCTCCTCTCTCTTCTCCCTCTATCGAGTGGAATGAGTAGTAGCCCGCGAGGACAGCCCACGTGAGGCAGAAGACGATCAGCTGGAGAGGAAGAGACGATTATCGATTACGAAAGTCAACGATCAGATTATGAACATCATTTTTACTTCGTAGCAAGTGATAATTTTAGCATACACACGCCAACGCCAGACTATAGAACAAAACACCCTCCTACTTTTGCAATCACGATGAAACTCCAAATGCCAGATGCCAATTCGGGCTTTCGTTTTAGGATCAAACTTCCAATTCGAAAGATCAAAGATCAACCCCTCCTCACTAGGGTGGCGAAAATCCGCACTTCCGATCCGTCTCTTTCGGGTACCCGAAAGAGGCTCGTTTACAACCCCACTCTCTGCGGATGACTCGCATGTACGACCCGCTGGCTCGAGTGAGTCGTTTCGTGCGAGTCGAATGCGAGTCAAGTGCGAGTCAGCTCTCCTTTCAGTTCTCTTTTCTCGCCAACTAGTGGACCAAATTTAGAATTCTTTGCATCATTGATCTTGTCACATCTAGCGCAATGTTTAGAATGGTCATTTGAATAATAATATCCCAATTCTACAATTACCCTCTGGGATGGTCTTGACTCGCACTCGACTCGCACAAAACGAGTCACTCGCACTCTCTCGGTTTACAACCTCACTCTCTGCGGATGAGTTGTTGACTCGACTCTGACTCGCACGGGCTGACCCGAAAGGCGGCCCGAAGAGTCGTTTTCGCCACCCACTCCTCACCGCCAGATTGAGGTAGTGCGTCAGCTGGTCGGCGAGCGCGTCGCGTGTGAGCAGCGCCAGCAGCGAGTTGTCCAGCCAGAAGCGCTGCAAATGTATTAGCAATGCAAAGATTATTTTCAGCCGAAAAGAAATTTTATGTAAAATAAGTTATTTGAAATCGATGGGAAACATCTATAGAAAGGGATCTATAGAAATGCCAACAACCAAGTGTAAATTAATAAGATCAATGTGTTACTCGCTTCACCATTATTACATGACCACTGTCAATCAGTAATTGTTGATATTGACGGGTAGCCTTTTTCAAAAGCAAACAAATCAGTACGAAAAATCATGTCCCAGCAGCTTTCGAACACTCCTTTCTCTACCGTAAATTACGCGCTTCACGCTAGTTACATCAACCCAACAAATTGCAATAATCAATTTTAGAAATGCCTCAAATTGAAAAAAAAACAAAAGGAGATATATATAGACGAAATTCAATGTTTCAAAAATTCATCGATTCTCAAATCTCACATCGAAGGTGGCGATGGCGCACACGAGCGAGGAGACCATCGCGTGCCCGAGGTAGCGCTCCTTCCTGAGACGATTATCGATTGATTGTACCGTACTCTTCCACAAATTACTCAAAATTTCGATCGACACCACTACTCTCCAAGCAAACAGCTGCCCTGTCTAAACTTCGACAGCGGAGTCACTTCCTCATTGGCGGGAATCGCTAGAATTCAAATCTCCTTACACGATGGCGGCCTCTTGCTGTCGCATCTGCTGCCTCAACGGCGTCGTCGCCTGCTCCAGAAGCGCCAGTCGACCGGGCGACATCGAAGCCGTCGGAGTCGACGGCGGCATTCTGTTAATCAGAACCTCATTAGCCTAATTAATTAGGCTAATCAGCATAAATTCACAAATCTGACGATTCGGTGTTTCGATAGTGTCATAATTCGAGCAGCAAGGTACACAGCACGGTAAGAGCTACCGAATTTCACGAAACGTTCGAATAACTGTCGATTAGTCCCGATAATTGTTTTATACAGATTACACAAACTACACAGGTTCATAGGAGCCCGTTTGCGTAAGAATCGGACAAATCAGGAGGCATCTGGCACAGCTCAGAATGAAAGATTCTCTGTAACGATGTGATTTGGGGTTCTCAGTGATGCTAAAGACGATGGACATGGTCATTTTTCATTTTGAGCTTCCGTTGGCTCCAGACGACGTCGCGTCGAAAACAGATTTTCTTCCATTGCGCCTCTCCCTAATGCGCTAAAATTAAGCAAATGCGGTTCCAGACCTGAAATTTGAAGGCGGTCACCCCTCTGTAATTTATTTATTTTTATTAACAAAAATATTTTTGTTACAAAATGCAACTTTCCTGCTACTCATTTGGATGAGGTGAGACCTATATAGAAATGACCGTCGTGATACTGCGGTTTCAAAAATAATTTTTTCATAATTTTAAAAAAATACAGTTTTTGAATGATCCAAGAAAGAGTGATCGGAAAACGTGCATTTCGTCACTTGTTTACTCCTTCCCTTCCGTGACCTGAGAGGAGGGAAGACGGCGAGACGGAGGAAGAGGGTAGATCAAAGGAAAGGTCATCGAGGTCACGGAAGGGAAGCAGGAAACAAGTGACGAAACGCATGTTTTCCGATCACTCTTTCTTGGATCATTCAAAAACTGTATTTTTTAAAATTATGAAAAAATTATTTTTGAAACCGCAGTATCACGACGGTCATTTCTATATAGGTCTCACCTCATCCAAATGAATAGCTGGAAAGTTTCATTTTGTAACAAAATTAATTTTGTTAATAAAAATAAATAAATTTCACAGGCGTGACCGCCTTCAAATTTCAGGTCTGGAACCGCATTTGCTTAATTTTAGTGCATCAGGGAGAGGCGCAATGGAGGAAAATATGTTTTCAACGCGACGTCGTCTGGAACCAACAGACGCTCAAAATGAAAAGTTACCATGTCCATCGTCTTTAGCATCACTGAGAACCCCAAATCACATCGTTACAGAGAATCTTCCATTTTGAGCTGTGCCAGCCCTTGTCCGATTCTTATGCGAACGGGCTCATAGGAGTATAGGACATTCAATTGCGGCTACAATAAATTTAGCAGGCAAAGAGAGGGCGCGTCGAGAAGACAAAGCTGTATTTGCGGTGTGGGGTGTTTCAACCGGTAGGTCAATGGGGACGAGGGAAGAGGTGGTTAGGGTAGCGATCACAACAATCCTAGAGCACGTCATAAATAATTGGATGAAACTGTACAATTATCGATTCGATGAAAGCCGGAAAATCGTTATTTTGAGAACTGGTTAGCTGCAACTTGTGACATTCCGAAAGGAGAGTTTGAATCGAATCGATGGGGGTTAGTGATATTGAACAGAACTGGACGAGGAGCACGCTAAATCGGGTTGATAATACAATCGATACTATATCAAGCTATGAAATTGTCAAAACGGGTTACCCGGAGGGGAATCCAGTAGTAAACCTATGGGTTATTTCGAAAATAGACAGTGAGGGGCGTCTAGGGGGCGGAATATCATGAAAAGTCACGCCAAGGCGCTGACTCTCGCCAGAGGGTAAATAGAGGATTACGGTAGGCGTTCAAGCGAGTCAGCTGTTTGAATGAACAACATGGTATGGTGGGCTGGTTACGGTAAGTCATAGGGGTTACGGTAGGGTGCAAGAGGGTCGTGCGGTGGGTCAGACAGCTGTCTCGTCGTGGACGAAGCAGTGCTTGGCTCGCTCGTCGCGGTACTTGTTCTCATGGCGGACGGAGAGAGAGGAGGTGCGACAGAGGGCCGAGCACAACTCGAACTGCAATTAGTATAATTGAATATTTGGTATTCAAATAATATCAATTTCTTTTCAGAATCGAAATCAGTGTTCGGTATTTTATTCCTATGGAATGGGTCCACAACATCGATCGTCTCCTACTAACGGCGCTATTGAGCACCTCTTGAAACACAAATTCGCAAATTCCCAACCTGATCCCGTGCCGACAGAATCGCCCTCAGTCGATGGCCTCTTGTCGTGTCCAGCACGCGCAGCAGCGCCTGGAAATATTTAATTTATGCTGGTTACTTATTTTTCGAAAACACACACTACAGATGTAGCTCAGCCCTAGGCGTAAAAATTTGCGAAATTTGCTCAAGATTTATACAAGCCAAGTGGGCATCAACTGGCCTCCTTCTGGTCGGGTCGCATGCAGCACGAGACGCACGTCTCGAAGTCGTCGCAGCACTCGGCCGCAGCTGCAGCAGGGGCTGCACCAGCTGCGGAGGAGGAGGCAGCGCCTGCAACAGGGAAATGATGGGGATTTGAGAAATTCTGAAAGTGCATTCTCTCGACACTGAAGAGTTGTGTTTCAGGAATACCCCTAGAGCGCGAAAATCCTCAAATCTCAATGTCGCTTTGATGATGCTGATGCAAAAACAAAAACAGAGACATGAACAATGAATGCGTCAGATTGAAAAGTTCGAGGTTCTCTTCCTTTTTTCCCATGCCGAACTCCGCTTCCTAACTCCTAATCAAAAAATTGTCCTTTTATGGGTTCCTTTTTCAAAAAAAGGTCAAAATGTGGGTTGCATATGTCATTTTTGAGGGGGTAATCGGACCCTGCTCCTAATATCAAATTATAACTCGGAAAGACTCACCATATCCCCTGTCCGCGACTCTGCACGCGTCGCAGGCGAAGCGTTGGCGGCGGGCGGCCGCAGCGCCTGCGCTCGCGCAGCATCCGCTCGCCTCCACGTCCGCGCGTTCGCACACGAAGCCGCGGTCGTCCGCGACCCGCGCCGCCCCTTGCACCGTGTTGCGGCATCTGAGTAAGCGAAGGTAAGAATGGTTGACATAATAAATAATTGTTTTAAAACATTTGATCTGCGAACATTGCATCTCGCATGCAAGACGGAATTATGATCAAGAAATGCAACATCAACTGTTGTTTTTGTTGTATTCTATTATAAAAGAAAGTTGTACGAAGAATCAAACACCGCTCAGAATTGACATAATAAGGATTGGTTGAAGCCGAGAACACCCATTACATTTCGCATTATACCATCATGCATACCTCTCCGTTCCATTGCCTCCCTCTGCTCCCATCAGTCCTCCTCCTCCATCCACCAATACTCCTTCTCCCTCCTCTCGCATCCACTGGATCTGGCGTCGCGCCACCGACCGGTAACGGTCCAACATCGCCGCCTCCGCGTCACTCTGAGAATTAGTCAGTTACAATTAATTACATCACACTAAATAAGGAAAAAATCTCCTCTCCTATCGTCTATTTAAAACGAGTTCTCTGTAAGATCAGGACAAGGGTGGCACAATGCTTCAAAATGGTCGGATTGAGCTGAAATTTGAAATGGGTGGTCGCTATGGGTCGTACATACATTCTACAACTTTTCATGATGATCATGCATGATTCATGCATAAACTTTATCTTTCAAGATAACCCCTCATGTGACCCCTCATTCGATAGAGCATCGAAAATTATGCCTACGTTTCGATTTTCATCCATTTTGGAGCAAGAGGAGCCGAGAAACATGACAATATGTACATTTTTCCATGGATTTTCATGGTTTTTGATTTTTAGTATCATGAAGATCTCATTTGCCCCGGCTAATTTTTTCTGTATTCGATGCGTCTTTCGATTCTCTATCGAGTAGTATTTTTCTCAATATTTATATCGGTCACGAAAGTTGTCGTTTTTCATGTTTTCCATGATGGACTCGTTAGCTGGGTTCGAATACGCCTGCCCACATGAGTTTTTGCCAGGCGAATTTGTGTGAATTCTGCTTCTATTTGGGTAGGTCAGTTGAGAAATGATCAAATTTAGTGTTTCGTGAAGAAAGGGACTTTGAAAACGGTTGGCAAAAGCTCATGTGGGCAGGCGGATTCGAACCCAACTAACGAGCGCATCATGGTAAACATGAAAAATGACAACCTTCGTGACCGATATAAATATTGAGAAAAATACTACTCGATAGAAAATCGAAAGACGCATCGAATACAGAAAAAATTAGCCGGGGCAAATGAGATCTTCATGATACTAAAAATCAAAAACAATGAAAATCCATGGAAAAATGTACATATTGCCATGTTTCTCGGCTCCTTTTGCTCCAAAATGGATGAAAATCGAAACGTAGGCATAACTTCCGATGCTCTATCGAATGAGGGGTCACATGAGGGGGTATCTTGAAAGATAAAGTTTTTGCATGAATCATGTATGATCATCATGAAAAGTTGTAGAATGCATGTACGACCCATAGGGACCACCCATTTCAAATTTCAGCTCAATCCGACCATTTTGAAGCATTGTGCCACCCTCTGTTGAAGGTCATCCCGCTCTTACAGAGAACTCGTTTTAATCGCTCTACTAAGAAGATCTAAGTTAATTGCATCACACTATACTCTCTTTTGATCATCAATTTCTGATTTTTTTCACGCTTTCCAGTCGTCTCAAACATTCTCACAAGAAGCAGCTGTGTTTCAATACGACTTCCAAGCAAATGCCTACGAATTGGTGATAGACTGTACTGCGCTAACAAAACGTATCATTCATATTTCGCGAAATAACTCAAAAAGGCAGAATAGCGTTTTACAAGCACTTGATCCCACCAATTTCGGTGCACTGCCAATCATTCCACGCGATACTCTCCAATAGGGTGGCAAATCCGGTTCAATGGGTCATTATTTTGGAGAGATCGGACGGGTCAGAGACGGGTCATGCGGTTAACCGTCCCCTATTGTTTTACGACCACCACTATCTCGGATGAGCTGTTTTCGACCCGTGTGAGACGGGTCGGAAACAGTTCATTGCTTCCGTTTTCGGCTCCAAGTGAACCAAACGAGAAAGTTCAAATACAGAACTACTCTACTCGATAAGGGCTTTCGATTGAATGCCAATTCAGTTCTGAGTTTGAATCATCTCATTTGGTTCACTGGGAGCCGAGAACGGAAGCAATGAGCTGTTTTCGACCCGTCTCGCACGGGTCGAAACAGCTCATGTTTACCCGAGACGGTTGACCCGTGGAGAGTGAGGTTCATACCTGTCCAGGGCTGGAGGCGAGTGACCTTTTTGCACGCTGCCCGACCAAAGGTTTGCACGCTGCCCGACCTTGGACGCATCGGGCGAGTCGTACCATGACCCCCTATTCATGGTGCAAAAATGGAGCGCAGACGGCCCACCACAACCCGTCGCGTGTCGAGTGTGGTGTGCCTTCAAGGCATGGCGCTGCCGACCACCTCTGCGCCCCTCTGGGGGACGCGAAGGCTGGCGCAGAGGTGGTCGGCAA
>LS515529.1:2457070-2547112 GCA_900490845.1 Pristionchus japonicus
GGCGCAGAGGTGGTCGGCAACGCCATGCCTTGAAGGCACACCACACTCGACACGCAACGGGTTGTGGTGGGCCGTCTGCTGCACCATGAATAGGGGGTCATGGTACGACTCGCCCGATGCGTCCAAGGTCGGGCAGCGTGCAAACCTTTGGTCGGGCAGCGTGCAAAAAGGTCGCTCGCCGCCGGCGTGGACAGGTATGGTGAGGTTGTAAACCCGCCTCTCGCGGTTAACCATCTGAGAGGGAGAGGAGGGACGGTTAACCGTGACCCGGATTCGCCACTCTACTCTCCAACATTAACCAAAATTCTCGAAAGCGTATCAGGAAATGGGTTTCATCTCCACTACAAACCTGCTCAATTCTACGAACTGTCAATCGCTTGATGTTTCGGTCATCCAAGAAATACCTCATAAACCACCCCCTCACTCACAGTAATCCATCCGCTCATCGTGTCCCACGCGCCCGGGCAGTACAGCATCACGTAGCACATGGCCAGCGAGGCGGCTGCGAGCAGTGCCGCGCGCTGCGGGCTCGGCTTGAGCAGGCGGGCGGCGCGCGCCAGCAGTCGGCGCCGCGAGGGCGCGGACGCGGCGCCCGCCGCCTCCACCTCCGCGCTGCTGCCGGCGCTCACTGCTGTCGCGGCTGCAGCCGCACCGGCTGCTTGCTCATACGACTACCTGCCAGGGGGATTTGAGATTTTACAGTCGCTGGAAACCAAGAATCAGATACGAATCGGCGATCGAGCAACGCCTTCTTTTCACAAGAACATCAATGCCTGTGCAAAACAGTAGTTTATACCAAAAAAAGAAGATCTCTACAAGCTACCATACAACGTGTGGGCGAAACGGAAGGATAATTCTGAAAGTTCGGGAAGAATCAAATTGATTGATTCAATCAATAAACGAACGAGCAAAGAAGCGACGAGTCAGGGGTCCTTCTCATGAATGGGCGGTACAAGTATATGATGAGTGTGCGGAACATTTCATAGGTACAAAGAGAATCGGTGGTGACACTAAATAGGGAAGGTTCAAGAGCGCAAAAGCTACCGTAATCGAGAAATAAACAGTGTGAGCGAGTGAATAGATGTATGGTGCGAAGCCGGGATCAGCATTAGAGTTATTTTGTAATTTTCGATTGGAAACTAAGGCGGGTGTTTAGCATATAAGCGAATACAAGTGAAATCTATTTACAAGCATTGTCAAATAACTGAGTGAGGGTGGATATTTCGATATTTCTCTTGGAGGTGCGAGGTGAGGGGGAAGAACGGGATGTACTATCAATTGCAAATCATAACCAATGTTAAAGATCGGATGTAGGGAAAGTAACATGCTTGTTGGTCTATCGTAGTATGCAGGGTGGTAGTGTATTATCTGATTTTGGGGTTCTTTTTAGCACGATTTCTGAAGTTCAAATATTGAAGGCAGTCAGAGGAAGATGATGGGAGGGGCTACTCAAGCAACCGAATCACAACGCGCGCACCATCTATCGGCGAGATGCAGTGCAAGAGGCGCTCGGGTCGAGGTGCGGGCGCCTTTGTCACTGTGCGCTTCGCTGCTGGCGGCCGGGGGCGCTTCTTGGGCGTCACCGGCAGCGGCGTGCGCGCCTCTGGCGCGCTAGCGCCATCGAGCCGCTCACGCAGCGCGCTGATCGCCTGCTTGCGGCGGCCGCTCAGATTGAGGAAGGCGGCGATGGGCAGGTCGGCCAGCTCCGCCGGCACCGTGAAGCGGGCCTGCTGCGGCTGCTGGGGAGGAGCTGCAGCAACAGCAGCAGGCTGCTGCTCCTGCTGCAACAGCTCGTCGCCCAGCAGCTCGAGCAGATCCTCATCGTCGAGGACGTCGGAACGGGCGGGTGACAGGGCGCAGAGGACGTCGAGTCGCGAGTAGGGATGGCCGCAGGGAGGGACGGGGATGGCTAGAGGGGGCGGAGGGGTATCGGAGGGAAGGTCGGGACAGGGAGAGAAGGCAGGGGGCGAGGGAGCGGCTGCGGCACTCCGATGATCTGGGCCAACCTGCAAGAGGCGCGTTGCATGGGGGTTACTTGGTCTTGTTTGTCCGGTTAAGCACGATATCCTTTCCTCTGTTACTCGACTCATCATAATCAATAAAAACCTGTGTCTAATACTACCGTAGCCCACTCTGTTACCGTACCTTCTCACATCCCACTCCCGTTCTGCATCTGTCGATGGTGGTGGTGGTGAGAGGAGGAAGCACCTTGCTGCTGCTGCTGTTGTTGCTGCTGCTGCTCGAGAAAATCTGAAATGGGATACGATAAGATCAGAGAAGTCACTGTTTCACCACAACATCACTACTCCGTTATCTAACGATTTTCAATATCACAACGATTCACAAAAACACTAATCACTTGCTAAAAAATCACAACTTATAACAAACCAACTCCAGCCCTACTGCATACGCATTGATCAGCAGATCTATTCGCTGTTTCAGATAATCATAATTACCCCGTTGTCTTACGAACTTCATTGGAACAATCCTCATCACTAGTCAGGAAAAGGCGCAACTTGTTGTACTGTACTGACCAATATCGACTTGAATCTGGTCCTGGAACGAGATCATCATCTTGTCCTGCTGTCGCTTGATCCGCTTCCGCTCCGTCTGCCGCTGCCCGAGGTCGCGTCGCTGCTCCGGCGTCATTCGCGCGTATCTGTAATTAATTGGTCTGTTAATTAATTAACTGGTCAATGAACTCGCAATTAATATGTGATTGCTTCCGAAAAACTAGTCTGGTTGGCACTATTTCTGAGTGGTTCCTATGCCTCATACGATAGCCCTGAAACCCCAGTGAGACACTAGCACCTTTGCTACAAATGACAATCAGTGACGCTTGGCATACTCCGAATGTTTCACTAAAGATTTGAGAAGATTGGTTTTTATCACAACGAGTTAGGGATGCCGGTTCGGTTTCGGTGTTACGGCCCTCTCCTCCCTCCTCTCCGCTCTCAATCGGCCAGCACCGATCGAGAGAGAGGATATGCAAATTGGGTTCGGTGTTGCCGAAAAAGAGGGAGAGGAGAGGTCAACACCGAACCAACACCGAAAGTTTCGGTGTTGGTTCGGTGTTGGCGCTCCCTTCCCTCCCTCGCTTGTCTCTTACCCGGCGCGGCTAGAGAGCACGCATAAGAGATAGAGAAGCAACTCGCACTCCCTTCTCTCTCTCTCTCCCCTACCCTTTCTCATTGTCAGATCGCCCTTCCTGATTTTTTACGGGGGAAGAAGAAGGGACTAAATATTGGAGAAATATCGTCAAGGAAACATCAAAAACACTTTTCCCCTTCTTTCTTTCACTTTTCACTGTTTCTGGGTCTAAGGAAATATGTTTGTGGTAATCACGCCATACTGTCTTTTACAAAGTCTGAAAAATTTGAATTTAGTAGGCCTATTCTATCTGAAAGGGCGCTCTGACAAGAGTAGTGAGAAAGAGTAGGGGAAAGAGAGAGGAGTGGGAGGGCCTTCTCTATCTCTTACGCGTGCACTCTAGCCGCGCCGGGTAAGAGACAAGCGAGGGAGGGAAGAGGGAGCGCCAACACCGAACCAACACCGAAACTTTCGGTGTTGGTTCGGTGTTGACCTCTATCCTCCCTCTCTTTCGGCAACACCGAACCCAATTTGCATATCCTCTCTCTCCATCGGCAACACCGAAACCGAAACCGAACCGGCAACCCTACAACGAGTTGATGCATACTGTTGTTGGATGGCTACTCCATCTATAAGTTGCCAGTGAAACTAGGACAAAGCAATTTCGAAACTCTGCCATGCCCAAATTTCAGATTCGTCCAATCAATAAATCAATATCCCCTCTGACCTCCTCCTGGCGGCCTCTGCCCACTTCTGCTTCTGCACCTCCTTCTGGTTGTCGGACATGTTCTCGAAGCGACGACGCGTCGCCTCCGCCCAGCGAGCCTGCGGAGACAATAGTTACGCTACTATCAAATCATTCATCAAATTTAGTTATCGAGTGTTCATTACACTAGTGGTTGTGAAGTTTTCGCTCTTATAAAATGCAAACCATACACCACATGTTGCTGGGACAATGGTTCAAGTGCCAAAATTAAAACCGAAAAAATAATTCACTAACAATAAGAAAGCGCACTCTCTACGAATAGTTTTCCTAAAAATTTAACTGCGTGCAACCATGAACCTGCCATGGTATTGTCAAAATGTCTCAAATACAACCAATCAAACTCCCGCCTCACCCTCTTCTCCGGATCCGCCGACTTCGAACCGCCCACGCCCGGCGACATCTGGAATGGGTGGAATGGAGATTTTTACGAATTCGTGACCATGTAGATTTGCTTTTTGTGTGTGATAACAAAAGAATAAAAATAAGGAAAAAATAAAAATAAAATCTCACCATGCTCAGACCTTGCTGCATCATCTTCAGCTCCTGCAGCCGCCGTTGAAAGCTGGAAGAGGATCATTTTGTAAAGAAAACCATTCAAAGACCTCAAATTAGCACAAAACATCGTTAGCACTAATGAAGAACTATGTTCACATTTCCTTTTAACCCTAACAACTTCAAGATCGGTTCTAAAAAAACTGAATACTTGTTTTTTTTAAAATTTTGATAAGCACTCACTCCATTGGCTCTCCAGTCATCTGATCGTCACTCGGTAAGCGAAGTTCTGAAGTTTATCAGATTTAACACTACTAATTTCAAGTACTTTTTCAAAATTACTAAAACAGTCTGCTCGTTATGAGTTCACTGTTTCATTCTTTCCTTTAGAGACAATATACGCGAAACAGTTCAATATTACAATAGAAATCGAATTTTGACTGATACGAAAATTTAAAAAGAATAAATTCAAGCAAACCTTTCTGTTGGTTCATGTAGACGTTACTCTTGTTGTCTTCTGAGTGATCCTGCAATTCGATTTATTGGTATCAGTTAATTTTTTAACTGAACGCAGTGAGTTCGAACAAAATAAGCCGTTGACTGAAAGTTTTGATGCCCGGAAGCGGTTCAATGAGCAAAGAAATATTATAAACCTTGTTGTTCCATAGATTAGCCAGGAAGTTAACAGTGTTGATTTCGCCCGTTTGCGGGTTGACCGTTTGGGCGCCTGAAACAATTGCTTTTAGCCAATATTAACAAGTAACCTGAACAGAACTCTTGCGAGTCTGGAACAACCAATAATAGTGAAAAATAAAATAATCAATGAATACCTCTGGGCTTGTAGGTGCCTGACGATGAGGAGATCATCGACAGCGGAATTTGCAGGTTATTTGCGGCTGCAAATAGCTTTCTTATTGTCAATAGACCTCATTAGACAATATTTACTTCGCCAGACGCTCAACAACTAAAACGAGCACCCAGTGGCACTGCCTCGACGAAAGTAACTAGTATAGAAAATATTTAAATGTGTAAAATCGAACCTTCATTCGAGTTCAGCCCGTTCATGAACCGATGGCCGTTGTTACCATTGAGGTACTGCAAGCGACACGTTAAATATGATCAAAATATATAAATGCGGCGTTGGGCAGTCAGGAATGTGCGAGAGGGACAGCTAAACAAAGCTAACAAAATAAAGCAAACTCACGTTCAGTTTATCGCCGAAACCGCCACTTCTGTCCTCGACGCTACTGAGCGAACTAAATTATATAATTTTAAATAATACAAACACTTTCCATCTCTGTTTGAATTCGTTTACGTTTTATCAATGATTTGTAAAAATTAGCTCTAATTATGCAACCTTAGCAAACACTATCGGAAAATGGGTCAGAGCGGGCTGCGGTGTGCAAAGAAGGAACGCTAGGTAGTAGCAAAACAGGAAAGTGAGACGAATAGGCTAAACGATAGATCGACTCGACTTACTTGACGTAAGAAGTGAGATGGCCGTTGTTCGATCCTCCACCTCCCGTCGCGGATGACATCCCGACGAGGAGCTTCAAACACACTTTCTCCCATACAAACAACGAGAAAACGAGCAAGATCGCGATGAATCAATCGAACAAGGCGAACGAACAGAAATAGTAATAGTTAGGTCAAAATTTCGATGTACTGGCCTAGAGCCCCATTAGGCCTTGACTATAGCGCACTAGCACACTACTTGATAGCAAGTGAGAGAAGTGGTGAGAGAAGGCAGAAAAAACGAGAGAGGAAAAAAGCGAAACGCGCACAACACTTCCCATGCGCAGAGTGCCGTAGATACGAGCGCATTTCTTTCTCAACGTGAACTGGAAACTGGTTTTATTTGTTTTTAATTTTTTTTCTTCTATTTAATCATTTAAGAATGTAAAATCAGATCTTTATTCATCAAATCATCAAATCTACATTCGTAAATTAATAATCATTTCTTCCCGTAGAGTAGTTCGCGAACATGACTGCTCTTGAGATCGCGGTTCACCGATGCCTCGAGCAGATGCTCCACCTTCAATTCCATCGATATTCAACTTTCGGATACCGTAGTTCACTCACCTTCTTTGCTCTTCGCTTGCGAGAGTACGTGTTGCAGGCTGCAATTGTGATTCTTTAATCGCCTACCGTACACTCTCGTGTATCTACACGCATCTACATCATTTTTCGTAATCTACATAATAACGATTGATAATATCTACATCGATCGATAATCTACCGTACCCCAGACGATGAGTGCCAGCGGGATGATGCAGATCGATAGCAGGACGGGGTTCATGCTGGCTGCCTTGTTGTTGTAGTGAGAGTAGACATTCCTCGTCTCTAGCTCGTCACAGTACTCTCCTGGAGATCAAAGATCAAGGATCACCGTTCATGAAAATGAAAAGAATAATAGGTTAAGACCTAAAGAAATGAACTAATAAAGGGTTCGACTACCATCTATGAACAAGAAGATGATTTAGAGAAAAATCATAGACGATGTGAAGATAGAACTTTGAAGAATCTTATGAACACGAAAAAAAATCAAAGGACATCTCTCACCCGAATAGGGTGGCTCGCAGTTGCATCTCATGTCCGTCTGGTCGGCTTTTCCGTGCTCACATACAATCTAAACTACAGTATTCAAATCTGTCTTCCGAAATCCGTGCGGTACCTTGTCACACTCGCTTCCCTCCCAGCCGTGAATGCAGCCAGTGCATCTGCGAATCGATAACTACCGTAATCATCAGTTATCGATCTTACCCGCCACTCTGCGTCCGCTCAAACGTCGCACAGTGCATCTCCCTGTGGCAGATCGATCCCTACAACAGTCCTGATTCAGGCGAAGGCGCTCAATTCAAAACGTACCGTATACCCGTCGTTGCACTCGCACTTGCCCATGTGGATCTTGCCGTTGATGCATCGCTGCGTGGTGGGTCCCGACTGGAATCCGGTGGATACTGTAGTAATCAATCGATTACCGTACCTCCACCAGGAAGACCAGCAACGGTAGGACGAGCAGGGCTCGGTGCATGGTCGTTGTCGAAATCGACCCGAGCAAATGAGACGAAGAGGAGAATCGAATTGAGAATTGGGTGAGAGATGGGAGAGAAAGGAAAGAAAGAAGAAAAATGCGAACTCAGAGCAAAGCGAGAGGGAGAGACAACCCCTAACCGCAACCGTTCTCTCAACCCTCTGCTCTTACTTCCCCCCTTCATCATCCAACTGGTTCCGCATTGTGACATTTTAATCACTTATTATTATTATCATCACACTGTATTTACAACAAGAAAAGGATACTCGTAACGTGAACAACATTGACAAACAGGCAAACAAACAGATGAACGAGGTAATTTGGCGTGTCGAATTCGAAGATGGGAGATCTGTTCCTCTCTACCGATTGAGGAACTGACCTTCACCGCCTAGAGATGAGAAGGGGAATCGTATTAGGCGCGTATCAACCATTTCTCAGTCTAACTTCATGTTGAGATGGTGTCTTGGTGATAAGGGGACGGGCAGTAACGCAGCCTGCGCGGGTACTGTAGTCGGGGGTACGGTAGGCTCGAGTACGGTAGCTCGACTCGATTCGATACCTGCAAAAATGCTTGATAATCTCGATACGCACTAAGCTGTGGCCGCGATTTGCACCAATTTCGGGGTTAACTTTGATGGTTTTTGAGTGCACTACTCGATTAGCCATTAGACTATGGTGCGTAGGGGAGGGGCTGCGTCTCTTCATTTTGCATGTTCTCTCATCTATCGGAATTTCGAAGTACGTGCTCTTCATTCCCAATCGCTAGTACAGTCGCTCAATCTGGCTACTTTTCGGTTCCACTGATTCGATGAGATATCTCTCCAAAAAGGACGACTCTCCTCTGTCTAACTCGTCTCACCTAACTAATCTCAACTTTCATTTCCGCATCCAATCTACCTTCCGCTTCATAATTGAATTCCATTCGCCGAGTTATTTTTGTTCAAATCTCGGGGGCATGACAAAACGGCAACGACAAAACGGCAAAGGGGTCGCGCGAATTGGAATATCTCGCTTTAAACTCGTGCTAGAGCTTAGTTTGATAGCTCATGGAAATGCTAATCTCATGGGCTATCGAATGGTATAGGTCATATTTTATGAAATTGACCGGGAAGCGTTTGTGAATTAAATTAGAATACACATTTAAAACTTGAAACGTTGTGGAATCGGTAGCTACCTATCGTATGATAAGGCACATGAAGTTTCGAACCGCTATCTAAAATTGGAGTCAAGTTATGACTCGTTGCCGTTTTGTCGGTTGCCGTTTTGTCATGCCCCCCAAATCTCAATCTTCCAACCTTTCTCATTACAATGAATGCATTCCGGATCTCCTCTACTTTCCCAATCAAACAACGCTAATCACGAACCTGTCCTACCTTCATCTCATTTGACCCAGTCAAACTATTTGAAGAGAATCATAAATCTGCTCTACCGCATTCCTAATCTGACTCAACCCAACTACCGTACCTCGATCTGCGAAGAGGTCGACGTATTCGGAGACGATCCGGATGAGGAGGAAGAGCGCCATCGCCGCCGTCGAGGAGACGAGTACGGTAGGAAGGACGAAGGCCAGAGTGAGTACGGTAGCCGACACTGAAAGAGGAGTACGATAGGTTATCGATTGCGAGGCTTGGCTTCACTTTTTCTATCTCTTGCCATAGGGATATCGCAGAAAGAAACGGAATTAGACAAAAAGGAGACGATTAGAAAAAAATAGAAACCCAGCATCGATTACGTTTCTGGCTTCAAATATCATCCCCATGCTACCAGTAAAAAATCCTTCTCTCATTTCGTAGGCACAAAAATCACACATTATTCCAAATCGATACTACCGTAGCACAAGTCAATAGTACAGTAATCACTCACATTGGACGATCAGCGCGACGCCAAAGTTGATGACGAACGTCGTTATGAAGACGATCGATCCTCCGATTACCTGAGAAACGATCGGTAAAGTCTGCGTTTTTTCTAATCTGGATAGCGTTGCGTTACTAAAAACAGTGTCCCATGGGTCTCTAATATATTCTGTGCAACACATTTTTTGGCTGGTCACCGGGAAAAGCAAATAACATGAACGTAAATAGTCGAACGTAGAGCTTTAGTTCAGAGTTTACTACGGGAAATCATAAAAGATAGGTCAAAGGAAAGTACAACAGGCTGAATCCCTCACCGGAATGGCGTTGAAGACGACGAGCAACGCCACCAGAAGTCGTGTCTCCCGCTGGTTTAGCGCGTCTGTCAATCGCATCTGGGAAGGCAAAGATCAAAGATCAAAGATCAACTATTCCAGTGTCTCCCGCTGGTTTAGCGCGTCTGTCAATCGCATCTGCGGAGGGAAAGATCAAAGATCAAAGATCAATCAGTAGAGAGGAAAACAGTAAAAAAATTAGTGTCAAAAAACGAATCAAAGGAGCAACAACAAGAGGAACTTCTAGACACATAATCGCATCGGCAGGATCAAGAAAAATAAGTTATCAAGGTTCACAAATTTCAATCACCAGAAATCGTTCAGCATCAATAGAAGGTGCTGAATTTCAAACAATCACTACTGAATCAATTACAACGGGCATGGTTGCTGACCGAGATGGATGAATTGCTTAGAACCACAAACTAAATGACGGTCCAGAATAGGAAAGATCAAAGATCAGTTCATGAAATCAGTTCGAAGAAGCTAAACAAGCTCGAGAGCGAGGGATAGCGAGTAAATCGCCCGCCAAAACCTGATCACGTTTACTACTCACTCACTCTCTCACTCGAGTACGCGATAGCTTTGCAGCGAGGGGCATAACAGTTGCTCAGATTACTCCACTACAGCTTTCCCAACTTGAACAACTAATTAGACCCTAGCACATGACAAAATTCCAAAACGCTGGCACTCTTTCAGACAATAGGATGACGGTTAATCATGCTTCAGCCTCGATAAGGATGGGAACAAGGGCGACGCGAGATAAGGCAGAATTGAGAGAGTGGGCAGAGAAAGAGACGACTAGAGACTGTGTGATTTGGAGAGATAACTCGACCGCGAATCGTTCCATTTATCGCTCGCTCTGCAGAGAAGACAACTATGAAAACACATTATTTATCATTAAATTACTCACATAAAACGCACTGATACAAGGGGCGAATACAAATAATTGCAAATCAAGGCAAGGGTACACAATCTAAATATAAGTTACTGTAAAACAAGGGACCTCAATAACCTGAGTAGATAATGTGGCCTGGCATGCACAAGTCAAGATTCTGTACTACCGTGATCAGATGGGGAAGGGTACCGTAACCTGACGAGAGTACTGTATCATCTACCGTAATCTACTCGATGCCAACGGCCTTTCTACTGTAGTCGTACAGCTGCTTGCAGGCCAGATCGTCCAGGGCTACCGTACTCTCCGACTTGCGCGCGCAATCACTGCAAGAGACGCCATTATTGACTGCGTCATTTCAGGGGAACTCGAATAGACTACAATCGCATCTATTTTATAGAATTTTGGTCGCGAAGGGCAGCAATTATTATCTGACAACAGATATTGAGCCTCATATAGTACATCTGAAACCCGTTACACAACTTTTCGAAAAAAATAACTGATCAGGTCTCACCAACCAATCAGCAATCTTTTTTTTCAACGATGTATGCGATAACTAGTACCTAACTCTAGATCAGTGACAACCTAAATCATGCAACTGAGTCTCTAGTTTGACAGTAGCTTCAAATGTCATATCCTTGCCTAACCCCCGGGCAACACCAGACCCCTCCTCCTTCATACCTGAAGTAGCATCCGGACACGCCCTTGACCTTCTTGGAGAGAGCGAGGTAGAGGGAAGTCTGAGCACCGTCTCGCTCGGTCTTGATGAAGAAGGCACTGAGAAGAGAGAATTGACGATTGCTGAGACCGAACTTCAGCACAGTCAAAAATGCCAAAATGCAATGTCAAAAATGCCAAAATGCAAAAAATGTGTTGTGAGAATTTTTCGAACTGACAGACTATCGATCGAGAACCGTAAACATTGCTGATCAACTCACGCGATTGTCGTGAACGGCTTTCTGCCGAGGAAGCCGAGGTGACGGGAGAGGTCGGAGGCGCACGCGCCTGAATCAGGGGGGATTGATGCCGTAACCCTTCATAGCAAGTACATTTTCCAACAGCCTACTTTCAAGTAAGATATTTTTTCCAACCGAAAACATTTCACCATTATCTCCAAAACACACGTGCTTATTCTAACAAAAGGTGAAGCCCAAAGCCTCAAATACAATCAGTACTCAATCCGATTTCCATCTGAATCTACCGTACTCCTCCCCTCATTCTAATCACTCACCCGGATGCAGCGAGTTGACGCAGACGGTATTGTTACCGCGCGCGCGGATGCGACGCGACAGCTCGCGCGCGTGCATCACCTGCGAATACGGCATGCATTAGATTGATTCCGTGTCAGATTCCGGCTTCAGTAATCCTAGAAATCAGCAAATTGGCAGTTAACTATAATCGACCTTGGGCATACTGCTTAAGCAACAACCCCACTCCTTAACTCACATTGGCCAGCTTGGATCTGTTGTAGGGCGCGAGTCGGCCGAACGACTTCTTGTCGTCGATCGTGTCCAGATCGAGAGGGGCAGACTGCAAGGAAAAGCGTCCATCAGTTTTCCGCTAGGAGAAAATTGAGCAAAAAGTCCTAATGATGATCGCAAGCATTAGCATTATTCCAACTCGGGGGCACATAAAACATTGAAAACCCTGTTAGCCAATGATCTAGTAATGATTACGTGGAACAGGAGTACTAAAGTTTAATCAGACGGTCCTAGCACGCCCTCTACTCTCCATTGATTCTCACCTTCATGTGCAGCATGCTGGACACGTTGACGATCCTGCCCTCCTCGGCCTTCTCCACCAGCGGGAGGAGCAGTTCAGTCAGGAGGAAGGGACCTGGAAAGGCGAGAATAAGCTCGCTCTTATTTGACCTGAAGTAACCAGCAAGAGGTCATGTGAATTGATGAGATTTTTTTTTTCACCCATTCTACGCATCCCTAATATCGGGCTTGTCCTTGTGAGCCCTATGACATGCTGGTGAAACTCGCAAGGACCATGTTCAAAATTGCCAGCCGATTATTAACAGCGTACTGGTCTACCGTAATCCTCCCGCTCCGTACCGTACCCAGATGGTTGCTCTGCCAGGTCATCTCGTGCTTGTCCTCAGTCAGCTCGAACTTCGGGTAGAACATGATGCCGGCGTTGTTGATGAGGATGTCGAGGTGAGACTCGGCTGCAATTGAAGGAAACTATTCACCGGATGCGGTTTGAAAAATAGACAATAGGCCAAGTTCGTTGGTTCATTCCTATCTAGTTGACTGGCAATTTCAATGCTTCATTATTTCGATGAAAGCCGTGGTGAACAATAAATTGCAATTCACCATGCACTTGCTATTGAAAAAAACACTATTTCAGAATGAAGACTAATACAAGGGGCTATTAATTAACATAAATATAAACAGACCCTGGGCGATTCTCTTGGCGCAGGCGCGGATGGACGCGAACTTGGACAGATCGCACTGCTCGTAGATGAGACGCGTCGCGTCGCAGCCCATCTGGAGAAGGAGGGAAGATCAAAGATCAAGTCAAGATCATTTAAACCAGAGTGAAAAAATAGTGACACTGAAAGAAACTATCGTGCAAATTCGCAAACATGGATTTGTACAACATTGAACGTGTACACTCGATGTTTCTACCTCCCCATAAGTCAAACCAAGAGCTCTGTTGTCAATGGACATCCCGCAGAGGCTACTAAAAATCAATCGATCTCTCCACCGTACCCGGACGAGCTTGATCTTGGCCTCGTTAGCGCGCTCCTCGTTGCGGCACAGCATGTACACCTGAACAGTATCGATCGATAATCAGCTACCGTAACCTTGATCACTGACCGACAATCAATACCGTCCGTACCTTGGCTCCTCTGAGGTTCAGCTCGCGCACCGTCTCCAGGCCGAGTCCCGTGTTGGCGCCGGTGACCGCGGCGACCTGAGGTAGTTACCGTATACCCGATACCGTAATCAGAGCTACCGTACCTTGCCCTTGGCGGAGGCGCGCTCGGTGAACTGGCCGCCCTTGATCCACTTCCTGTAACGAGGGATTATGGATTGAGTGGAGAGGTAAATTGTGTTTCATTGAATCTATTTGTTCGGAATTAATTTGCATGGACGTTGTGACTTCGGGACTCGCTCAAAAAACCAATCAAAGACAGGAAGACCTTCGAAAATCTCAATAATGGTAAGGCGGCCACACTTCTAGGGCAGACCAGACAGTTGGTTGTAGATCTTCTGTTCCTACCTGACGAGGAAGAGGAGGATGGCGGCGCCGACGGCCCACGCGGCCAGGCTGCACAGGCAGCAGTCGCCGTCCGAGTGCGACTCGTCCATATCGAGGTCCTGAAGGGGCAAATTGATGATTACGGTAGGCAATAAATCGATATTCATGAATAAAATCACAAAATGGAAGGCCAACCCGCAAAAGAGGGGGATACGGAAAGCAAGCTAACTAAAATCGAGAATAAATTGGGAGGAAAGCAACAGAGTATAGAGTGGATGGCGAAAGGGAGGATGACAATTGCAAACAAAACTGTGATAGGGCGAGAGGGTGTTGAAATGATTCACAAGAGTGAGCCGCGTAACCCGCGCACCTAATGATACAAGGAAGGTATCAGAAGGAACAGTCATCACTTTTCCGGAGGTAAAAAAACGAGCGCACAACCTCAATAAACACTAGCAAAGCAATGAATTGCAAAAGCCGCGTGGAAGGTAACTCCCTTGCTTATCGTAAACGAATATTCGACGACCTTTAGCATCATGCAAATCGCTCTGGACCATAAAATCAGAATCAGAAACCAACAGGCGTTCACGCACTACACAAATAAGAAAGTTGGACGAGCGGGAGGTTTCTAGGACGGCGGAATGCTCGATCTAGCTCAATGCAACGTGTTCTAGGCGCGGGATGGGAAGAGGGGAGACGAGAGACAACGCGGTGGTGAGAGAGCGCAGACAGCGCGAGAGTGTCTGCTTCTCTGCCCGCTCTCACCTTATCACACGCTCTCTCGTCTCTTCGGTTGCTTCTCTGAAGTGCCTTGAATTCCGGAACAAAGTGCGATTTTGACTGGATGATCAATCTGATAATCAGTGAATCACCGATTAGAATGAATACCGTAGTCTAGTCTCGATTACGTCTACAATAGATCACTCAGAGTAGATCATCCTGGATACAGAAAACAAACATCTCTCAATCTCAAATCATCTCATATCTTCAGAAATATCTGCATATCTTTATTGCAAATCCCCCGAGGTAACTCATTGTTTACCCCTGCAGACAGTTCGTCATACTAGCTCGCCCCATCAAAACATCAGAAATCTGCGAACAAACAATCCCCTCCCTTCTCCTATCTCTGCTCGAGTACTGCTAGCCTCTCATTACTGATGTGCAGTGTGTCTCCATAGAGATGGCGAGATGCCGCAACATCAACGCCGCGAGAGGAATGAAATCTGCTGGACTTAAGGAGATTTATCTCATATTTTCGTGTTGTCTCGTTTACTACGAGTCCATTGACATCTCTGCCAATGATATTTTCTCTGCATTCCCCTCCAGGCTACACTCTTCTCATCTCACACTGCACAAACAAACATGCCAATCATTTTTCACATTCAGTAGTGGCCATAAAAGTGAGATTTCGAAGTATGCGAATAATTTATGTCTGTATAGTTCACTTGCCAACTTATCTTTGAGTACTGCAGGCATTGATTGTCCCAATGATGTCGTCAATGGACCCTTCCTTACCTTCACCCTTACATCTAGCCGCTTTTCCCATCCTCTCTCCATTTCGCCTACTATTTCGCAGTCATTTTCTCATAGCATCTCTTCGGCTAAAGAACGCTATAGACTGTGTACAGCGAAGAGATTCAGACGATAACTCGAGAGCTCACTCTCGAAAACAGCTCTTATCACGCCCATTTAGTCATATCGCCTCGATTATTTGCTTGCCAGAGTCGAGCGAGTCTCCTCTGCTCTGATTTCAAGCACTATCAGAGCAGGTCGCGCTCAGTTTCGCCTCAGAATCGCATTATATCTACTCGCTGAAGATCAAACCTCACGGGTTTCACTGCAGTAGATCACCTGTCTGAAAACTACCTCACGCTCTTTTTCTCTTGTCAGTATCCTCATACTAATCCGAATCTACATCAGTCACAGCTGATTTTCGTAATCTTTGCATACAGTACTTTTTTATTCGATATTTTTCTTCGCTTCCCTTGTCATTCAACTTTCGAAATGCAAATTTTCCAACTGTTATTGACGTATGTTATCAAAATGCAAATCGAAAATGTTGTTCAAGAGTTAAAAACTCAGATCCCGCCCTCCGGATGCCTCCCCAGGGTGCAGCCCAACAAGAGATCGTCGGTGACTTCTCCGACGATCAACTGGATCGAGCATTCGCAGCGTTCGCCAAGTTCACTCAGATGCTGCCGAAGGATGGTGAGGATGACTAGCATTGTAAACTAACCCACATGTGATGTACAGAGATATTACTTGTCAATCATGCACAGTACTAGGATTTGTAGATTCGAGGTATTTATTACTATCTCTTATCGACATCAGCACAGCACGCTTTATCATCTGACCCTAGCGCAGTCTGATACTTCACGCCTTCTTAATCACCACTGATCTCCACTGCGTTCTGGAGTTGCCCAGTACGAATTTCGTGGTGAGACCTATCTTACCATTGGAACGTTGCCAATTTCATAGTGTGATTCAGTTTTCCCTCGTTTTTCTCTGCGCTCTCTTTCTCTCGCTCCCGCCTCATAGAACGCAGTGGATCTCTGTCATTTACTAGCAGCTTACTATCTGCAAAATTCAGTGATCTTTGAACTCTCTCAGGTCCCGTCCAGACGCCCATACCGGAGCAGCTTGAAACCTACGCCCTCTACAAGCAGGTGATCTTTGATCTCTCCATTCCTATGATCTTTGATCTCACAGGCCACAATCGGTCCGTGCAACACGCCCAAGCCCTCCCTGATGCATCCGATCCTGCGGTTTATGTGGTGCGGTACCTTCAGCTATCGATTCGCTACCGTATCATCTCAGGAACGCATGGAACAAACTCGGTAACATGCCCAAGCGAGAGGCCAAGCGTCTCTACGTCGAGAACTTCATCAAGCGAGTACGGTATCTAGCCGATTGAGCCTCGCAGAGCAGAAAACGATCAATAGATCTACCGTAACCCTACTTCATTGTCAGACCGAACGAAACTACGAGAAGCACCACAAGGATCTCCCGACTTGGATGGCTGATAAGAAGTGAGTGCGACTTTTAGTTTTCCTGCGTTCTAGAATCTCACAAATCTCTTCACCTACAGTATTTCACTGACTAGAACATCTTCTCCAGATACGAGAAAGTGAAAGCCTTCGTGAAGGAGCATCGGGACGATTTCGGCGTGACCTACATGAACACACCACAGGGTCTCAAGGTATACTATATCTCCCTCCAACAATCAATAATCACTGACAACCCCAGGAAGTCTCCATCGTCGGAAAGGAAATTGGATTCGAACTATGAACAAGTCACGAGTCGATTGAATACTGTACACTCCCCATGCTGTAAACATATCACAATACTCACTTTGGTTACCGTAACCGCTTGCTCAGTTGACAAATTATCGAGTTGATAAAGCCATTTATGTAAAGTCTGAGATACGAATCAGGGCAGAGGTCAGTAGAGTGGGATAGTGAGCACAAATCATCGATAAATCAGTATGGGCAATCAATTAGACAAGACTGGGTCGCACAATCACAAATAATCGTTATACAATCAATCAGTTCTAGTAGGACTATGACAGATATCAATCAATATATTACAGTAATGATCTGAGATTACCGTACTCCTATCAACGGCGATCGAGTCGACTCATCAGTATGTCCAGTTCCGTCATGTTCCTCCTGCAAATAGAACGACTCAAAATTTGTCCAGAGAAATCATGCTTCACTGTGCCCATTTTAGAAATCAAGATCAACTAACGTAATTTGTACGTGAAATACATTGGAGATACAAAAGATATTAACACACACCTCGAAGCCTTACAATTAGCCTATGATTCCCCTACCTCACCAATAATCGATTGCCCTACCGTAATCTACTCTCGATCTCCTCCTTCGTCTCCAGGATGAGGATATCCGGCGAGCGGGAGCGCCGTCTGCAATTGATCTCTTCATTTCCCACACTATGCCAAACTTCTCTTCTACTCTTAGCATTATCCTCCCCATTGTCAGCTCAATGATCCACTCCATCTTCAAGGATATACCTCGAAGGGGCAGAGAAAGTCGAAGTCGAAGGGGCAGAGAAGGGGAGAGAGAAATAAGACCCACCTGTAGGGCACGGAGGAGGTGGTGCCGGCGCCCGACAGCGTCATCGACGAGGCTGCGCTCAATCCTTAATGAGATGTGCCATTATTGGAAATCTGGCTATATCTAGAGAATCAAAACCAAATTATGACATCACAGCCACGTCATGCAGGGTGAAAATGTTCTCCCTAGTCCATTACCCAGTTATTTTTTACCCTGTCGCGGAGACGCACTGCTCACATCAAGCCACGAACCCTTATCCCCGCCCTCCGCTACCTCACTCTCACTAGTGCTCTCTCATATCTTTGATTATTCCCCTACTCACTCGAATTCGTCCTTCTTCCACCACCTCCACCAATGGGCGCGTAGTAGTCATCTAGGAGGGAGGCGGACGGAGAGTCACGCGATCCGCGTGCGTCCGGCAGGCGGTCGAGGGGCGCGGGCGCCACGGGCACTGGCGCCGACCACAGACCGTCGTCGCTCGCCAGCTTGGAGGGCGGACGCGGCGAGGCGCACGACTCGCATGATAACTGCAAGAGAGGAGGATGAAAGATAACCACTGATCTGCATCGGGAGGTTCTAGTTTCACAGCATGTGAAAACATGGAAAAAAGTTTGCAAAGACAGTCGTGCGTCTTTTCTTAGTCGAACTAAAAAAAATCAAAGTTGGAGTGTATAGCTCGATAGCTGCAGCAATGCTAGCAGATTAGTTACAGTACTCTTCCTTACCGTAATCATGCTCGCTTCTCCCGACACGCTGCCTCCTCCTCCGCCCAAATCGACCAGTTCGTAATCCGCAGCGTGTACGGTAGCCATCGGCAGCGGGAGGGAGACGAAGCCGAGTGGCTGCAACATCCCGATTAGACATTCAATTTTCTTGCCACCAAATTTTTTGTTTCGTGCACCTTGCAAAACAACGCAATAGCATGCACCATAATTATGCACCCTGATTCTACTTTGAAAACGAAGAACAAACAAATCAAGGCTGGATACCGTACTCCCCAATCTTCCCCTCAGGACCCACCACATCATTGCCCTCTGCATCGGCGTGGAGCACCTTGACGACGACGTTTCTCCGCTCGGACGACACATCGAACGTGCACGACCACTCGAAGCGGGGCGATCTGAAGGGGGATGATGGCAATTAATAAACTATTTTATTAATAAATAAAGCATCGAATCAGATAATTAGTTGTTCTAATCATAAGTAGAGAGTTGAGTTAGCTTCTTATTCGAAAAAATGGAGAAGATTAACAAATAGTATTCATAGTCATCATAGCTGCACTCTGATGCACAAACTAACCAAGGAACTCCCACAACAATGTTTTTCTACACTTCCATCCCCAACTGAAATACAATAGAAGGCACAACCTGTTCTGCCACACAGTCCTATCGTACCGCTTCATTCCACGCCACCGTACCTGGATGGCGGTTGGACGGGCGATCGCAGCTCTCCGTCTCGTCCATTCACCGAGATCAGCGACGATGGAGCGACCAGCAGGCCTCTGCGAAAGGAAAGAGTCAGTTTTAAAAAAAAGGACAAGGAAGAGCTACAATACTTTCGCCATTTGCTAATACCGCAACACTGCGTAAAACACTGCTCAATGCAAAAAATGTGACATCGTTCCCAGCAGCTGCCGTACCTGTGATCCCTGGCCATGGGCAGGCCGCTTGCCGCGTGCACCACCAGTCGGACGCGGAGCGCGTGACGCCGCGTCATCGGCGAGGCGCGGTCGCTACCGTGCGTCAGTGAGGAAGACGAGGTTCTGGAACGATGATAGTTTATTATTTGAGTGCTGATACCACGCTTATTCCCACGTTTCATCTGTTCAAAAATCTACTGCAGCGGCAACTCAACATTTACTGCAGCAGACTTCTTACGGGGTAATGTCAGATTGTTGGAAAACAAGAACCACGCTTTCAGTGCCCTGTTCAATTCATTCCAGCTTTTGACAACATTAGCAAACACGAATAGAGCGGGCTCATGAGGAACCTGAATGTGAGAGTCAAAACTTGCGACCTCTCGTTTTAAAAATTCGCCTATCCGCAACGGAAACAGTAACCAACATTACTGACCTCCTCGTTGGCGCGGCTGGCCTCGCATACACCGCTCCTCCTCCTCCTCCTATCTCCTCTCCTCCCCTCCTTCCTCCATTCAGTGCCGCGGGCAGCGACGGCAGCGAGCCATTGCGGTTGCGGAACGGGGAAACGCCTATAAATTGAATTGCTATTATTTTATTAACATCTGTAAAAATATTAAAAATAACGGTTACTCAAACGAGAAATTCACTGTTTTCGCGAAAACCACCGCGTCTATACTGACCACTCACAGCATGAACTTGACTGGAGGAGAAAATCATTCCATGATATTGACCAGGTCATACAGTATGCAAATTTGATAGGAGATAATCAATAACTCTATGTACCGTACCTCTCCCTCCTCCTCTCGTTGGCTGGGGCGCATCGTAGAATACGTCATCGTCCTCGTCGCTCTCCGTCGCTTCGTGCGCGCCAAGTCTGCATTATCGATTTATGTGATCGAAATTATCGAATATTTTGTTCCGCTCGAGAACGAAGATTCCACCCTCACCTGTCCTGGCTGTCGATTCTCCTCCTCTGCTGCAGCTGCTGCGAGTTGTTGTTCTCCTGTCCTCCTCCACCCTCCGAGCTGTGGCTCCTGAGCTTTGCTTTTGTTACATTTTTGTTAGATGAAGCGGAGGACGACACATTGCAGCAAACTAAATTCGCACGCCTATAACGCCGACATGCAACACAAACTCGTCTATCGTACAGAACAATTTTTAAACAAGGTACTTCATGAAAGAAGTATATTTGACGCTTCAAGAGACAGTTTTGTGAACATCCTCTCTCTCCCTCTCACCTGCACCGACTGCCGCTCCTGCTGCGCGTGTGGCGCGCCGGCGCCACCGTGAACGTCGTGTCGGCACGCGCCGCACCTGATTGTTAGAGGGGATTGCGTCATTGATAGGTAACTCGAGTAGCACACACTCGTTGAGGTTCTCCTATCATTGTGCGAACAATTGAAATTGTTCACAATAACGCAAAATCAGTGTTATGTTTCGCTCTACCGATAAGTCGTGAGATCAACCGATTCAACGATGAGATTATCATGATCTACTCAAACCCTCATTAATTTTCCCTCCCTCCTCACCTCCCACTGCCTCCGTTTCTCCCCTCCACCGCTCGAGTCGCGCCATCAGCGTGCGCTGTTGCGACCCCAGATCGATCTTCACCTGCAATTCGAAATTTCGAGACGTGCCACATGTCAGATCAATGCCGCAGGGTTTGCATATGACTAGATGCATCCGTTCGTGACTGATGCTCTCCAGGGTGCAGTGTCTCTAACAACATCAACAACCCTTTTAGAAAATCATCTTATCGCCTTCTCCTCATCCTTTCCTATTCACCCTACCCCTCCTTTCTACAGTACTCACCAGTGCGGATCCTCCAAAGTGCGTGCCGAGGAAATCAAAGTCTCTCGAGATGGCGAAGGGAGGGAGGAGGAGATCCTCCAGGGGGATCGTGCAGCGAGCGAGCGGACGTGTCTGCAAAGACCATTCGTTAATTGCCTAAGTAACAATTAGCAAACGCATGTTTCATGTTTGATTAACATAATGCAAAACAACGAATTCACCGAATATTGCGAAAAAAAGGTTTCGAAAAATTCGCTTCACCCACTAGACAAATCATGCCAATATTTTTTGAAGTTGATGCGACTGAATCACCCAATCGAATTTTTTTGATAATCGATAAATTAACTAGTTAATCAATCATATTCTCCTCACCGAGAACTTTCCCTGCACACTCAACTGCACCTCCAGTTCGAGCACGAGCGACGCATCCGACCAGAAGGGAATCACGTCGGGGCGGAGTCTGCGGAAGGATTACTGCTTGATCAATTCACTTTCAACCATTTACCGTTAGTACGATCAAAAGTAGGTTTTTTCCGATGCTATTCAATCATTAATCAAAATGATCAAACAAGGGGCTGTATCAGCTGTCTGGGCAACGGGAAAGCAGCAGGAAAGAAAAACAGAATCGATGAATTGCTCACTTGACCAGATTGACGCGTTTGTGGCGGAAGAAGATGGCGTTCGAGCTGAACGAGGACGCGCGGAGGATCACTGCAAGGATGATAGAGGTCGATGGATTATTTTGCCGTTGCAGTTCTTAATCGCCTGATTGATGCTTCAATACGCCTACACATTACATCAATTCCGACTACAGCAATGCGATCATCGTTCCTCGAAAAAAAAAACAAATGCAAAGGTCGTTTTTCGGTTTCACACGTCTTTCAACTAACGTTAGATATAAGATACGTCGATTACGAAAGACCACTTCTTCTTGAGAACAAAAACTCACCTTTAGCTCTGAGCGAGGAGGAGACGCCGTCCGGACACGGGAAGGAATACTTGAGGGTGTACCTGCGAGATATCGATATTGAGGTACGGTAATCAGGATGGAAACGTAGTACTCATATTATATTTGCACTGTAGCACACTCTATGCATCGATTTGCATCCGCTACCGTAATCGATCAATACCGTACCCGAATATGCTTCCCTTCTGCTGGAGTCCGTTGAGGAAGGGTGAGTCGTGCGTGAGTGTCACGTGGTCGAGACAGATCCGGAGGAAGGAGAAGTCCGATAGTAGTCGATCGATGTGCAGATCACCTGATTAATTAATTAATTGACATAATTAATATTAATTACATGTCCACAAGAGCTTGGGGACAGTTTAAGCCATCAGTGGCATGCAAGTTTCTCAAGGTCTTCAAAGCTATTACTCGGAATCGTAATTCGAGTTTATCGAACAAAATACAAGATTTGAAAAAAATCTAGATACCTGAATCGGTGCTTCCATTCGATCCTATCCGATCTCTCCTCATCTTCTTCTGCGGGTGAGTCACGGCGTCAAGACGGTTGGCGATCGGAGCCGGAACCTGATTTAATCGGTAAAAAAGTGCGTTGAGTATGGAGAAGCGAAGGAAAAAATTAACGTCGTTTTACAAGACCAGAAACATGTGAGAGCGGGAAAGCACAAATGCGACAACAAAGACAGCTTCGGAATTCGTACAAATCCCAATACGCAAAATCCTACTAACTTTTGTGCCCAACCAAGCGCGAGTCCTGTCAAGCCAACCACATGCTCCCTATTTTCCATTTCCCTTTCTGACCTCACCTGACCCTCAGCTCTCTCTCTCTCTCTCTCTAGCCTCATTTCCCCCACTCCGCCTGCTACAATAGAGGTAATCGAGTGGTCCCTTTAAGCGGCCCGCTTACCAGGCAATATTCATGAGCCCCCTATTCATCTCAGTTGGCGATAATTACTCGCTTTGAGGTGGAATAGTCTATTTACTTTCCCGGAGGGCCTGCTCCTGTGAGCTTGATGACTATGTACGAGGAAACCGGAAAGACAACCGTAATGAGGTCGAGATTAGAATTGGAGAAGTGACCATATGAATGTAATATTATAACAATGATATGCGGGACATGAAACATATGTTGCTAAAGTTTTAGAGTGATTGAAGACTTCTGATCGCGCATAATCACCATCAAACACAAAAAATGTTCACTGAAAAGAGAGTATCATCATGAAAACACAGCATAATCTAACAAATATAGCGTGTTACCGCGATCGGAACAACAAACAAAAGCAGACAAACAAAGCAAAAGAAGGATGGAGTTTGAATGTTTTCAGTTCCGACCAAAAGGTACTGTATAGTATTGGCAATCAACAATTGATTTATATATTATTTATTTTAAAACACCATAGTTTCATTTGTATTCAATAAATAGGTGCTGCAAGATGCTTTATAAATTAGAATTGAATTTCGAAAAGTTCAACCGAGCTTGAAAAACATAAAAACTTGATAGTCAGGGACTCAGGAGTCCTACGCGGATGTTAAAACTTACGATAGCTAAGACGTATCGACTTCGTAGGGTCTCAAAAAAATTGATTTTAAATTTGTTTTTCTGGTTATTGATTGAATATTTATCGATTTGCATCATTTCAATCTCACTCTAATGTGTCTCCCTATAGCTCAACTTCATTTTCTCGTTCTTCTCTTTTCATTTCGCCCGTTTTCACCATGTCTGAGCGGCACTGCTCGCTTAACTCTCTACTTGAACGCCTTGTTCGTGTTTGTTTCAACTTTTTGTCTTACAATTTCTCTTTCCAGTCGACTCATACCGCTTGGGAATTTGAAGACCGTGAAATCGAGGATGTTCTCACGGGAAAATCGCTGCGTCCGTTTCCTTCCGTGAGGAACGAGGAGCATCTTCTTCTGTCTGGAGCTCCGATTGACATCAAATCGGCTCCCCTTATCCCTCAATCGACCCCATTCCAAGTCGATCTCCTCATCGAGGGAAAGGAGGTAAGTATTCAATATTGCTGCTTGAATAATGCCCATTTCCTCAGGCCAAGGAGGAGTCAGGTCTCGACAAGGCCCCTTACGAATGGAAGTTCGGCATGGGCGTTGGAGATGTCGCCCTTTCAGTCAAATTACAGGAGGAGAATGTGAGTTTGAAACGTTTAAACTAAGGTTCCCCGTTATGGGCCATTCCGCCCAATTGGGCGTCTCTGGAGCGGTTGATCCGCCCAGGATACGGTACGCCCAATGGGCGTAATTCTATTGTTTACGCCCACTGGGCGTTACCTATCAATGGGCCTTTGAAACCGATCCGAAATGCAGGGGTAAACGAGAGAGGAATGAGGGAGAGGAGGGTGAGAATGAGTGAGCGTTGGCGAGTGAACCGCTCTCCGCCGAGGCGAATGAGTGGAATGGGCGCCCATGGGCGCCCAGATCAATTCCACTGATTTTGCTGGGCGCATTAGGCGTTATTCATTCAAGCCATTTTCGAGTTGGGCGGACTGGGCGCCGCCCAATTCGGGAACCCTAGTTTAAACTGTGATTGTGATCAATATGATTTCAGGGTGCTCGTCAATTGCGAGTTTGTGCAGTTGGTTGCCCCGAGTCTGAGTGGGGAATCACGACCCAGATGAGAGTGAGAGCAGGCATTGGAGAGGAGAACATGAAAGTACTCGATAGAGTGAGTATATCGATCGATTAATAAAATATTTAAATTACATTTAAGGATGTATTCGACTTTGCTCGCTATCGTCAACCGATCGTCTTCCATCTCCATCACGACATTCGTGCCGTCAAGTTCGAGATGAGATTCATCAACTCCGTGAGTCTTAATTAGCATTAATTAATGAGTATTATCTCATTCCAGTTCTTCCGTCGCCATCCATCCTTTGACGAAGGAGACGTCCTCATTCGATTCGCCGATGGATCCACCCTTCGAACGTGGAAGGCACTCCTCTCGCAAGCCTCACCCTATATGGGTAAGCCATTTCTGAACCACTCTCGTTCACAATGCAATTGCAGCTCTGAAGATGCGAGAGACGGAGGACGATTCAATAGTGGACGTCTCTCCATTCGATCGATTGGCCTTCGTTGAGCTTCTACTCCAGCTGTACCCTACTGAACGACCGATCTGGGCCAAGTAAGACGTGCCTAGTTGCCATTTACAAACAGGATGTTTGCAGTTTCAAGCCACTCGCAAATGCAGCCGTTTCATTCGATGTTCGAGATGTCATTGTGAGACTCTCCGACCATCTCGTCAATTACCGCAAGGTATCAGTGCTTTATTGATGCCACTCATCGATCAAATCGATAGTTCAGATCCCTCTCTACCGTAGACTGGAAGACGCTGCAAAACTGAATCTGTATCCAGCAGTCGCTAGTATGGTCGAGGAAGCTGCGAGGACCAATATGTGGACTGCGTAAGGAGTACGGTAGATTGGAAGATGATCGCGAACTGATTACAGTATGATCCACAACGGATACGATCCAGTACAGTCAATGGGAGATCACATCTACACTCACGTCGTCTGTCCCTCCATCGTCAGGGTACGGTAGCTTACTGTAGTATTGATCTAATTTACCGTATTCAGGCAAAGTTCTCTCAATCTCTGTTGCCTCCTCTTCCTTTGGCGAAGAGTGAGATGAAGGCAGAAGATCTATTGAGTGATTCCTCTGCGAAGGACCCTCTTAATCAATGCATTATGCTGATGGGAACACCATTCTACGTCAATCGGTAAGGATTAAACCATGAATTGATAGATTCATGACAACTTTCAGTGGAATCCTTCGTACTCACACAGGGGGATCCTTCCCCGTCAATTCACTCGGACAACTCGTTGTTCCTCTTCCGAAGGACGTTTTTATGATGTGCAAGAAGATGAATATTCCTGTCGGGAAGGTACCGTATCCCTCCAGTTCCTTTCAATCGATAGTCCATCAGGTATTCCTCGAGCTTCTCTTCTCCCTTTACCCCTCTGGATAGGATGTCTCGGCGGGACTTGTCAGGTATCACAGTAGCCTCGATTTACCAATCGATAAAATTCAGACCTGCACTCGCATACGCCTTCCACCTGAGGCTCAAGTATGCGGTCGAGAAGTTGGAGCAGGTTATTGATCGCGAACTGATGTGGTATTACCGTATCATTTATTGCAGGCTCTCATCTCTGAGCCAGTAACGAACGCTGGCCAACTTATCGATCATCTCTCGCTCGCGGAGACCTATCGATTGACGAATCTGCTTAGAACGACCGCTGTGAGAGCAGAGGGAAGGTACGGTAATCAAAAGGAGTTCTGTAGTCCAAGAAATCGATACTTGCCAGTTGCTACGATATGATGAAGGAGGCCGTGGTGCGACCCGAGTTCTCCGCCCTCAACCTTAAGTGGGTATCGATCGATATCGATTGGCAACCGTACCTCTATTACAGTACTCGTCGTCCAGTTCTCGATCGGATGTGCTCTGGATGGGCTCATGGATGGCCGATGCTAGCTAATAGGTGAGAGAAGTGGACGGAGAGGGAAGGTTGATCGTTCCCTTTGACAGATCTCCGACGGACAAGATGGAGCGTAGTCTGACCCCATCTGGAGGAGGCCCTCCCAAGCCAGAATCCGATTGTGCCACCTTCCGATCCATCGAATCCAATATGGTATTCGAAGAGATGGACAGACTGTCGGTAGAGGGATAAAGGATTCGATTGATATGATGAGAATAAGAAGACAATTGCCTAATCCCCGTTCATTCTTCTATTAGTTATCCCATCTTTGATAAAATTGTTCTTCGGTGCTCTTTAGTTTCCACAAAACATGCCATAGTGCGATTGTATTTGAGAGAGTATAGTGAGCGTTGGCTGGTCCCTAACGAGTCTGATCCTTCTGTGTTCAATCCTTACTCTGTGTAGGGCAACACCGAGATACCGGGATAGAGGTTTATGATAGAATACGGTAACGGATGAGTGAATGGGAACCGGGAAACATGTGAAGGGGATTCCTAGGCAATAAGACGAGTAATGGTGGCTCCGGAGCAGGCGTAACTCTGGCGATATCATCGAAGGACATCAAGTTCAAGGATCCACTCAAGATGAAGAAGAGTAAGCACTACAGTATCTTCTCTTTCGGGATACGGCAGACTACATTAGGCATAGTATCGATTAATTTCATACCACAGAACAAATCATTACAGAAACACGACTACGAAGACGCGGACAATGCAAATGTGCGAGTCAATGAGGTTCGTGCTACCTAACAGTGACGCAATCACAATCAATCTTCATTCGTAGATCGTCTTCGATGCAACTCTCAACGAGGTCGTAGCGATTGGCGAAGGAGTTGAGGAGTTGAGGTTGGCAAGTCTCGTAGACGTTCATCCAACTACTTAATTCGCACTGCGTTCTATGAGGGGGGAGCGAGAAAAGAGAGCGCAGAGAAAAGATGAACCACACTGTGGAATTGGCACAGTTTCAATGGGCAGATGGGTCTCACCATGAACTTCGCAGTAGTGGAATTAGGAACGCATTGATTCTCTCCCTAAATCCTCCATTCCAGAAAGAAGGCAACAGTGGAGCAGCCTCTGACACTGATCGATCCGAATTCTTGAAGGTGAGAATAAGAAAGGATTACTGTAGATGACGATTCCACTCAGGACCCGGCCGATGCCACTCCAAAGAGAACGAAGAAGAGTCGAAACAAGCCGACAAAGAAGGTTGATCAACTCACGAACTTCGGTATTAACATCTTTTTTCAGAGCGAACGGAGTATCTAATCGACGGGGAATCAATAGGAAAACATCGAAATCATTCAAAACTAGTCTATATCATTTACTCCTTATCACATCAATATCGGAATGAACAGATTCGAAATGATTTCGGCCCTACAATCACACAATTACATTATCTCTCTGAATATTATCTCTCTCTGAATTACAAATACAATCCTAGTACAATACAATCCTTAGTACAATACAATCCTTAGCTTACTAAAAATAACGAGTAAATTAGCCAGTAATCTATAGTCAGTTTAAATACGGAATGTTTGGCTAAATAATGGACACATAACTCGAGGTGGGGATAACTGGTTGACTGGCTGTATCACTAGAGGCAAGGGGGTAGCATACACTAGAGAAGAGAATACTCTGGAAGGGGAGGGCAATGGAGGAGAGTCGCCTCCTCACTTTCTTCTCGTGGTCGTCGATCGGACACTCGTCTTGTTGCTTGCAGCCGATGCAGCTGCAGTCGACGAGGCTGGTCTGCAATCGATACCCTTGCTGCTGCTTCATCCTATTCAGGACAACTCTGGAACCCCACTACCCGACAATTGCAACAACATCTCTTTGACGTCAGGAATCAACGAGTCCAATCCGAGAAGTGGTGACTAACGCCTCCCCCATCCATTCCTCACCTGGGGACCATTCTGGAGGAAGGTCCGGCAACGATATTCTCAGTGGATCCGAACGTGTCCCTCCGTCCTCCCTCGCTCGCCTCGTCTCCTCCCTTTCCCTCGTCCTTCTCTCGCTGGGGGAGGTTGATGCCGTGACGAGTGAGAAGAGCCTCGAGCTGAGAGACGCGCGCCTGCGGATTCATCGTTTCGTTAATTAAGAGCCTAATTAACACGCATAATAATTAATTAGGTTAAAATAGTTATTCTGATCTCGAAACTCACCGTCAGCTCGCGCTTCTCCCCCACGTATCGGCCCAGCAAGTGCTGCTGCAATATTGTTAATTAATGGTTTACTTAATTAAATTTTAAATAAGTTAATTAATCAGCTAATCAAGCACCGACCTTCTGCTTGGTATTCGCATGGCTGCCGAGCGAGGCCAGATTCTGCTTGAGTTCGTCGTTCTCCTTCGAGCTCAGCGCGATTATCTGCGAGAGAGAGAGAGATTGTTACATCATCACTACGTAATCTAATTAATTCATTGATTCGTTTTAGAAAAAAAAAGTCGAGGAGAATTTAAAAACAACATGCCCACCGAGAGTACCACTGGATGTCCTAGTAGCGTCTACCGTATGTTTCAGAGTCATAAACTTTAGCGCGGTGTTTCACCAGCGCATCAAGAGGTCTCCTCCACTCGGCAGTCCGCCACTCCAGCCTACCTCATGCATTCTCCTCTCCCTCTCGTCGACCTCACGATGCTTCTCTTTCTCGCTGCTGAAAATGGGACGATGATTAGTGCGACGGAATGGGGAGAAGAAGATGATGAAGGATTAAAGCATAGTTTTTTAATTAGAACAAAATGAATTGGTCTAATGACTCATTTGATTCAGCAAAAAAAAAAAACGTTGGAGACAACAACTCACTTGAATTCAGCTTTCATCTCGTTCATCTTCTCCAAGAACTGGTGAGACACCGTCTTCCAGTGCTCCTGCAACACCAATCACAATTGGTCGACAATTCATTGTTTGAAAAGTTAATCTTCGATTCGCCACTCATAAAGCTCAAACTTCACCCGACTCTACGATAAATGGCGAATCTTAATCTCCTTTCCACACAACCCTAGAAAGCAGTTCTCATCTTCGAGTTACGGTATGTACCGCATCCCGCATCCTCGGAGCTACGGTAGCATGGTCTCTCATATTCTGCGTGCTCTCTTACAGTGGAAGGATCGATGCGTCTGACAAAGGGGGTGAGAAGAGGAGGAGGAAGAGGATTGGGATGAATCCGAGCCTCTTCTCGTCTCCAGTCGAATCGCCGTTTCTCTCGACTTCGCCTCCTTCCTCCTCGATTCCCGCTGCTGCACTCGGATGAGAGATCGATAATCAGGGAACGGAGAATGAACACGCGGAGTACGGTAAGTCCAACGCACTACAGTAACCCAAGCTATGGTGCACTCACAATGTCCTTGTCCTTCTCGGCCAGTTCAGTGTCTTTCGTGATACGAAGAGAGGATAATTCCTGCCGGAGTCCATTGAGTTGAGAAGAACTGAAACAATTCAGGAATAATATTGATCATGGTAGCACAAAAAGGCCCTTCTTACCTGGACTCTCCCATTTCTTCCATCTTCTTTTTCTCTCCTTCAATCTCCTTCTTCTTTTCATCCAATTCTTTCTCCAATGCTCCGATCTTCTTCTCATTTTCTTTTCTACTGCAATGGAATCGATACCACGGATAGAACTATCGATACCACGGATAGAACTAAACTAATCAAACATACCTCTTCTCCCTCTCTTCCTCCATTTTCTCCATTCCTCTCCTCATTTCATCCATCTGGGCATTGAGCAATTCCAACTGAATTCAAGTAATCGATTTCATGTCTAACCCCCTCATTCGAGATTCAATCCTCATTCTAATCGTGATCTAACTTCCTTCATCTTCTCATTCTTCTCCTCCTCAGCCTCTAGCATTCGATCCTTGACCATGGTCAAAATCTCTTCAGTAGCCTGCGAGATAGAAGTTATCGAGTATAGTTGAAACAATATCTCACATTCTTCTCGGTTTCCTTATTCAGTAGTTGATTCTTGACCGAACTCATTTCTTCAATTAGTCGATCGATTTCCAATTTCATCTCGATTTCCTGATTAAAAAAACATTAATTAATCTATAACGGAATGCATTATTATACGGTACCTTCTTGACCTTATCCGATAGATTATTAGTCAATCTCTTCTCAAGTTCACACAATTCATCTTCATGTGTTGATTTGAGCAGATCTGTGTCCGATTGAAGGCGAACCATCTATAAGAAAGAATAATTAATTATGAAAAGGAAGAATCATAATCTAACCTCATCTTTCGCTTCCGCAAGTTCCTCCTCTAGATCCATCTCTCTCTTCTCCAGTTCAATAACCTGCAATCACCATCATTATCTTCTCCCCTCTCCTTCTACCGTACCTTCTCCTTTTCCATGACAATCATTTTAGCTGCTTCATCGATCTCCTTCTTCAATATTTCTGCCTTCTTCTGTTCTTCTTCCATCGACTGGACTGCATTTGACAATTGCTCCTGCAATGAAACTCATTCTATCCGGGTTTCAATTCGTCTTCTCACCTCAGCTTCGGAAATCCTCTTCTCCGCATCTTTGAGCAGTCGGGAGAGGCTCTCCGCTTCCTGATAATTAATCGCTTAACAATAAAACCAGAAGGTGATACAATCATCTACCGTATCTACCGTACTCCCCTCCCATCTCACCTGAGTCTTCTCATCGATGATCTGCTTCTGCGTATTCAACTGCATCTCCATCTCCATTTCACGTCGCTCCTCAGTATTGTCTGGCTCCTGGAGGTCCTGTGAAGCAGAGGGATACGATAGACTAGTCTAGTTTGCAGAAACTCCCTCTGGGAGTACACCCTGGACATCTTTGTGTCTTCAATAGGATGGGGTGCTCAACCTAGACGGGGTGGTAAGTCCATCAACAAGGATCGACCAGTCTCATTCCAGCTTCACCTTCTCTAGATCCCTTCCACTCACCACTCGGGTCTGTCCTCCTCCTCCTCCTTCCTTCTCCTGCACATCGAGGACGGGACGGAAGAAAGCACCCTGTCGATTCTTGGCCGGAGTGTCTCTCGTCCTCCTTAGATCCTTCTTCGACTCCGACGGAAGCGAGAATGTCGCCTCCAGCGGACCGCCCATCGACGATACTTAATTTGATTCATTAATACAATTAATTAGCATAATTAAAATATAGAATCAAGCAACTAACCAGATTCGTCCAGTGACGAGGTAGAGTTGAACTGAGGTCGTCGTGGGCTCATCGCGCCTTCGTACATCCTTCAATTTATTGATTTTCACTAGCTGTTCAACTATTTAAGATCGTCGATCAAGAGGCTTCTTCTCACCGATTGTACTTCTCTTGTAGTTCAGCCTTCGCCTTTCTCTCATCGTCCAATTGAGACTGCAGTTCGTCCTTTTCGAAGACACACTGAAACACAAATCGATCATCTGGTTGTTACCATGAAAACTTATGACAAGGTTATTTTAACTAATAAACAAATAATGAAACGGACCAGATTCAATTGCTCCGTTAGTTCCTTCAATTGCACCGATCGAATTCCGGAAGTTGGCACATTACGGACCGATTCAGCAACCTTTAATTATAACAAATTAATTAATATAATTGTATTTGAAATAAATTCTCACCTCAGCCATACTCTTGTCCCAAATACTTTCGGCCATCGATGCTGCTGAAAATCGATTCATTGATCACAAGTACCGTACCTCTACTGTCTACCGTATCCTACAGTACTCACCGTGCCCGTCCTTCCTGGCTACAATAGCTGCATTGACTGCATTCCTTCTGGCGACAGACAACTGTCTCTCGTATTTGGCTGCAGCTTCTTTCCATGCTTCCAGAGATCTCTTTGTTTCCGCCATCTCCTCAGCGTTCTAGTGAAGGGATTCCTTTAGTTGATTGAGGTTACAATAACAAACCATATTCTGCATCTTCTCGAGTTCCTCCTTTAGTCTCCTGATCTCAGCCTGGTAGGCGAGTACTGAATCGCCCTTGAGATCTTCATTCACCATAATCTGAAATCAATGCATTTATGGTAGCTGTGATACATCGAATTTCTCGCCTTGTTCTCGATTCTTCTGACTTCCGCGGAGAAATTGAGAGTCGATAGAGTCTCACTGTAGTAGCTGCAAAAGTCCTTATTAATTCAGAAGCCCAACGCAGTCAACTACTACATACCTCTTCCAACAAGTGTTTCTCGCTTACCACTTATCGGGATGGACGTTGATCATAACGGCCGTTCTCGCATTTCCTCCTAACGAATCCTTTAGAATGTGAGTGAGTACCGAGTTTCTGAAAGGTCATCGTCTGATCATCAGTTGAATTTAAAAAAAAAGAATACAACGACAACAAGCAACACAAATAAGCCACCTGAAGGGAACAAAACCATTCTTCTTTTTCTCCGAGAGTTCTCTGATCACAAGAGTGAGATTGTGGAGCGACTGTAATAATTGCCACATATAGGTGTGTCCACAAGTGCATTTCACAATAGCTTGTGGCAAATCTACTATACCTTGTTAATTTGTGCGGTTTCCTTCAATCTATCTCCCTCAACTTTGGACTGTGATACTCTTTCACTGCCAGCCAAATCGACGAGATTGAGGAAAGCGGAACGAGCAGTGGAAATTGTTCCATGAGATTCTTCTGTGTGGATCTGCAATTGATACATTCCTAGTATCTTAAATATCCATTAACAATACCTTAATCATCAAGAGGGCGTGAGATCTCGAAGAGGCTCTATTCATCGCCGTTTCTGATACCGTTCTGTTTTTTCATCCATTCATTACTACCTGTAATTAACTAATAAGTTTCAATGGAAACAAATGAAAGTGAACCTGCATGGCATCATTGAGATCCTTGACAAACACTTCCGATGCACCCTTCACAATGGCATTACCATCCTGGTCTTGGCTACAAACTTATCGATTATAGTTCGGTTTTTTTAAAAATGATAATTAGTTGTCTCAAGTGTATTAAACTAACCCGATCTTGAGCTTCTCGTTGTTCATCACGAATAGGTCGTAAATGTTTTCGTTGTAGATTTCAACGAACGAAACGGTGATTTTCGATGAAAATTTTCCTGGCATCTGTGAATAAGTTCAAAGTAAAATGAAATAAAATAAAGTTCATACTTCCTCGGCCTTCTTGATCAGCTCTTCGAAAAGTAAGTGCAGACCACGTGGGATAATGCCCGCGTTTTCATCGAATTTTTTGTTGTTCGGTCCGATCTGAAGCGCATCTCATTTATACATGGGAGATAATTCAACCGCATCGTAATGAAGCTTTAAACCAACCATCGTATGAGTTTTTCCAGATCCTGTTTGACCATAGGCGAAGACTGTTCCATTATAGCCTCGAAGCGTTCCGTGGACGATTCGAGAAGCCGCTCCGTCGAACACCTCATCCTGAGTAACGTATTCGAGATCAAGGAGCTCAGATATGAGTTACAAGTCGAAGCAAAACCATTTTGGATGACGGAAAGACAAATGAAACAAGCAAGAACAGTGATATGTACCTGCTTGGCGTCTTCTCCGTAGATGCCATCAAATTGAAATGACTTGATTTCATTGTTCAAATTGACGGAAAGGCCTCTGTTGTCGATTTGGACGACCTGAGTAGATTGATATGAACGGTTCAAAACTGTTCGATAAAATACCTTTTGAATGAGACTTTCTTTCGAAGGTCGAACCCGTGCATATACCCGAATATGCTCTGCCGTAGTCGGCTCTGAATATGGGATGGTTACGAACAGTGAATAGGAACATACTAGTTTTTTATTTTAAAAAATACTAATTGTAAAGTAAAATATGATGAGATCACATTCAAAGTTTAGAAAAACAAACAACTAACCATTCTCCTTCCCCTCCTCCTCCATCTCCTCGTCCCTTCCAGCATCTACCTCATCATCGTCATCAGACTCTTCCTTGATCTTTCTCTTCTTGTCAGCGGGCGCCGCCTCGCTCATCGTGACGGGCACTGAAAACACTTCAAATCACTAAACCGTTCAAGAACATGAGCATGTAAGCAGCGATTCCATTACCAAGTTTGCCAAACAATTATATACAAGTGCTGACTCGAACCGTTCTCGGTGTTCTCCTCCTCGTCGTCCTCGTCCTTGTCGAGCTTGCGCTTCTGGCCGTCGAACTTGCCGGCGCCACCGCGACCTCCGCGGATTCCGCCTCCACGGCCTCCTCCTCCTCCACCTCCGAATCCTCCTCGTCCGCGGAATCCGCCGCCAATCATTCCCTGATTGAATCGATAATCGATAATTGGAAACGGGGAAGTGGACGGTAAGCGTCTACCATCTGCCAAAAAAACAAACGGCAAAAGCAAGTAGCGAAAAAGAAACAACACGCAACAAGCAACTTGTTCCAACAGCAAGCAATTGGCGAGGCGAGGCACCCGCTTACGGCTACTGTATCTGTAGTTCGGAGCCTATACTATCATGAACTGACTTTATGTTGTATGTGTAATTTGTAAATTTGTTTTTAATTATCCATTTATCGATTTTCATAACTCATAACAGTAACGATTGAGCACAACAACAATAGAATGATTGAACAATTTAAGGACTATTCAATATTCTTGCAGATCATTCGTCCATCTTTGCAAGCGAGACAGAGCATTCCAGCTGCGCAACAGGATTCATGGAAGCCTCCGTTGTCGCAGGCAGCCCAATTCACGGGGTCATCGGACTCATTGTCATAAGTGGGAGGAAGTGCTTTTCTGCACTGTGCACAGACACTGCCAGAGGTCTCTGAGGCCACTGCGTTCTATGATGTTGGAGCGAGAGAAAGAGAGCGCAGAGAAAACCGAGGGAAAACTGAATCACACTATGAAATTGGCAACGTTCCAATGGCCAGATAGGTCTCGAAACGACCTTCGTACTGGGCGAATGCGGAACGCAGTGTGAGGGAATGAAGACGGGCGAGCCATCTCCTCTCTTCTTCGCCGTCTGATGTCACTTCTCGGAGATGAAAATGTTTCAGATGTGCAAAATGGGATGAGGTACTTACCGTATCTCTCTCCAGCAGGGAATTTCCTCTTCCTCCTTGTCTCTTCTTCGGTCGCTCGCCTCTCCTTGCTGCTTCATCCACTCGGATCTCTCGAGTGCATCAGCCAGTCCCTCGTAAATCGCCTTCTGTCTCTCGTCATCTTCATCTTCCTTCATACATCTTCCGACAGCTGCAGTCGTTTTGTTGAGCAACTGAATGAGCGTGACTACTCGGCGAAGATGGGAACTAGAGATCAAAGATTAACAAATTCAAACACCTCAATATTGGCTAGTCTTGATGAAACAAGTGATTACCTCGAGGCATAGAGTACGGTTCTTCTGTTTCTGCTCCTTCCTTCGATCAGCCTCCTCCTGTCTCTGTCTCTCTTCTCTCTCTTCATCATTCAGATCGTCGTCCAGGAATTGGGGCGGTTTCCCGCTGAATGAAAAATGCCATATTCGATTTTGAACGGATTCTGAGTGACCAACCTCTCTGATTGGCTCAAGTGGTGCTTCATCGACGTAGTCGTGAACTCTGACCATTCTATCTCCCAGCTGCTCGACTGTCTCGGGAACATCCGAACCATCGGAGATTATTAGGTTGGAATCAGATGGGATACACATTCAGATGACCTTGATTCGATGAGATGACCGCCCAATGGATGTGCTTGCAGCTGGTCGCCAGTCGATTTCCCTCAGGACTGTCACATCGATAGCCACGAGGGCAATGGAATGACTCTGATGGGATGGACATTCATTTCAGTAGAGATTGACCGCATGAAATGAAGATTCTTCAGGTCGCAGGTACAGTACTCCTCTCCACAGTCGGATACCGTATATTTCGTACCGTCCTTCTTCTCCGATTCGACTATGCACGTCTTCGTATCCTTCCGTGTCACCTGAGGATCGCGCTTCCCGTACGATAATCCTCTCTTGTGGTCCTCCATTTGAGATTGCAGGCGAAAGACTCCACTACCGTAGTTCTGCAATTGGAGGTGATCATTACGGTAGATCAGATGGAAAGAACAGAGATCACTACCGTAACCCAGCAGGAAGAACAGAGATCACTACCGTAACCCAGCAGGAAGAGCAAAGATCACTACCGTAACCCAGCAGGAAGAGCAAATATCAGATCAGATGGAAAGAACAGAGATCTCTACCGTAACCCAGCAGGAAGAGCAAAGATCACCACCGTAACCCAGCAGGAAGAGCAAAGATCACCACCGTAACCCAGCAGGAAGAGCAAAGATCACCACCGTAACCAAGCAGGAGTTCAAGGGTGTTTGCCAAGAGAAAGAAAGCGAAGATAAGGAAGAGGACCTTCATCTCGAATATGAGAAACTAACCACAACTGCAGACTCATATTCCTATCGAGGAATTCAATAATTGAACGTTGTTCTTACGACTCAATTCAGTTCGATCTCAACACTTATATTTGCTACTTTCCAACTGTTAATTGATTTCATTGTTCTCAATTGGAATTGTGAGCTTCGTTTGGTAAGCAATACTCTCGCAAACACTTCAGTTTATTCATGCTTTATTTTTACATACTTGTGCATTTTCTCACATCGTTTCACGCACTTGTTGTATTTGTTATCATCATGCATCATATGTTTGTTGAAGCACTCTTCCCAGAATTTCCAATACTTCTGCCGCTCTGGAAAGAGTATTTCATCGTAATTCTCAGGAAGATACCGAGATACCATTTATTGGAAATAATTGGCTGAACTCATTCGGATCCTACTGGATGAGCACAATTTGCATATTATATCTATTGCATTTATGAAATGTTATAACAGTGGATCTTTCGCCCTCATTAGGTGCTCATCCAGCGTCACTCGAATTTTCTCATTCGACCTAGTGTCAATTGGCAACCTGCGTCGGCTAAGTAGTGGCGGATTCCGGGGAAGGCCTCGAAAGGCCAAGAGAGGGCAAGAAAAGTAAGAAGAGAAGCTTCCTTCAGAGAGGAGATAAAGATGCCTATCTTCGGCCTTTTATTTACTTCGTAGGACGAGTTGGCGGAAGGAATTCAGTGATTGAATAAGAACGCTCACAAAGCTTTCTTCAAAACAATGGGAATGGTTTCGCACGATTTGCAAATACACATAGCGGTTCGGAAAATCAGCTTTCAGACATTATTGTGCAATTCGAACGCTCGAACAAACTCTATTCATCGATGACTAGTGACCACCTATTGTGAACAAGCACCGTGGCCCGGTTAGCTCAGTCGGTAGAGCACCAGACTCTTAATCTGGCTGTCGAGGGTTCGAGCCCCGCATCGGGCTGGTCACTTTTTTGTCATTTATCAATCTAGCTGCTGCGATAGCTTTTCGTAGGAATGTTCTTTGATCTTTCATGGCTTTCTTTTATCTTTCATGGCCTCATCTTTTGTCATTTGCAGAAAAGTTTCACTTTCTCACGTTTCAATTTGCGATTTTCCTAATCCACTCTCATTCGTCTCTCACTCCTCAGTCAATCTCTTCATTTACAATTGGTGAGATGGATTGCTTTGCTCTCTACTTTGCAAGTTTCATTATTCAAGCAATTTATATACTTGCGAAAGGCAATATAAACAATGAGAAACCGAGTTAGATCAAATCCTGTTACAAGGGGCAAATGGAACAACTGAGTCTGGGTTAGGAAAGGGTTGTGATATTCGTTCGGCTCACAGCGAAAGAGGGATAGAAGGCACTTAGAGTTGAGGGGAGAATAGCCGACAACATATCTCAACGGAGGGGAGCAAGGCACGAGCATGATTAATTGTCTACAAAATAATGCAAAGTATTGATTAAAATATGCTGCTTTGCATTTGATCGAAGCCTACAATGCAAGGATACCAGTGAAAAAATGCAAAATTTACAATTCTCGAGCTAGACGATGGGAATCGAACTAGGAATGGGAATAATCACTCGTTACTGTTACGCGAAATATACAAACAACAACGCTTAAAACGTATTTACAACAATTTAAAAAAAAAGAGAATCGGCCGGGGAAGGGAGGGGAGCTACCGTGTTTTGATTAGTGTTGTGGTGGGGATACGGTAGGTGCGTTGTAATTAGTAGAGGTTACTGTAGCTGTGCAAACAACAATAAATTTTCATCAGGGAAACGAACGACAAACCGGGAAGCATTGTTTTGTTTGTTACCTACTACTAAATCTCTGGAAGGAGGGATCCGCGTGGGTCGCGGATAATTCACGCATGGTGAGCGTCAGCGCGGCGATACCATACGCGCTAGATCGGGCGTGCCCGTGCGCTCGTCGTAGCTGACGCGCCAGTCGATGCGTGGCGGAAGACGCGCGAGCGCCGCAAGCGCGTCATCTGGCTCGAGTGGCGCGCCACTCGCTCCCTCCTCCTCCTCGGCCCCGCCCCGTCAATTACGAACGAGCACCTGAACAGATTTTGTTTTCAGTTAATCTGCATACTGAGACGAATTCAATAGTATAAAGAACAGTAAAGTAGCATTTGCTAGTTACAAACCTGCACATCATCACCACCATCCTCCTCCTCATCCGCATCCGACGCGGACGGGCTACGCGCCGGGGGCGGAGCGAGCAGCGCCGCGTGTCCACCCTCCTCATCGTCGTCGTTGTCCCACGAGGAGTGGACTAGAACGAAAGTGTGTGTTAGAAGTTTTTCCTACAAGAATTCAAAACCATTCATTCATATCCCATAATTTTTCTACACAAATCCAGGTCGAATCGAAACCAACTCTTTGGATTCAAAATTAACCATTCAGCTTCATATGCTCCATGATCTCCATCCATGATCACAGTAGCCATATTATGATCGAATCAATTAAATATTTTTACTTATAATGAAGATGGCATCCCACAACCAATGAACAATCCCTCCCTCCTTCTCACCATGCATCCGATGCGCCGCGTATCGCTGGTCGTCCACCACGTAGAACGTCGCGTAGAGGTACGCTGCGCCCCCGAGAATCTGGAAAAGGAGTCAATTGGCGATCAGCGGTTCCGTACGGTAGAATCGGAGCACTGTGGAAATCGGAGATCATTGACAGTGATGGTTACTAATTCCTCGAGAACTAACAGTTTCCTAGCTGAGTCGACATCAATCGGCATAATTGAAGCAACACCCAGGTAACAGGAGGAAGAAATAGATACACTGTTAATGAGAGAAAAGAGGGAGGTTTAGTCTCGATCATCAACTCGTGCCCCTACTCCTACTCACCAGCACGGCATTGGGGATGAAGAGGGCGGTCTGGAGGGAGAAGAAGCTGCCCGCCTGCGAGACGTCGTCGCCTGCAAGAGAGAGGAGGAGATGCAACACTGATCTGACTCTATTCCTCTCTCCCTTCCTCCTTCTTCTCTCTCAATTTCAGTCTGGAGTAAAAACTCGCTTCTATTTCAAAAAAGGATCATCTAGAGCCTATTTTCATGTACCACCATCCCATTCTGTATACCGTACTTCCACTGTGACCCCTCCCCTGTCACCGTACCTCTGACCCAGTCCGAGACCACGCCCACAATGTAGGGGGAGGTGGCGTCTCCGAAGAGATGCGAGATCATCGTCTGGATGGCCGTCGCCGTCGCACGACGATTCGCAACGATCACGTACTGCAAAGGGGGGGATTGGTCAGTGAAATCTAGGCGGAAGAGAAAATGTGTAGGAGTTCATGACTACATGAGACCAGATTTCATGCCTACAGTATCCTACCGTATTACCCGAATACCCTCATCCTCCACCGTCCTCACCATGAGAATGTCCATGTTGATAGCCCAGTTGAGGCACATGAGCGTCACCGCCAGGAAGACGAAGCACTGCAAAAAATTTACATAAACGATTTTGTTATTGATGTTTCTTTAATGCGAATTGGAGCAGTGTTCACGTAATTCATGAATGAGTTTCATCGCCTTCTTCAGCTCGCGTGTAAATTTTTCACTCAATAGTCCTCATTTCAAACAGAAAAATAGAAAATGTTCTCACCCATGCCAGGTTGATGTAGTGACTCGCCGTGATGAGACAGGCGAAGAGGGCCGGGACCGCAGCCAGCGCGCCCAGTCCGCACACGACTGCGTCCGCGCGATGCGTCGCCTGAGGATTACGGTAATTAAGCCAGTCCTCGATCGCCTCTCCCTTCTCCCCTACCGTACCCACCTTCAATCCCCATCGTCCCTCTCGCCACGCGCCGGCCACCGTCGACCCGATCGTGACGCCCGTCAGTCCCGCGCACGCCGTGATCAGACCGAACTTGAGGGCCACACTGAAAACGGGAAAATGGGTGAGAATGAAATATAGATTAGGTTGTGTAATCGACACTGAGAAGCCAAGAAAGATTGCACTATTGCAGAGGTCTCGTTTCATGTTTCACCCTCCAGCTATAGGTTCGTTGGCTGGTACCTTTTCGATACTTCGATGGGGCGTAGGAGAAAAACTTATTGGCACTATTATCCTATTGCATTTTTCTCTTTGAATAAAATCCGTCCTCGACCCTCTCCTTTCCCTCACGGTACCTGGCCTTCTCTCCCTCCGGGACAACGCTCGTGCCGTGCTGCACCGCGTACGCGTGCTCGACGAGAGACGGCGTCCACCTGCGTGAGATCGATTAATCGATTCAATTACAGTACCCCATATCAATCTTCAGTACACGGATACTTGTGGGCAGGCTATGGATATATTTTACGCTTCGAGATCTGATACCAATCGGAGTATCTTGCGACCCTCTAACTACATGCCAATTGCACAACACGCATCCAATAGTTGAACACAAAATTGCCAAATTTTTCCGACTGAACGTGATGCTATCCCCCGCTTCCCGCATTCCCATTCTCAATCAATAATCGAATACCGTACCACGCGAGTGACCCTGCGGCGAAGACGACGGCGGTGAAGCCGGCAGTCGTCCAGCGGTACGTCGGACTGCAATTACGTTTTCATTAAAAACAATCTTAGAATTAATCATTTACAGATCTGTTCCATTCTTGTTGCACGAATACTCCACATACACAGAGATCTACTCGATTCAGTACCACCAACATTGATTGTGTACAAAAAAATAATACTCAAATGGAGGCCATAGACATGAGATCCTACTTTACTTGTGTCCGAACCGTGCCTACCGCACTCCTTCACTCTGCGATACTCTCTCTATCTCACTCTACCGTACTCACATGGTCGTCAGATAGATGAGATCCTCCTTGACAGTCGTTCTCTCCATGCCTGCCGCGTGCTCCGCCTCTCCTCTCGCCGGTTCCTCCAGCACGAAAATGAGCAGGAGAAGGCAGATCTGACGAGAGAGATGGATTATTGATCCATCGGTCAACTACGGTAACGTCTTACAATTGCCTCAAACGGGCGAAACAAGGCTGGCATCATTAACTTGATGTTCCACGATTCTCATAACCAGGACCGGACTCGATGATCAACAATAATTGTCTTGTTCGTCTATGCCCAATCACTTTCTAGCTTTGTCCTTGTCATTCAAACAGCAAATCAATACCATACCCTTCCTCTACCGTAATCTCCACTCACGATTCCGAGCATGGGCGTGAATCGCACTCCCCACTGCCAGGCACCCGTCCACAGCGAGACGTACGCACCGCCGATGTAGCCGAGACCGCTGCGATTATTGATTGATTATTGATTTTCATGTTTCATCATGCCTTCTTGTTCGAATAGGGAACCTACACTCAATCCATTCCTCTTGCCGAGCTCAAGAAACAACAAGGCCCTTCAAAAACCACGAAACACTATCAATAGACTACTTTCACACCATTCCAAATGTATCACAATCGACTCACCTCCCAACGGGTATGGCGAAGTAGAATATCATGAGCACGGCGCTTCTCTCCGCTCCCGTGAAAGAATCGGCGATGATTGTGGGGGCGACGGTGGAGTAGGAGGCCTCCCCCACTCCCACCATTCCACGGAGGAAGAGGAAGAGAGAGAAGTACTGGAAAAGGATTTGTGGGCTTGTAAGCATCGATCAACAAAGCGACCTTAGGTTCCTGAACGCAAAGAGACGAATATGACTATTGATATTCCACGAAGGAAGAGAAAATCACTTGAATTAGAGTCTTGTAATCAGAGTTCAACAGATCAATGAGAATAAGCAGAATATCAGTTATAGAAACAGTGTGACTCGCATTTTTCAAAAGCTTATGTTCAGCTATCACTGCGTTCCAGATTCACCCATTACGAAGTTCGTGGTGAGACCTATCTGGCCATTGAAACGTTGCCAATTCCATAGTGTGATTCAGTTTTTCTCTCGGTTTTCTCTGCGCTCTCTTTCTCTCGCTCCCGCCTAATAGAACGCAGTGGCTATGTTCTATGTGAGTCGCTAGCATTGATATGATCGTTGAACAATTAGCAAGAAATTATATTCTACCAATTTTGAAACTCAAATGCATGGAGACAATTCGCCTAACTTCTTCATTGTTTGACGCTCAACTTATTTAATTAACTAATTAATATAAATAAATCGTACATCTCTGCCCACAAACGAGGACAGCATCACGGCGACGATCCAGATGCTCAGCCCGATAGACATGATCAGCTTGCTGGAATGGGAGAGGATTGATTATTTGTAATTTTCGAAGAACATTCGGACAACGATTGACAACCGTGGTTCCCAGGTGTATCTAAAGTAGGCATGAAACGCGCAATCGGCCAGTAGAAACACTAAATTCCGACAATTCTCGTCCCTTTCACCGAGTTATAGAGAAAAGCGTGCACCATACCACCGTACCTCTCCTAACCCCTGCAGCTACCGTACCCCGCCCTCACCGATTGTATCGATCGCCGAGGATGCCGCAGATCGGCGCGCACAGCATGTAGAAGACGATGAACATCGTCTGAAAATCGATTATTCTATAAATCAATAACTCGATTTGAGGCGGGAAATTCAAAATTCAATTCCAACCTGCAGCATGCCCGCCTGCTTGTCGTCCATATGGAAGTATTGCTGCAATCAATTTCATCATTTACCGTGTACTCTTATCACACTGCTATCGCAAAAAATGTCATTTTTGTATAGTGAGTACCGACCAGACCACCAATTGAATGTTCCAATTGCCAGTGATATCTAACAAAACGATGAGACTGGCAATCGCCTTGTGAATCATATTCAAAAATGGAAGAAACAATCTCCTTTTTTAGGGAAAACGACACATAATTCAACTCGAGAGAAGCAATACCACTCAACACGGCGATATTCCCAGAGCACCTACGTAACATAACCGAACCCAGCCCAACCATACCGTAATCCTACACTGCGTTCCGGATTTCCCCGGTGCGAAATTCGTGGCGAGACCTATCTGCCCATGGGAACGTTCATTGTGTGATTGAGTTTCCCCTCGTTTTTTCTCTGCCCTCTCTTTCTCTCCTTCCGCCTCATAGAACACAGTGACCCTATCGTACTTGCAGCTGGGTGAGCACTCCGGCGATGGTGAATCTGTCCATGTAGTTGAGCAGATTCACCGTGAGAAGGACCGACACCAGCACCGCCTTCGGATCTGCAAAATTATGATTGTAGCTCAAAATGAATAGTTTGAGTTTTCGGCATTTCCAAGTCGCACATTGCCCATATCTTCTTATTAGTCAATCTAAATATATTTTCTGTGAGACTGCTTTTCATTATAACTTCCGTTTCGTGATTTCTCGATCGGACTCCTGCTCAATACTATCATGGTGAAAGGGATAGTGCCGATGTGAGTGTCAATGGGCGTCGCACGCTAGGCGAATTACTGTTACCGCATTCCTACATCCTATCATTCTTGCGTTCTTAAACAATGCTTCGAAAGCTTGTCTTTCTAAAAAAACATAATTCAATGAAACGCACGCTTAATCCTCTCGATCCATCCTCTTCTCAGTTCCTCTCCTCTCTCCTCCTCCACTCCGTCCAACACAACCCGATCCGAGTCGGGCATTCTGCAAGCTTGAGGTACTGTAGGGCGACCGATAATTTAGTCTTACGGTAAACATTGACAGTAATCAGGTACACACGTGAGTCGCGAACTCATTGCAATGACAGCTATCAAGGATTAGTGAAATCAAGTGATTTATTCACAGAATCGAATAATCAACAGTTGTGAGATGCTGGGTGTCAGTTTTGTACCGGAATTGGGTCATTGAACACGAGTGGATCGATAAATCGATGTATACCTAGTCGAGATCACGAATACCTAGAGCGAAATGGGTGCGAGAATATCGACAATGAGAATGCATCTAACGGGAATGAAATTACAGAGCCTAGTTTAGCCTACACAAACACGAATAGTTTAGCCTACGCGAATCGGCAATGAATGAATGAGCTACTCTCTAACAGCAATTTACAGGGGTGGCTGCTTCCAGCTCGGGGGCGGTGCCAGAGGGCAGCATCGGTAGTGGGCGTGGCTTGGCAAGAGGAGGCGTGGCCAGGGGGAATCCTCAACCTGTCTCTTCCACTGCATCCTCCTGGCTATCCTCTTCCTCTCCTTCCTGATCCAATTCATCGAACGAGAGATCCGACTGTGAGTTGTTCAGACGGTTGCGCGTTGACTGCGAATGGAAAATTTTACTAGGAAATCAGGAAACAATAATCACGGTGCATCTTTCCCAGGCATGACAGCCAACGAACAAATTATCAAACTTCAGCACTTTCCTGACATCAAGTAACCAAGGTGAAGCCTCACTCGGCAATGTAAAATATATTGGGGTGTCCCATAAGTCTTTTGAATTTTTTTCGAAATATTTTTTCGAGTCGGCGATTCGACGTGCATGCATCATACCTTTAGAATGTGTAAGGCCGAGTCCTATATAATTTTATCAGACTCTAAGATCAAGGATTGATTTCATAAGAATGATGCAATACTCGAAAAGGTCGATTTTTGAGTGATGTTTTCTAAATTTTTTATCAGACCAATGGAAAACGGTTGAAAGCTGTGATTGCTAGCACAATAGGGCGTGAATGTAGGCTCAATTATAGAACACTAATATTCAATTTATGTCAAGAGGTTAAAGTTACCCAACAAGAACGACATTTCGTTTGAATGTGCGGAAAAAGCCGCGACGCACGAACGACTCGCGTCGCGGCCATTGCTTAATCAAACTCTATTGTTTTTCTCGCTATTTTGATAATATTTTTAAAATTCTGAGTTGAAACATCGAAGTAGGGTAGCACGAGCTTTCGTTTACATACAACATTGCAATTTATTTTGTGCTTCTGAACGTCTCGCCAATATACAAATTCGAATCGCGCGCGCGTTGCCTGGATCAATGCCGGACCAGACCGGAGTTTCGAGCTTCTTTTTAGGATGAATATCGATTTTCTGGCTTTTTTAATGCGCGAGCAATACTAAGTCGACCATCCTCTATACAATAAAAATATAAAAATAAGAGGTCAAAATCGTCCTTGTTGGGTAACTTTAAGCAGGGAGGTAAAAGATTCTGAGAAAAATTCATTTTCTATAGAGTACTTTTCGAGGTTTTTTTCAAAATTTCAAGCTTCCAATCGATCCCCTGATCTTCAAACTTTTTTGAAAATATGCCATCCAGTTGCTACAACGTATAGTACACTGCAAAACACCGATTGAAGATCTCATCTTACAAGGCAAAATTAAAAGTGCAGATTTCGAAATATTTTTCATAGTGACGCAGCAATGGTATTCAAGAGACCGACTTTGCTCTCGTTTGGCTTCTTGTCAGCTGCATAGTCGCATGATCTAGTTTACCGAATTTTTCCTCAAAGCATTCGCGAGATTTGGAAAACTATCAAGAAAAACTTTTTTCAGACCACCTCACATAAATTTGAGTAGGTTATTCGACGTGTGACGAATTCACAACGTTAATACCTGAAATCATACAGCAGCCATTCCTCTCTCTAGTGCACTTGTCCTTTTACAATTATGTTCGAAAACAATGGAGATAATAAAAAATTCAAAGGACTTATGGGACACCCTAATACCTCAAAAATTATTAAATTTTAATTAATTAACTACGTAATTAATAAACCATCTCACCCGCTGCTGCAGCAGCATCTCCGGCTGGAAGAGCGGCGACAGCTCGATCACCGCTGCAAAAAAGATTTGAAATATTTTGCTATTGATGTTCTCATGAACTCATCGAAGTCAGATACCAAAATTCAGCGCAAGTCCACACATGGAAACATGAAGCTATCAGCTGGCATTACGCTGAATATTAGCAAAGAATAATAACGAATTTCTTCGAATAAACTTTCTGTTTCAAAAATAGAACAAATCGAATTTTGTTCGCTTCTTCTTATTTGATATTTTCTTTGAATTGTCGTCACCAACCACTCCCAATCAATCCCCGCCCTTTCAAGCGTAACCTCCTCCTTTCTCATCAGTGATGATCACTCACCACTCTCATCACTCACCCTTGCTCGACTCTCGCTGCATCACCTCGTGCGGCTCGAAGCGCTCGCGCGGATTGCCCGTGTACCATCGGTTCTTGTCGAATATCTGACAGGCGACGATTAGCATTTCGCACTATGCAAACCACCAATAATTGATCTCTAGTCAGAAAAATGACAGGACGACGTTTACTACTTCACCACACACCACACCACCACCGTACCTCGCTGTTGCCGATGCCGGCCTTGCGCATGCACACGCGCGGATTGCGAGGGCCGCCCTCGATGATCAGCCTGCAATTATTTATGTGGTATGGAGGCACACTTCAATCAATTCAATATCTACCATCATGTTATAGCTGGTCTACGAAAACCGGCGATTCAAACAGATTCACGTATTCTCCCCGGATGTAACCTCATCACTCGTTCATGAACCTGCGATATCTCAATAAAGTTTTGGCGTTTCGAGCCCAGGTGATATGCAGGTTGCAGAGACGTGCATTGATCGCTCTGATTTTCCTCGATTTATAAAAAAACAATTCTACCATAACAATAACAACAATAACCCCTTCTCACCAGTCGAACTCGACGTAGACGACGTCGAACTGCGTCTTCTCACGCGGCAACTTCACGCGTCGCCGCTCGCCGCTTTCCTCGTCCGCGCGCTCTGCAAATCGATTCACCGTATTGCATCGCAGTATACATCGCATTGGACGCAGCGAAAATCGGATATTTTTTGCGATGGAACGGTTCCTATTATCAGTGCAGTCATTCTAGTCATCAAATAACACGAGCACGAAACGTCGAAATCACAGGGTGCGAAGCTCAAAGAGCTGCCGAATGCAGCCAATTTGGTTCTCAATAATAGCTATTTCCATCTTTTCTACTACTACAGGAATCTATCGAAATCTCCTGTGCAGCAAGGAAGACAACCCAACCCTGAACCACGAATTCAGCGCCTGCAGCAGTCATTGATTTTCAATAGTTTAATCTGCTACCGTACCATTACCGTTTCCGCCCTCTATCGCACCCCTCCCTACCGTACCTTCGACTCCGTCCGGGACCGGGAGGGCGTAGCGCACCTCGGCCTTGACGAAGACGCCGATGGAGGCGCAGCATGAGGACTCCTCGATTGAGAGGACGTCGCTCTGAACCAGAGGAAGAGATTATCGATTGATCGATGACTCAGTACATTCCCTGGGCAGTTATTCCCAAAAAGAGTTAACGCCCTTGCAAAAACATGTTTTATTGTACTCTCATAAATACACAGGATTCAGTTTTAACGATTCGAGAGCGAACAATCTTTCCAAAAAAAAAAACACACACAAAATGTTCACCACTTTCACCGATCCATACGCTTACCATTTTGTTTGTTAGACAATAAAAAAGGGGGAGAGAGTTCACCTCATAGTCCATCGTTCCCACGTACTTGGCTGGCTTCGGCTGCGCGGCGTACCAGCGAGAGAGGAATTTGGCGATGAGTGCCTCGATTGAGAGGACCTGGAGGGAGAGAGATTATGTGAGAGGTGAGATGATGTGTTTATGTTTCAGGAACACTATAAATTCGGTTGTTCATAGCGAGAAGTAATATAGTTGGATTCTGTATTTTAATCCTTCAAAACAACATCCCCAAGAACTCGCAGACTAGCGTACAGCACTCGCAGAGTACCATGCTCTTACAGTAATCCCACCCACCTGTCTCGCCATGTACAGCTTGCTGCCGAAGCGCGGCTCGCCCACTTCCGGATCTGCAGAGGAGACCAATCAATCTACTGTAGCCTCCACACACGCTAATTCTACCGTAACCACATCGTATCCCCCACTCACGTCTCTGCAGCCTCTGCCTGGCCGCCTGTCCGGGGTGCGGCACCATTTCCAGTCGGGTGACCATCGCGTGTTCGTGCGCCCGAGAGGGAAACGCCATCGCGAAGCGGCACTGTGGATTTTAATTATGTTATATTTAAAGTTTTCAAGTAACCGATCTCAACCGAACACGATCCATTATTGGTAACTCGAAGGTGCATGATTTATGAGAACCATGCAACGTAACTATGGCACGCATGCATGATTCTGATATTGGTAGTGCAATTCATTTCGCGTTTCAGACACTCCGTATGTAGCCTATGACACGCATTGCACCAATCTCTACAGCTCCTACTCTCAAAACACAAACCAATCTATACCGCACTCCTCACCATCACACTACCGTAACCCTCCCTGACTACCGTCTCACCGACAGCGTCTCTCCCACGTCGACATCGTGTCTCTGTTCGATGGCGTCGCCCGGATTGCTCTCCACGCCCAGGAAGGACTTCGGCACGAAGTAGTACGTCTAGAATGCCGTTCGCTAATGAAAAACCCTTAATCAAGATAAGTGTACCATGCAATCAACGTGAAATTGCAAAATTTCTTACACCCATTATTAATTCGTTCATTCACAGCAACGTATAGCCCTAATGAAACGCCTCACTTACAGTTCGGAACAAGCTAACTTAGAAAGAGAAAGGAACGACGAACCTTCCTCGTCTCGCCGGAGATCGCCAGTGGGTACAGGATCTTCGGTGTGACAGTGATGAACACGATCTGAATTGGATATTTTATTAATTTTTAAAAAATATTATGATTATTACGCATGCCGCATATCATTGACGAACTGCATGATACTGAGGTAAACTTTTTTTGATGAAGCACGAAAACCAGAATTTTCAAATAATTCAATAATCTGTAAAGGATGAATCAACCATTCCGTCCAAAACGCAATTTACAAAACCTTTGCAACAGGAAAGTCACAGCAAATAACCATAAAACTGCGCTGATTTTCATAATTCTTATTTGTTCAATTTAAATTTATTTTAAAATCCAATTCAAACCTGGAATCCGCAGTTGATCACCACTCCGCGGTCGTGCATCCGCACGCAGCGTCTGCAATAACATCACGCGTTTTTTGTAAGAGAACCAGAACGAAATCAACTTGACTACCAAGCTCCAGGAACAAAACCACAATTTGAAGCAGCAACTGATGCTTGATTTGTTTCGGTAACACTGCCCATAAACGAGCATCCCTAAACTACCGTGCCCACTCACTTCTCGATCGTCCTCCTCCCTCTGTCCTCTCTCTGCGCGATGCAGGCCGTGTTGATGGAGCAGAGCTGCGTCGCAGCCCAAGGAACGAGCAGGTCCACGCGGATCGTGCCCTACATTGGCTAGATCACTGGATATCGAAAGAATAGTTGTTAATTTCGAATCTGCTTCCTTTGACATCGCCAAAACTGGCAAGGTCAAATATCTACTGTTAAAGATATTGAGAATACTAACAAAGGTGTGAAAATAAACGGCGAACTCACTTGTTGCGGTCCGCGCGCCTCTCGCTCCTCCACGAATCTGCAATCATTATCTGGTGGTAAATTTCATCTCCGCTTAACGGTCGAAAATAATTTGCGCTTCTTTCATGTTCAGGTTTTTGTTGATTGAGGAAATTGCCGAATTCGCATCAACCCTACATAAAATTCGGGGGCAAGTAATCCGTTTGAAGCAAAGAACAAACATCCTCATTATGCATGGCGCTTCTTCTCATTATCAACGTGGTCTCATTTTCCAGATCGAATAATCTTTCTGAAACAGGTAACTCACGTATCCATTAGCACACTGGCCATCAGTCCATTTCTCCGTGAGAAGAGGAAGGTCAGCGGCTCCGTCGTCGGAATGTCCTCCAGAACCATCGAGAGTGGCTGCAGGATTGTATTTTTATCAGTATTCAATTAACACTACAATGGTTTACATCCCGAGAGTTCTGTTCCGAGCTCATCGGTACAACGGATTGGAAAACCCGGAATAATTGTCTGAAGGCAAGGGAAAAAATAATCGTTGCCAACAAGTCAATCAATAAAGCGAGAAAATACAGTAATCTCCACTCACCCAGACGAGATATTTAGGAAACATCGAGCAGATGTACAGCAGTTTCGCGCCGCGACCTCTGCCGTCGTACACTCGGTCATCTGAATATTGTCAGTTTTTTAAAGAGCATTGATTTCCCTGTTACGATCGATCGTCTCAATACATTCATGATCTTGTAAATCTTATGAAACATGTCATTCTACTGGGCTATCCGTGTTTGGTCAACAAGACCTCTTTGACGTTGGTCTCATCGAAAAAATAATAATTACAGTAACTCAATCGACTGAACTGCCGTACCCTCGTCATCGATCCGACTCCTGACAAGGCAATTCCCGTCGGGGCTCACCGCAGCAATGTTGCTGTCGGTAAAGCACCGAAGGTTCTCGGTGGTGCTGCAAGTATTGATTGAATTGTCAACGAGAGAAAACGATGCGACATATAATGAATTATTAGAACATGATTCATTGATAAGTCTACACAAGGTGAGTGTAATGTCTGTCATTCTATCGCATGCTGTTCTTCGCATCGCTGATGAATCACGAACAAGAAAAAGATCTCACCTCGACTGCAGTGTGTGGTAGACTGGAGCCCAGATCGGTTTCTCATCTGAATTATTGAATCATTTCATATTTGCCAGCAACGAACAAAAGCTACGGGTTTCACAAAGGAAACGAAACAGCTCAGTGTTCGAGTGAAATAGTGAACCATTTGCTTGCAATCTAATATTTTTTTAAAGCAACTAACTCTTATCCAGTCCTTCCTTCCTGAACCCTCGCGTGAATGTGTCCATGTTGTTGACATCGACGGTTACGCGTGGCCGATACAATCGACGATCACCGTATAACTTAAATACAAAAAAAGAAAGAAGATAGAAGTAAAGAAAAGAAGAAGGGTGTGCTCCCCTTGTTCACGTTACTAGCAAGCATATCAACCACCAACAAGTAAAGGAATTTGAGAGTGGTAAATCACTCGATCGGTGACCTCGATAGACGAAAGTCTGTACGATGATCAACCCCTCTAATTTATCATTGTAAACCTAAGGAATGTGAATACGATCGTATGCTATTACGTAGAAAACCAGAGATAGATCAACTAATTTACAGATTCTTCACTAATCTAGATACTTTATTTGTTCTTATTTGTCAAATGATCAAATTCACTCACTTCTCGATTCCTGATATAGCTGGTGAGGTTCTTGCTTCTCGAGCCACTTCTGAAGGAGAAGGAGAAGGCGCTCTGTTCGTCCAGTGCCGAATCATACTCTTCACCCTGAAATCACACCTTCGTTTCCCGGATCAGCAGCATTTAATCAGTAATTCAGCTTATAAAAGCATTTACGATCAGGAAAAAGCTAGCTGAGCACATACGAGCAATGACTAAGGATGATTGTCATCATTACCAAGCCAAAACTAGTTAATTAGTACTAATTAAGCGGCTAATTACCTCGACACAGAGCTGGGGCACGATGGGACATTCGAGTTGCCGCACGAACATGGCCAGACAGCCTGCGGGCACGACAAACCGGCTCTGCGATCGGCTGAGAAGGAGGAAAACGAGATTAAACGGTGACTGTGAAGAACAGATGCAAGTCGCGTGCTCTGCCGAACCTCGTTGGTTACGGTAGGTTCGGTCGGGTGCGGGTATGATTCGCTCCTGATTCATTCTCAAGCAAAACACCAGATTTTTACAAGCATTCAAAACCGCGTTCAAATATTCTACAGAAATTAATTTTAAAATATCATTCCGATTTTAGGCTTATAGGCTTAGGATTTAGGATTAGGCTATTTTAGGATTTTAGATTATAGGCGGGATGGCCGAGTGGTGTAAGGCGCTGCTGGTCATTCGAAGGGTACCGAGTTCAATCCCCCGCCGAGGCAAACCAAGCCTACTACCCTCCGGGGACGGTAAATTGGTAGTAACATTGATTACGAGAGGTAAACGTGCCCTAGAAGCCTGACCAGCATGGGATACGTAGGTCTGTCAGTACCCGGCCTTACCGGTGTACCCCACCAGGCGTTGTCATACGACTGTAAAAATCGCCTTGATTGTGGTTGCAACTTTACCTTTTTTATTCCGATTTTAATTGTTTCTCATCATCTTCCCGCTCTTGAACTATATTTCGCAGTTTTCGAGTTCAATATTCTCTAGTGTATTCATTAACACATTCAGTACGAGCATTCGAATAAATTTGAACTCTTTATCGTCTTTGATTATTATAAGGCACAAACTGGCAGATTGATTAACGACTGGAGTAACTTTAGTGTGGCATGATCAATAAATGGCAGGAATTCGTTGAATCGATCGATAATATATATGTGACGATGAGAGAGAGAGCAGCATCCTGATTGAAATGTGGAGTCGGAGTAGCAAGAACAACGTAACAACTCTGTCAAACAATATTCGTGGCACGAAAACAGGGGGCGGGGCTAGATCATAATAGGCTCTTTGCTTCTCTATATTATTATAGTGTGCACAAGGCAATGAGATCAACAATATGAGACATGGCTAACTTGCGAAAACAAATCTACACTCTCTATACACTACATGAACCTCCAAGAGGGCTACCGTATCCGGTGGGCGATTTAGAAAGAAATTACTACGGAACAACGAGAGCCTTCAGCTACAGTATCCGGGAAATGGAAAGAGACTACCGTACTCCTACTTTCCATTCACTTGCTGCTCAATATGCGACTGCAGGGAGGCGGGGTCGGCGAGAACGCGCGTGTTCGTCGCGAGGTAAACGAGCACCTCCGAGGAGAGGGGGCGGAGCTTCGCCACGCGCCACTCCTCCTGCATCCACGTAGCAGCACTCTGCAAAATATCGATTGACTACATTGATCCCAAGCTGACTACTACAGTACTCCAATCAATCAATACTACCGTACCTGTGCGACCTCCTCCTTATCCGCCGGGTCGTCGTGCACTGCCGCGGCGTAGTTGGCAACGATCGGCTTGAAGAGACGCGCCATCTGATATACGGAAATCATATGAGGCTGTTTGCGAGAGAGTCGAGCAGATCCGACAAGGTCTGGAACAGCTCAAAAAAGTCGGTTTTCTCAAACTGTGTGTTTTGGAGATCCTAAGGGTGCTGATGACGATGAACATGCTCATTTTTCATTTTGGACCTTTTCCGGCTCCAGACGCCGTCACGTCGATATCGGGTGTTGGTCTCCTACTCGGCCCTCGTTATCGCTAAAATTAAGCTGCCGTGGACCCTGGGGTAGAATTTGATGCTCATCACGCCTGTCAACTTTATTTTTCACCAAATATTTTTATTACGGTTAAATAGCGAACTTTCTGCTCAGGCATTTGCGGGCTTAGCTTTTTAGACAGATCGGTCCGGCATTAAGAGAGGATTTCAAAAAGGTGTTTATTGTCCACATAGAGTGTCGGAACTCTGAGATTGATTCAAAAGAGTATTCGAGGACGGCACTTCTCCACGTTGTTTACGCCGAAGCTATTCCCTACCCTCCTCTGCGTCTCTCACCTCTGTTGACCTCCCCTCCCTCTCGTCTCTCTGACTGTCTGCGCTCTCTCCCACCTCCACACTCTCTCGTCTCTCCCTCGCCTGTCTGCGCTCTCGCCGAGGAGAGAAGGGCCAAGTAAGGGAAGAGGCTCGGAGTAAACAACGTGGAGATGTGCCGCCCTCGAATACTCTTTTGAATCAATCTCAGAGTTCCGACACTCTATGTGGACAATAAACACCTTTTCGAAATCCTCTCTTAATGCCGGACCGATCTGTCTAAAAAGCTAAGCCCGCAAATGCCTGAGCAGAAAGTTCGCTATTTAACCGTAGTAAAAATATTTGGTGAAAAATAAAGTTGACAGGCGTGATGAGCATCAAATTCTACCCCAGGGGCCACGGCAGCTTAATTTTAGTGATAACGAGGGCCGAGTAGGATACCAACACCCGATATCGACGTGACGGCGTCTGGAGCCGGAAAAGGTCGAAAATGAAAAATGAGCATGTCCATCGTCATCAGCACCCTTAGGAATCCCAAAACACACAGTTTGAGAAAAACCGACTTTTTTGAGCTGTGCCAGCCATTGCTCGACTCTTTCGCGAACGGCCTCATATTAGTAACGTGAGCAAATCTACTATCAATCAGAACATGCACATTCACAGCAAAGTGTTCTACTGCTGCAACCCCGATTCCCCATCTAAATGCGACCACAATCTCTTCCTGCTCGATTTTTAAAAAGTCCATTTTTAATGAAACTTCCTTTGGACAAATTATCAATTCCCATCAAATTGCCGCTTATCATGTTACCATTGCAACCCCGATTCCCCTTCCCCTCTCACTCACCAGCCAGAACCGCCAGTCCTCTTTCGTGCGCTCCTTCGTGTACCTTCAATTAATTAATTAATGACAATTACTAATTAATTTACTAATTAACACTAATTAGTCTAATTAGTCTCTTACCTCTCGAAGAACTGCTCAATCGCAGATCGTTGGTCGAGCGAGGACGAAGCCTGATCGCGGCGAGATGAGGACGGGAGAGAGGATTGGAGGGAACTGAAGTGGCAAGGTTCAGACTACAAGCTACAGGGATCAAAGACCAAACATCAACGATCAAACTACTCACCTGATTCGCTCGTTGAGCGCCCGGATGGTCTCCTTCATGTTGCCGATGCGCTGCGCCTGAGAATTTTAAGTTTAAAAATTTTCTGTGCACGCGAACCCTCGGAACATCGTTAACCTTCCGATGAGGCATCTAATACAAACCCAGCGCCGCAGCAAATCAACTGGGCAACATTGTATAAAGGGCTAACCCACTCCTCGCAAAATAAAACCACTCCTCGATCCCCCTCCATCGTGCCCCCACCGTACCTTCTGTTCCTTCTGCGCGAGGAGTGCCTTGATGTGGTCTGCCGCTTTGGCCAGCACGACGGCGTTCGTCGGCTTAATCCCGCCAGAGTGCACGTCCGGAACCTGCCAATGGGAGAGAAGAAATAAGAATTCGGGTAGTGTGTGTGTCCACCCAATTGGAAGAATGCGTTTATTTATTTTTTGTCATCGAACTTGCGCACTCACTGGTGTTCAAATCAAATCAACAACTATACAGAGCAGGCACAACTCGAAATTTTCACGTTCAGAAAATCATGTCAACTCGAAATAACCTGACTACAGTAACATACAAGTAAAGTACCGTAATCCCCGCTACAGTACACCATCTCTACCGTAACTCACAATCTCCATCAACTGGTCGAATCCGTCCTTCAATGCCATCCTCCTGCTCTGCTCTGCGTGCAGATGCAAGATGCGCTTGCGTTCAGTCGGATGGAGAGTCGAGTCGGCAGGGACCTGATGAGTTGAGGATGATCGATAAGCTTCGATTATCCTAGTCTTTCGACGCCTTTCAGATATACTCCTGTTTCACTACTAGTCGTTAAATAGCTTATTATCGCAAGAATGGCAATCATTATTAGCGCAAGCTAGTCAATCCAACATAAACGCTTTCTGCAGCCTCGAACTATCTGCTTACTTCGTGCCTGATCTCTATCACAATTCCAAACAATTTCGCAAATATGAATTACGAATTTTATTTTTCTAGTTCCGTCATAGCGACTAACAGCCCCTTGCTCTCACCTGCTTCGTTCCCCTCTTCCCTCCTACTGCCGTCGGTCGGACGGGTCGCACCGGCTGCTTCTCCCCTCCTCCTCCACTTCCGCTGCCTGCTGCCGCATCCAAGTCATCCTCCTCCTCCTCCTTCATCTCTTGAGACGTGCTCTGAAGTGAGTGCAATTCTTTCTCTGGACAGAATTCGTTTTGATACAAGCGCGCTTCACGTCTCACTGTCAGCACAAGATTCAGTGAGGTCTTGAATAGTCAATTACTGCTGTTGCTCTTTCACAAATTCAAACTCAAATATCACAGTCATCGACCTGTCTTTCATCCCTCTCCTCCTTCGGGAACAGCATCCTCCTACTCGAGCACGGGTCGTCTCTGTCCCACGGGTTCTCAGTCGTCTCTGCCGGCGCCGAGAGCGGCAGCGCGGACGTCAGGTTGGCGCCTGATCCGGATCCGCTTCCGCCTGCCGCGCCCAGGCGGCGAGCCGCAGCCGCGTCCACCAGCACGCTGCGAGAGCCTGAACGGAGGAAATCTTAGTGAGGCGAAATAAGCAACAAAATCGACGACAAATATCTACACTTATACTTACCGTCCTCATGAAGCATAAAAAATACGATAGACAAAACAGAAATAGCCAATTCTAGTCACTAGCTCCCCTTACGTTTCAAGGGTAACATAAGTTCCGAAAGAGATGTGCTTGTCAGTTTTTTTTTTCAATTTTATTCAACAATCACCACTAACTGTTGGTCCTTGGAATGTTGACACTTCTCGTTTCACCATATTCATAACTGCTTGAGGGTTTTTGCCTATTCAATCATTGGCCAGTTGCATCGACAAAAAAATACAACTCACCCAGTCGCTCGCTGAGCGTGTCCCTGGGCAGCGAAGCTGCCGAGGCTGCGGCTGCAGCGCTGCGCTGCTGCAGTCTTCCACTGCCCGGCGAGGGCACCAATCCGTGCGGGTCGACGAAGTTCCCTCCTCCGTATGCACTGGACGACGACGGCGACTGCCCGTGTCCCAGATGCGAGTGGCTGCGCGTGAGCAGCGCTGCAGCTGCTGCAGCAGCTGCAGCCGGACTGGGCGCGGCGCTGGCCGCCGTCAGCGGGGAGGCGGCTGCGGGCGACGCGGCAGTGGAGGTGGAGGGCTGCTGCTGCTGCAGCTGATCCCACCATCGGGCGGTCGGGTTGGAGAAGGCGGAGACAGAGGCGGGAGAGCCGATCGAGGACGAGCTGGCTGCCGAGGAGATGCCAGGGATGCCGTGCAGACCTCTGCAACGACAACTATTGGAGATTCATAGAGGTTATACACGCCCATGCACCTTCATTTATTAATATTTGCGGCGTGATCTACATCATCAACCAACAACCAACGCGCCAATGCACTTCCCGTTTCACCGTTCTCTCTAGTCCCAAGATGTGATTGAAAGACAATCTGGACCGCGTGAAATCCTCTAAAAACTAAGTTTCCGCTGTATCTAACACGTTAGATCAGTAGTCCAATGCACTTTCCGTTTCACAGTCGCTTCATATCCCCAGGAAGAATGGGAATGTAATCTCGTTGTGGCTCGCTCACAAACAAACAAAAAACAATACAATCCTTACCTCGTATAATTGGCGGCAGCCTGCATCATGAGGGCGGAGGGCGAGGGGGAGGAACCTGCAGCAGCTGCAGCCGACAGGAACTGCGGCATGTAGTCCATGTTGGCGGGGATGACGTCGCCGCCCGTCACCTGCGAGGATTATTGATTTGGTTTGCCGTCTGAGCTAAATAAACCGGCGCGAACTACCAAGAAACTTATTGTTTCCGAAGTGCTTCATAACCACAGCGGAGAGCAGCACACTAATGGTTGCTCGCATACGATGTCATATACTGTACTGTATAGCATAATAAAATGCCATAGACTTCGGAGTCATTAGATGCTAAAATAATTTTAGTGAATCACTCAATATCCTATCGTCATTCTCGCTTCGCAATCTCGGCATAGGTAATCAGCCGATGCAAAAATTGATACCGACGAGCTATCTGCCAATAAATTACCTCACTCCCATTTCTCTCCCTCCTTACTAACGTCGACACCTCATTTTTCTGCCGCATGCCACTCAAAGGCGTGAAGAAGAAGTAGAAAAATGGCGAGCTGCGTCATCAGATCTCGGTCTCTATCTGCTCCCTATATTCCATTCTCGAGAACCTGTTCACATCTTTCTAACACAACCTCTGAACTTCACGCTTCAGTTTTTTACTAAAAATCCTAGGCAAGTGCGAAAGCCAATAGGCGAGTTTCCTTATCCAAATGCACTCAACACTAACGTTCAGAAGTTGGCACACATTTGAACACCAAAAAGGCTATTGGCTACCGCCATACATTTCACGCTTCAGCTTTGCCACAAACGTTAGCAGCAAGAGAGACAATTGATAAAACAGATCATCAGCCCTTTGAAATAACTGACCAGGAAGCTATTCGCTCCTCCACTTCCACTCTGTCCTCCTCCTCCCAATCCTCCCAATCCGGCCGCCAGGTGGGCGCCAGATAGGAGCCCTCCAGCGCCCGCCGCGCTGCCCATCAGAGGCGACGCCGCCATCGGTGACGCCTTCCACTCGGGTACAGAGAGCGGCGCGCCGATTAGCGCTCCTACAATCGATCGATAACCTTTAGTCCATGAAAAATCAGTTCGTGATCGGCAAAATACCGTAACCCTTCGTCCCGCCCCTCTCACTGTAGTAATCCTGAGCGGCAGTACCTCCGCCGCCGTACTGCGTCGCCGACGTGTACTGCGGCTGCGAGAGCATCATCGGCGACCCTATCGAGGATTGCCTGGAATACGGTAGGATTGATTTATTGATTATCGAGTGATTGATTGCGGCATAACTTCTGCAACTAGATTTCAGTTTTTAAAGGTTTTTTGACAAACAGATATGCTTCGAATTACTGAGCTTCCAACGGCGTCGCCTCTTACCAACAGCGCGCGGCACAAACAAAGCTGGTGCTAACCCGGAAGCGTTCCCGCCCTATCTCTCCGATCAATCTCCCCTCGTGCTCTTCCACTAAGAGAACGCCCCTCCCCCACTCCCAATCAACCTTAATCACGCTGCTGCTTACGTGCAAAATCGGATGCGGAATGTGTCCAGCAAAGAGAAAGAAAGAGCGATCAGTCGATCCCTTCTGTGATAAACAACCGTGGTCATAAATGTGATAAGGGGTCGCATGCTAGAGAACGATCCGTATCTTGGCTTTCACGACTTTCTGTGCCCACTACAACATTCGAACTAGTATTCTCATTGAAAATAGGATTCGAACGCAGTTTTAAAGTGGCTGTAAGAATAATAGATGAACGCAACCGACATCAATCAGCCAACGATCAAGTGTTCACAGAATGGGAGAGTGAAACACACCTCGCGCTGCGCTTGCATGCTCTGCCAGTAATGATCAACGAGCGGAGATAGGGGTATCACTGCTCTCTCCATTCCCCATGCTCTCTCGCTCGGCAGAGATGCGAGATAGCATGGCAAATGGAGAGAGTGAGACCACAGCTCACAGATAGAGATGGGAGCGTGTGACACGCAGTGTACTTCGAACCCTAATCGCATCCAATGCCTTTGAACGATCAGTCATAATGAGTATTAATGGGGATTTTGTTTTGGAGAAACGAGTCAGCTCGATCAGATAGGACATGGCAACGCAGATATGACAGATTTCATGGATTTGTCTTTGAAAAAAAAATCCAAAATGCACAATACAGGGAAATTTGTCTTGAAGGAAACGACACTACAATCCGGGAGGGCATGACAACTCGAATATGATAACTTGCTGGAACATCAACACCACTTGCACACTTCACACTTCTCGCGATAGTGATTGCAGAAGAAAAAGGCATCGATCTCATCTCCTTCTCTCGCCGGTCCTATAGCGCTATAGAGTACACGAATCAGAGAGAAACAGACTCTTGATCGGTCGAAGGGTTCAGGAAAGTGTTGCAAACAACCCTCTTTCTCATGAGCTTCGCTGATAAGCCCTCTCCATCCCGCTAGAAATAATGGATAACAAGGAGGGTAGTAGAGATAGCGGCTTCATGGATAAAAAGACGCAACAGAGTTGACAGCGACTTGCATTCTATTTCTAGGGTGCCAAGAGATCGACAGCGTTTCACGAAGCGAATCAACCTCATTGAGTAAAACCCAAAAAAGGATCCACGATGTTGACCTCGCTACAGATGTGAACTAAATTGCCGACGTGGTTCTATCTCTAATTGTTGTTGCTGTTTCTAGACCACTAAAAAACAATTCCATACCTGGTCGGCTGGAGCGGCACACTGGCGGATGCAGCAGCTGCAGCCGCTTGCTGTCGCTGCTGCAGACTGGAGGAGGCGGTGGCCGTACGCACCGGAGATTGGTTGCTGCAAGGATACTTGATGTTTCACCCGTCCTACAAGTCCAGAAATTCAAACAAAGCGCAGTTCCTTGCCACTTCGAGATTTGAAAAAACAAAATATATCAAAACATCACGTTTCACACTCCATACATAACTGGCAGTGATTGGGTTGCTCAATAGGTGCTTTAGATTGCGGCGAAAAAAACCAACCTGTAATCCACTAGCATATGCGCTGCGAGATAATCCTTGCTCGTGAACGACCGTTGCTGGATCTGCTGCTGCAACTGTTGCTGTTGTTGCTGCTGTTGGGCGGCTGCGGCTTGCTGCAAAATCACTATTTGTTTGTTTCAGTTTACCCGTAGTTCCTCGAGCCTCATCCTTACAGTTTCACCCATTCAACTAAAAAGACGTATTCTGCAATCGAATGATATCAGGTGGCCATTCCATCCGATTTATAGAAAAAGAAAAGAGATTTTTTCCCGCCATGATTCCATCCAACTCCCCGAACCTGTTGTTGCAGCAGCTGCTGTTGCTGGTCGTAGGCTGCGGCGATGCGTTTCGCGGGCGGCAGCGGAGCGCGTCTGATTGTCGTCTGCTGCAAAGATTGCAAGGTTCTTCGATGCTGCACTTACTCCACATAACAACGTGTGCACATGACTGGCTAATGATTACGAGTTTGTCTTTCCAAAAATCAAACACATAGCTAGGGAGAGTTGCCCAACCTGTTGCGGTGGTTGCTGATGCTGCACGACTCTCTTCTCTGCGACCGGCGCAGCACGATGGGACGAGGAGGAGGCGGAGCCGCGCAGGGGCGACTGCGACCGAGGCACGTTGAACTGGCTGCAATAGGCTCGTGTTATGCGACTGATTCTCTCGTCAGCACCCTACATTCGCGCTGACCATGGCACGTTAAAACGCTAGAAAGCTAAAGATTGATAACAATTAATTATATTTCTGTTGAGATGAATCGTGTTGAAACTGCTCGATCAGCTTCCACAGAGGGATAAGGGAGTAATGCAACCAGAAAGATACGACAAATCTTCTGATCTTGAGAACGGTTCTTCGTCTCGTCAAACTAGATTCTAGTCCATTACTTCTCCCAGGGGGGCGGAGAGGGAATAGAACAGGGAGCAATCAAGATGAGCAAAAACGAGAGATGAGGATCGAGAAAAGCAAGTAGTTGGCTGGCTACGCATCACATCATTTTGTGCAAACAGTGCCAGTAGATCAGTGTCACTAGGGCGATTTTGAGAGAACTTCTCTGATCCTAAAACCATGAAGTTTTCCACTGAATTACCCAACCAACCATAAAGAATTATTTTTCTAAGCAAGCGAACATGAATCGGAAATTCGCGATCAATCCGATATACCAACTGAGCCTGGAACCTCGATCAACCGGGTCTAAATGACTCCGATGTGCGCGTTAAAAGTTGCCCAGATCGATCGGCACAATTATGGCACGATAACAGAAGACGGGTGAGATTGGCTCGGTATATGCGTCATTGCTCAGCTGCGCGGTACAAAACCTATCACTCAAGCGTGAAACCATTGATTGATACGAAAGTCGAAACTGCCACGGAAAACATAAAAAATTTTAATAGGAAACAAAAAACGACTTTTTTTAAAACAGCCGACAGTCTGAACGAATCAAAATTGCAAGGCAAGAACGGCATGCATACTAATTCTGAAGCCCAAGTCAATCAAGCGGCGAAAACATGCGTCAAAGGCATCAAAATCGAGTCTATATCCCCTCGATCAACGTTCTCTCTGATCGGCGAGAGAGCACGCGTAATCGAGGGAGCACCCTTGCTCCGCCTCCTTCCAATCCACTTTCGCCATCTCATCCATAGCCACGTGGCTGCTGCATCGTAAGATAAAGGAGATCCGCTGATTATCTCTTATCAACGAAATGGAAAGTGATAAGGGATCTCCCATAGGGAATGGTGATCAGGGAAGGCGCTCTCCTAATTTTGCGCGATCTCTCGCTTCTCTGACCAGCGAAACAATATTCACACCAGGGGGAATTCCTATCAGGAAGTGCCCCTCAGGCGAGGGATGAGTCAGCGATAGTTATCGCATTTATCGCATATCTTCCGATCCATATTTAGAAAGATCAATCAAATGGAGAACATCAAGCAACTGTGAAACCTCATGCAACCGAATATGAAATTTGTTCCTTCCTTGAGTCATCGCAGAATTGCATACCAGTCAACAGCAGGCACATCAAGTAGCCACACAGCGTCAAACACGCGGGTGCCACTTTGAAAGATTCTCGCCTACAACAATCGCCTAACCTCGTGGCTCTTCCACTACAATATTCGCATTCGTCTCATAAAGAAGCATTTCTAGTGATTTGATAGGTCGTGTTTGCGCGCAACAATAGCCGGGCCACGAACTAGATCGCAATCCAATCGTTTATTTTGTCCGACCGACGAGATAGCACGCAAAACGAGGAGAGTTTCTTTCGCACCTCTACGACACTCGTGCCAGTTGTGTAGCAGACATCTTCACACTGCTCGACGTCTCCTCATTTTACACACTCTCTCACCTGTCAGAGGACGAGAGAGAGTGTGAAATAAAGAGACTGCTCTCAATTGTGCAGTGCTCCCTTCTGCTGTAGTGTGCTTCGATCGCGGTGACAGCCTTATCAGAGCAGTGTATCACCCTTTCGCCTCTATTAGCAGGAAGGAGGAGCAATGGTCTGTCCTCATTTACCATACTCTCTCATTTCTCTAACTTCAGAGTTCGACCGTGTGCTTATTGTGGACAGAGAAAGAGCATGTGGCGAGAGCGGCAGACGACCAGAGCACGATGTACATTGCTCTCGTGTACAGAATTCGACGCCAGAGCTATCGGATCGCAGGCAGAGACGCAGAGGCATACAGGAATTGGATAAAATTTGCGGTCTCGTGACAACGAGCACTAGGGGATCTACGCTCTAAACTATAGCCTTAAAGGAAGGGATCAGTATCACTTGACAGAGTGGAAATGAAAAGGCCATAAAACCGAGAAGAGCGCCCTCCTATTCTCTAGTTTGCGATTGATCTCGGTCAACAACATGTGATCGCAGACTGAACTACAGTACTCGTCGCGTGCCTTGACAAGCACCGTATCCAGCTACCGTAACCGGGATCACTAGCTACAATGTAGCTACGATAAAGTGGGTTGGTGTGAAGCGGATTGAACAGATGCAGCTATAGAGAGTGGAGGATTGAGAGAGTGCCGACCGACAGAGAGGAATGCACAATAGTGATCTCTGAGTAAGCGAGGGGCGCAAAACTTGTCTTTTGCGCAGAAAAGTGTCTAGTGGTGTCAAAGGCAACACCGATCAGCTTTTGACTGAGAACAATAGCAAGTATTCCACAATAGCAAGTGTTTCCATCAATTGAAACAGTTGTGTTTCAGAGGAATAACAATTACTGGGCAATATTTTTCACACAATAAGTATGCATATTACAAGCAGTGACTCATTCAAAACAGAGCACATCCTGCACATATGATTAATGGAGGATCAGATCAGTTCCTGCTACCATCGACGCAGAGCGGTCCTCACGTCCAGTTAAACCCCCAGTTCGCGCTAATCGAATAATGACATCACTCGCTCGCATTTTCCTAATGACTCCTCCTGATTGGCAGCAACAAAATGGAGCAAAATACAAGTCGCAGAGCCGAGGAAGCAATGCGTTTCAAATACAGTACATGGAGACGAAGTTTCGCACTGATTTGATTAGATGAAGCTATAGATATTAACAAATGTTATAATGATCGCGTACTATCCACGCGGCGACGCAGACTTTCGAAAACATGCACATTACGCGTTAGAGCGAGGAATGATCTGACACTAGACACTCAACATCTCGAGTCAGATCGAGCGAGATAGAATGCACAAACAAGAGAATCAGATATTAGTCCACTTCGCACGTTCGATCGCTTCGGCTGACCAACGTACTCTGCTGATAAGGACCATGTGACAGTCGGGAGGAGAGAGAGGGGCTGCCCCGTGCTCTCTCCAAGTTGTATACTCTCTCGATTTCAGAGCTCTCTCCATTTCGCACACTCTCTCGTCCTCTTGCGCCTCAAAGATCAGGAGGAGTTGCTGAAAGGACACTAACGAGGTACTCTGTGTATGGACAGGCAAGAACAGCAGAAGAAAGAGAGACGAATAGGGAGGAAAAGAGCCTTGGAGAGGAGGGAGAGGAAGGGAAAGAGAAACAACCAAGATCGGCAGATCAAACCACCATCTTTCCTTCTCTTTTAATGCTCTCTTCCTTCCTTTTCTGCGCTTTGATGGCTATGCAAATGCGCGAAACCATCACATCTATAATGTGCACCGATTGGGTGCATCTTACAGTAATCCTCTTATCAGTGCTATTTTCAAAGAGTCAGTTGTCGATAAACAATGCTTGTGCGACTACCGTACCTGTACGAGGAGCCGGGTGCGAGGTCGAGGAACGACAGCGAGGAATCGTCGTCGTCGTCGTTGACTGAAATGTGTACACCATCATTACCACTGTGTGGAATCAAAAATTTGAAAATGATCGCTCATATGGCTGCGCGAGAAAGCGCGAATGCTCCACGAAACAAAAAAAACTTATTTTGCAACCAATATCTACGAAGTTCAGGCACATGTAAAAGGCGTGGTCAGTGGTAACACGGGGCGTTACTTAAGGTGGCGCTCCAATCTCTGATTCTCCCACTCTCTAATAGTTCCGTTCTCGCTAGAGAGTGCACAAATCGGAGAGAGCACAACACAATTTGGCATCGAAATGCGGCGAGCGTGTGTGAAAAACGGCATGGGTCGAGCGGAAAGGAGAGAGCGGCGAGGAGGCGAAAGAGGGAATCAGGTTTAGGCGTATGGGACATCGAAAACTAAACACTAGACTGTTTGTTAGTCATGTGATACGGTATAGTTTTTCGCCAACAACTCTGCTCTGACTGTCATTGGGCCATCAATAGGAAACATACTAGAAAAGTGAAACCTGGAACAAAACGGATTATATTGACTGCGCACAACGCTCGATGCAACATTTCATCACTATAGTCCCTTGTAAACATCGCGCAACCCCAGATCAACTACCCACTTGTCCATAGATCAATCAACTAACCGCGTGGAGCAAGGAGGGGGCGGGGCCTCCCTCAGGGCTATTTCTTCCCTTATCCCACTCATTCTCCCTATCGCTGATCGGATCACGTGATTGGATATCTCACAAATCAGCACACCGATCTAATTGATAAGCGGTAATCAGTAACAACTCGCGCTCTCTGAATGAAGCGAACGTGCAAAACAAGACAGGGAAACCATCGGCAGGGCCAGAAAAGATCAGAAGATCGGGAAAACATTGACGCCCCCGTGCTAATGGAAATCTCATCATTGAGAGTCATGACTAATCCACCGAGAACCAGTTACCATTGCAAACTAACTACTTATTGTTCGATTGGGAAATACGATTTTCAACGTCGTCTGCCATTATTTGCCGAGTTTCTCACGTGATGCACTACAAATCGCTATGGATACTAAAGAAAGGAGCCAGGACAATGACGTAAATTCAATGGGAGACTTTTGCTCTTGCTCACTCTTGACTCTTGCAACTATTTACTTAAAAGAACACATAACGACCCTGAAACTCCAAAAATTGATTTTTTTTTGTTTTCAACAATGACGCCCAAGTATCACCAAAGGCTCATAACAGTTCGCTATCTAGAGGAACTGAAACACGCAGCGTCCTATTTCCACGCAAGCGCGCTTCATCATCGCATTTGTTCAATATGGGGCAGATATTCGAGACAATTCAATAGGACAACAAGTGCCTAGCTCAATAGCGAGACTGAAACCTCTTTTTTCCACGCAAACACACTTCTGCCTCCCCTATGTTTGCTCTCCAAATTACTTATTCACTCAGCGAATTTCTAGTCTATATTGCTCTCGGAATTGTCAAATATTTTATAATAGCTGATTGAATATAAATAAGCTAATTTAATAAATAAATAAAACTGACTTAGCGACGCCATGATCTCGTCGAGACTCGGCTGCAGCGAGAGCAGACCCGGCTGCATGAAGTCCGCGTTGCCCGAGTTGCCTGCGACAGTTTTTATTATGATCTCCTCAATATTGCCAAACACCAGAGGAAATTGTCTGACAAGTTGTCTTCTTTAGCTCTCATCAATGATGCGGCTTTTATCGAGTAAAAGAAGGGATATTTATTTCGGCGTAGAGCAGAAAGATATTGCCGAATTCCCAGATCTCTGATATTCTAACCACCATGAAACTCCGAACTTATTCTATATATTTTGACAAAAAAAAGGGATTTACAACTGCGGACGGCGAGAACCTTATCCACTGCGCGAAGAACGAGCTTACAAAGACTCCAATGACTATCCAGAGATCAAAGATCAACGACTCACCGATCTCCCTCGGATTGGGGAACATGTAGGGCGCGTTGAGCGACTCGAACAGCGTGTCCGTGAACTCGTTCTCGAGGTCGTCTGTAATTAATTATTATGTATTTATAATTATGAATCATTTAACTCTTAAAAGTCTTCAAATAATCAGAGCTTTCTGTACTTGACCGAGCTTGAATTGTCTATGAAACCTCGATCCAAAAAATCCGAAATGAAGTTCTTTGTAAGGTTAAAAACGCGAATTAGCGATTCTTCTAGCGATACAGCATCTTTACCACCTTGGTGAAACCGCGGGCATGCACACTAATGGTCTCATTTAGGATGAGGATATATTTGGCTGAATAACTAAAATAATTTATTAACTCACCAATATCGAAGTACTCCGTGCTCGTGTTCTTCGGCGTCTGACTGCGGATGGGAAGGACTTCCTGCCATATTTTAATTATTTATTATTCTTAAGACGGGTAACGATGTGATCACTTTCCCCGTTCGTCCCTGCATAAAATGCAATTTGTGAAACTTCGAATTGATACAACTCGCTTTCCTAAGAATCAAACATGAAAATATCCATCAATTGTTGTTGTTTTTTTGTAAAGGGGAACGAGTGATACCCATCGACGTGATACCGATTTTCCGAAAATATAGGCTAATCGTGAAACGTGAACTGACTCGTCACAAAGCGGAATAATTTTGGAGTGGCGTCTCGACAACTGATTGAGTTTTCCCCAACGGCGCAAGAAAAAATACTATTGTGAGCGCCAGCATGGCAAGCCATTTTTCAACATTGGTCGCCTAAATTCTCGTAGGTACCACATCCAACGGTTGCCAGTACATTATTCCACTATTTCTCACTACATTCCAGATTGCCAATCAAAGTCATACGACTGATCCACTCTCACTTACCTTCTTCCTCTTCACCTCTCCGAACGAGTCCAAGTAGTGCGACTTGGGTCCACTCAGTCCGCTGATCAGTGGCTTGCTCATCATCATCGACTGCAATTAGCAATTACAAATTTTAGCAATTACCAATTTCCGAAAACAAGTTATTCTCCTGTTGGAAGCCAGCTAAATTCTTGTCACATATTCCCTTCAACTACGTACTTGCTTCCAAGCATATCAATGTGTGACGCACTCCTTATTTAAAAAATCAAATAAAAAATCAATCGATAACCACTCCACTACCGTACCCTCTTGTGTCCCTCCAGATGGTGGGCGTGGCCTTTCGGTCGATTGAAGTGCCGCCACTTCTTGTACTGCGCGCACACCGCCTCCACGCGTCGCTTCCAGTACATTCCCTCGAGGACCGTGCCCTACAATGAACACGGTAATGGGGATACGATGAGATAATGGTACTGCAAAAGGCTACAATTCATTCAGATTTTTAGTAATGTTCATTCGAAAACGCTCGTCAAATTGACTTCATTACAATTGAGACGATATGTAAAGCTCTTGAAACTCAAAACATCTACTATCAGGATTATTGAATCTTTCGTGGAAGTCCTGTGTTTCAATAGTCAAAGAATAACGAAACGACGATGTTACGCACAATTACCTCAATCTTGACGTGCGTCGAGTCGTCGTCGGGCACGGCGAAGAAGCAGTACGGAGACTTCTTCTTCGTTAGCAGTGGGCGACCAACTGCAAGAGATATGAATCAATAACTAATTTCAACTAGAATTTATTCGTTAGCAGTGGGCGACCAACTGCAAGAGATGTGGATCACTAACTGGTTTCCATTAGGATTTCTTCGTTAGCAGACCAACTACAAGCAATACGGGAACTTATTTGATTCCTAGTTCGTCCGAAACTAGCGATAATAAGCAAGAGAACGAGTATCAAGGGAAAGCGGCGATGTTCACAATCGCGCATCTGATTCGTCTTTTACCCGGTAAAGATGAACTTCTCAATTTCTATACCTTTTCAATTTCCCTCGGATAACAGTATGTGCAAAATAAGTTATTAACAGGAAAATATGCTGCATTCACTACACCCCTCGCCATATGACATTCCCATCGCTTTCTAGCTTCACCCATTCCTCATCACCCTCCTACTCTCCTAGTTCCATTTCCATTTTTTCAATGCATTTCCCTCCTCCGGCGAACAAACATTCCCAAACAATGCTACTTTTCGAAATCCAACTCACACTCCATGTGGGAAGCGCCCTAGAACATATTGTTCAGTCTGATTGTAGTATCACCCATTCCTCATAACCCGTGAAAGTTTGGATGTTTCGCTTGCATTGGTGACCTAAAACTATTAAAATCCAACTCACACTCCATATGGTACGCCCTCCAGATGACATTGTTCAGTCTAATTCTAGTTTCACTCATACCCGATAACTGTCCAAATCAAGCTAGTTTCAATTCATATCCGTTCTCCTCTTTGCAAATTTCTAAACGTGCTATTTCTTGGAAACCAACTCACACTCCATATGGTACGCTCTTCAGATGACGTTGTTCAGTCTGATTCTAGTTCCACTAATTCCCGATAAGTGTCTAAATCAATCTAGTTTCAATTCATATCCGCTCTCCTCTTTACAAACATCTAAACGTGCTATATCTTGGAATTCAACTCACACTCCATATGGTACGCCCTCCAGATGACGTTGTTCAGTCTGATTCGCTGCTTCCAATGCAGACGAAGACCCTTGAAGTCCTTCCACTTCGGCGTCGTCATCTTACTGTAATGAGGGAAAATGGCCCCCGTCCAACCAAACAGACTGCGTTCAATTTTTCACAAGTCTCACCGATGATACCAATGTTTCAGAGATCAGATATTACACAGCAGGTTCCAAAAATATCAATCACTGAGGCTTTCCACGTTAAACACAATTACTTCCATACTTTCCAAACAGCCGGGAATTGTCCGAATTTTATTCCGAAACGTATCTTTCAAACTTCATCTCAAAAGTTTATGAGCTATCTATCGATCCACCCTACCGTCCCCTCTCACTCACTTGTAGGCCACCTTGATGCACTTGTTCAGCTTGTTCAGACTTGCATCAATCGCGAACGACTGCGTCTTCTCCTTTCCGAACTTGTAGTACATCACCGGCTTCTCGTCCTGCAAAGATGGGGAATATAAAATCAATCATTGATCGAATATCTACTGTACCCCAGCTGCTTATCTATAGTCACGTGAAAAATATCGTGTATTCTCACGATTCGGCACCACAACGTTTTATTCTGGCACTCCCCAGTTTCAGGAGTACCACTTATTCCAGATGCTCGTTGCTATCTAATCGTAGAATTTTTGGCCGGGTAAAAAAATAAACCATTCCACTGTCAGACTCAGAATACTCACAAACTACTACTGTACCACCCCCCCCCCCCCCCAAATCTACTCCAACTATACTAGTCCTTACCGTAGCGACGCTCTCCTTCCGCTTGAGACCCGGCTTCTCCTCATCTTCCACGACATCCACCTGACATGAAGAAGTTTCATTGATTTCTTTTCATTTCAAACAGATTCTGCAAAATTACCAACTGATTCTTCCTCGTTTCACTTTACTTTCATATGCACAATGTGACGATGCATGTAATGCTCCGACGCGATTTCCCAGACAATAATATTCATTTATAGCACATTCGATAGGCTACGAACGCCTAGTATCATTTCCACAACAGGCTACACAATGGGGATATAATTGTAAATGACTGAACTGACTAGCACACAATTAACACAATTCTGACAGTGCTCGTCCGTTCAGTTTCTTGCTACTAATCTCGAGCTGGTTCCCTCGAGTTTCACCGTTCCTACTTACTCTGGATAGAGCACGCTGCTCAGTGATTTTCTCTATGGTAGCTTCAACAAACCAATTATCCAAACTCCTACTGCACTACTATCATGAATCAATCAATAATCTACCGTATCCCTTCCACCCTTCCCGTACCTCGACATCCTCGTCCTCATCGTCGATGGGCGTCTCCGTGTGCGGGTTGGAGGTCATGAAGTGACCCGAGTGAATCGTCTCGTGTGGCATCTTGGCTGCTGCAAATAAATAAGTAAAGCATCCAAACGTCTCTTCGATAAAGTAGATCAACCCTTTTCAACCACCAAGACAACTATGTTTGCACAACTATAAATTCCACGATAGGTAATTTGTTCACAGAAAATTACACAGAACATGCCACTCACTCTTTTCAACTTTATCTGCTGCAGCTGCTGCACCCTCGAGAGGTGGTCGTCGAAACACTTCAGAAGGGGGAAGAGTACGGCGGGAAATCTGCAATCGATACGGTGAAATAAGTCGATAAGGAATGCGTTGGTCAGTAAGCGATAAGGAAGCAACGAGAAAACAAGTTCACAACAGGAGAAGAAAACTGTGAAGGATATCGAACGATAAAGATGGGCACAAATAATGAACGCAGAAATGAACGGGGTTCTAACGTATAGATGATTGAATGATGAAGCATGCAGAAAATTCGTGTTTCAGGAGCTGATCATTAGGTTAGGCTTCGCAATAATTTTAATTTCATATACTCAAGCAAGGAATGCAATATCACTCTTGCCCAATCAGGAATGATCATGCTAGTAATACATAACCCAACTATGATGAATGATTACCAAATCTATCAATCGATAACTGGACAACGGTAATCACTCAATCGATATCACGCCCTTCAATCGATCTGTCGATCAATCGGACACGCATAAAACGTGCACACAAACACAGCTCGTTAACAAAAACAACGAGAAGAGAGCGATTGGATGGAGCGATAATTGAAAGGGCACGATGATGAAGAAATGGAGAAAAGAAGCGGTGATTTTGAGAGATCATCGATTCGCATCGATGCATCCAAACCCGCCTTGGCTTCACACGATCAAGCAAGATTCGTAATGTGAATGGAGCGTCGATATGTACGGGAATAAAATCATAACGTAATCAGTGAAGCCATCGAAAAACAGCCATTCAGCCCAGGTTTCATGTATTCAATAACTCGGCAAGAGTTCGCGGAAAGCAATGCTACTCCTCCAAAGACCTTTAAAAATCAATACCCTATCTCCCCGAGCAATCGATTCGGTCGAGTGTGACACACAACCCTTCGAAGGTGTGCGGCTGTTATCATCACTAATGAGAGCACGGAGAGTAGACAGTGGGGCAGACAAGCGAGTGAGAGAGTATGTGGAAAGAGGAGAGACAGAGAAGCAGACGATCGATAGCTAGATGGGTATTTAGATCGATAGATGGGAAGTGACAAGGGTGTAGGTCAACGGTGTTTTTATATCGAGGAAGTTGCGTTTCACGATTTGTACCAAAAGGGAAACATCTCAAAGCTGAGCTACTTTCTTGTCGAAATGATGCACATCCATAAATCATTTCAGAGTGAGCAATGCATTGATATTAGACTATCGTATTCACATGAGAATGTGAACCTAGGAACTAAAACGCTCGTAAACAGAAGGTGCATCAAGTTCCTCCGAACAATGTAAAGACCACTGGTCCGAATTGCGTATCAGTACTTTATGATATGAGAGGCAGTTCGCAAGGAAACCAATGGCATCGAGTTCTGTACGGGAAAAATCAGAAACTCATAACAAGATCAACAACAAATCACAGACAAACCGCTTTCAGTTAGTTCATACATCCGTTTCACAACTCATTGATCACATCAACCTCCAAGTCGCTCCCAACGAAGTCAACAGTGCGCTGCCACCCCCATTCACACCCAGACTGTGCACAAAAGAATGAGAGAAGAAGGAGAAGAAACGTTCGTAAACAGTAGACACGCCGACTACAGGTTACTCCTTCTTCCAACCAACTCTCAACTCGCTCAACTGGCGCGATTCCTTGACGTTCGTGCGAGCAAAGCAAATCTAACTAGGAACACAGGTGTTTCAAACTGTTGTTATACTGCGGCTCCAGTAAAAAAAGGTCAATAATGATCTCGCATGTAAGACAAAATTAGCAAACAAAATCGAAAGAAAGATCTCCGTTTCATGATGACTACATAGTGGAAATGATTCACGAGTGAATCAATGCAGAATGAACATTCTTCAAAAATCGTAACACAACCCCCTCGAAAACGAATCTCTATCAACTCCACCAACTCCTCTCTCGACCTACACACACGGGAAAGGGCAACTTCGCCCTCGTGACTCTACAGGGGGAACAGTCAATCGTCTCGCTCTCTCCGTTCCACACACTCTCTCGATTCTCTTCTCTCCTAGAGAACACTGGGAATTGAGAGTCTTACTCCTACAGGGAGACAGCGAATCGAGAAATTCATTGTGCCTCTCTCTCGCCAGCAAGTAAGCGGATAAAAAGAGTAAAAACGTTCTATAGGAAGGCGAATTCTGGGGAGGCAAAGGATTCCTTCTTTTTCTCCTTTTCATAGAGTAAGGAGTAGGAACGAGAAAAGACGGAAAAAGCATACGCGAGTGACGCCTAAAGACTGGCGTCATTTTACTCTGCTCATCTCACGAGGTCGCCCATCTCTCACAACAAATCAATGGTAGGTCACCCTACTCTGCTGATCAGTTGTTGATACTGAGGGGAACTTCCTTGAGAGAGTGCTGTCAATGGAGAGAGCGGCAGAGAAAGAAAGATTGAATAGCGGAAGCGCCTCATGAGAGAGGGCAGAGGAATAGAGATTCGAGAGAGGGAGAGGAGGCAGACAGAGATTAGACATTGAAGAGAAGTGAGGGAGAAGACGTTACAACCGGGTCAGCTAGGAAAAATCTGGAAGCTGGGCATTCTTTAGTTTTTTCCCCAATAGCCAGCTATCTACAATAATCGCTGTAAAAAGAAATATGTGATTACAAAGAAGAGATGAAACACATACCAGACATGGGTCAGATATAATCATGAGGCTATTGAAGAGCATGAACATATTTTCACCTAAGCATCCTCGATCGCATCAACCACGAAAATCTGACTCGAATAATTTCTTCGAAGCATGAATCTTTCAAGAAAGGATGATGGTCGGCTAATGATCTCGATTAACGAAGAAACTCGAAACTCTCTCGCGTGCGATCACGAAGATTAAATGGAGTGGTAAGAAGAGGAAGGAAGAGTGTCTCTCATTCCCTTTTTCCATCCCTCTCTCCTCTACTCTTGATAAGGGTCGAAAACGAGTGATAGAGACGACACGGCCGATTATCGCGCGCTCTTTTGGGGTCGAGAGTAAAAAAGATCAGTTTCAAACTACCAAATGCAGTCGATCGATAATTCAGAACTAAATATCAGTGACATGTGAGTTACTGCAAGGTCATTTCATTGAACCATTGAAAGTAGGGGTGCCAATGAAGGGTTCCTAGTCTGCATAGCCGAGGTTTGGGAATCAGATACGTGCCAAACAGCACAAGAATTTGCAAACGCTTTCTACAACGATAGAGAACTGGCGAGGTATAGGCTGCATTTAGCATGGAAATTCGATCTTACTTCTGTCTCGAGCGAATGCCATGACTGAGAAACCCGACCTCGATTCCCAGAACGACATCGACTTTCCGAGCAACAAAACCACCCCAAATTGGCTCGATTTCGAACCGAACAACGTCAAGAAAAAGGAGAAAGGAAGCTAGAAAGAGGCAGGGTGAAACGTGCAATCACCGCCTTAGAAGAGACTCGAGAGAGGCGACTCTTCTCTGCCTTTCCCGTCCCTTGCCTGACCAGAGATCTCCTCCAGAGGGAAGCAACGCAGAGCCAACCCTCTTCAAAGAACCCACCCGCCAGTCAGACAGTACGAAAGAGCTTGGAAACGGGGGGGGGGGGGGAGACAGAGAATGAGCAAGCCAGCCTTGGCTAGCCCGACCTGGTGACCCCAGGAGTGATCCATCTCTCTCCTATCCGTATCCCCCATCTTATCTCTGGTTCAAAGTCCGGTAGATCAATGCGGTCGATAACGAAAGGCTGGGGGATCGATCAAAGTTGTCTTCCAAGCATTCATTATCACTATTTTTGAGATAGCAGCCACTGATGAAAGTACGAAACGACTTTGGGAGATCTCCATTAGAGAAACGAAGATTCGAATTATGAAGAGTAAAACGTAAACGGTGAAGCGTAGTTTAAATCCCCCTTTTCACCTACTCTTGCGTCATTCCTACGTAACCACTCCTTTCTCCCCCTCTCTCTTGACGACAAAACATCCCAATCTGATCGTTCATTGCTGCCACGCGTGCTATTTCCCCACTTTAATCGGCGGGTGAAAACCGTAGCGTCGAAAGAGGGAAAGAAAGGGATGAAAACTGACGCGATGGGCTACCCCTATCGTCCCCTCCCTTCCCCCATTTCATCAATTGATCTCACAACTCCACTTCTCTCTTCTCCTATCTATTCAGCCTCGACCACCACGTGACACTGTTTCCGACTACAAATTTGGCTCGATCGAACCACTGTCTCTCTCTCTGTTCCCCATGCTCTCTCGTCGGGTAGACGGAGCGAGAGAGTGCGCGAAACGGAGAAACTGACAAGACAGCGGTGCGATTCATCAGACAAATCGGAGAGTGCACAAAGGGAACCAGGACAGCGTGACAATTCGGGAATGTCCCTGCCATAAAAACATTGGGTGCCCGCGTATTATTATTGCCCCCAGTCGATCTATACTGAACATACTGATAGGAGAGGCCCTTGATCAATGAATGGTGATCAACAATGATTGCTTGGTTGATCGGGAAACGATACCGCTCTACTCTAATTGCCGATCGATTGCGGCGCCTAACCACCACGTCGTCGATAGATGGAATCAAAATGGCAACTATGAATTGCAATAACACAAACAATCGACGGCTCTTTTGGCAACTGCAATCGATTTGCGCGCCTACAATTCCGAAACGCGGACGTGTTTTCCCCCAAAGAACCTTCGAAAGTGTGCCTAGAGGGTCGACAATAGTGCTAGAGAGTCAGAGAATACTGCCAATGGATTGGAAAGAGGCGATTGTTTCCATCACATGGAGAGAGCCGGTTCTCTCTTCCTTCCCCTCTCTCGCTCTCAAACTTCATTTCCTCCCCCTTCCACGGAGGTCATCAATAAAGGGAAAGCCCTAATGAAGGAAAAAAGAGAGGATTCACAAATTCACAAATCAACAAATCACAGGCTACTATCCTTGACTACGGTAGAACAATCGCGAACTACTTTCAGATATCTTCATCGCCTCTTACGACTTGCTTGCTCACTTCTCGTTTCACACTCTTCATAAACTTTATCAGAACAACTCACGTAACATAATCTTTCAATCTCGAGTGGGTTTGAATTCGGGTCTAGATAAAATGGGGCAACATTGGGGGACACAACCGATCACAGACGAACAGAGAAATTGGGGGATCAGAGTTCAAAGATCAAGGATCAGACTAGAGAGTTCAAAGATCATCGACCATGTTCAGCTTGACGGTCTCTCCCGGCTTGAAGGGCGGCTGACCGAGGTACGGGCACGCAGCGCAGCGGAACGCGTCGCCCAGCGCGCACTGAAAATCGATTATCGATTAGTTCATTACGGTAGAATTACTGTCGCCTCATCACACTAGATTTACAGTCGTTTAATCCTACAGTACTAACACCTTCATTTGATGAAATTGGGTTTGTAAAATACACACCATTTTCATACGAGACAAACATCTTTACCCCCTCCCCACTTCTTTTCTCCTCTCTCGCCCCTCGTTCTTTCATTCACCGTCCGTGCTCTGGTCGCGTGCGGTTCTCCAAGCGAAGTGAGTTTGCCTCGTCTCTATGCCCCTCTCGATCGTCAATCACGGATCTCCAATACCCCTACCGTATTCTTTACAGCCCTCCGATGCCGCCCAAACCACGCAAGAAGAAGACGGGTCTCACCGTGAAGGAAGATGGCGGCGATGGTGAGCCTTACTGTATGACCTATCGCAGTTGATATGACTCAGTTATCGATCGATACCGTAACCTATCGTACTCTTCTTCAGCCGACGACGATGGCACACAAGTGGACACGAGTGCCAAGCGCAAGAAGAAGAGTAATCCGGGTGGGAAGACGCGCAAACGACAGAACACCACACTCAATGTACGGTATACGATTGCATCCTGCGGGTACTGTAGCTACAGAAACCATTGTAAAGCTGCAGCACCAGATGATTAGCTACGGTAGATTACGTTAGCTCACTTCAGGAGAACGCATACAAGACAGCGTTCAAGGAGTTCGTCGCCAACTCGTGCAAGGTATACGGTAGATGGAAGATTACTGTAGCCAGATATCGATTTCAGATTGGAGTGCAAGGACTACTCGCAGAATTCGATGAAATCAAGAAGCAGACACAGGCAATCGGAGCCACGCCGAAGATTGCTTTTGATACCAATCCGGAGAAGAATCGATACAAAGGTACGGACTACCGTAACAGTCATACAGTACCCCTACCGTACTCCTTGCAGACGTCTTCTGTGTCGATGGATCACGAGTTGTCCTTGCTGGAGGCGCTTCGGACTACATTCATGCTAATTGGGTCGATGTGCTACCCGAGAAGCGACAATACATCTGCACTCAGGTATACGGTAGTCCTAATTTCATTATCGACTGCTTGATTCAGGGACCTATCGCGGCCACTATCGACGACTTCTGGCGAATGGTCTGGCAGGAGAAGTGCAAGTATGAAAAATCTGGTCGATGATCTTTGATCTTTGATCTCTCCAGATCGATTGTGATGCTCTGCAATATCGTCGAGTGTGGAAAGAAGAAGTGTGAGCAGTACTGGCCGGAGGCAGCTGGGCAAGAGGTACTGTAGTATCGATTAGGTACAATAACCCTACCGTACTCCAGATCAAATACGGTGAACTGCAAGTGAAGGCAACGGCCAAGGGAGAATTCGAGAAGTTGATGACCGTAACCAACCTCACGATGACAGACGGATCGGTGAGTACCGTAACCCGCTGACTTACCGTACTCCTACCGTATTCAAGGAGACTCACGAACTCGAACACATCATCTGGAACAATTGGCCAGACAGAGGAGTTCCCTCTGATGTACTCACGTGTTTTAAACTACTCGAAAAACTCAAGAAGCTCTCTCCTACCGTAATCCATTGCTCAGCAGGTATACTGTAGCTGTACTACTGTATCTACAGTACCCTTTGCCAGGAATCGGTCGAACTGGCACCATTGTCGGTCTGGATCTCATCATTTCGAGACTCAAGGCGGGAGAAGTCAAGACCGCGAAAGAGGTAATCTGCCTACCGTAATCCAATCGATAACCCTTCCCACTTTCAGATCGTAATCGATTTGAGATCGAAACGACACGGATCGGTTCAGATGGACATTCAATATCTCTACATGCACCGTGTGCTCATCGCTCTGGGTTTGAGCAGAAAAGTACCGTAATCCCCTCCTACCGTAATCTACTTCAATCGATCAATTCAGGTAGTGAAGGAATCAGAAGTCAAAGGATTCGTCGACGCGTATGAAGCTCTGTGCAAGCAACGCGGATTCCTTTGAAGATGACGTAATTGAATGAGAACGAGGGACAATCATGAGAAATCCCTTATTTCAATAAAGAGTGGGATGCTCTAACAGCCAAATTGATTCTCCTCGTGTGATGCATTGCAACGAACAAGGGGCAGAACAGCAACACAGATTGATCTCGGTCGCATTGAAATCCACATTTTTCTCCATTTCGTCTACTCATACCGTACAATTCCTCACTACTTTCTTACAGTTCTCACAGTCACATTGTTTCCCGCTAAGGAACCACATCACTCTACCCCTACTGTGCTTACACACCGTAACCCTCCGTTCCCTACCGTACTCCCTCTTCATCGATCAACCATATCCACTCACACTTCCGCATCCACTCTTGGCCTTGGGGGCTGCGGCCTTCTCAGCCTCCTCCTCCTCCGCCAGTCCGCACGTGCAGTTCTTGCACGCCTTCTTCTTCTTCGCCGCTCCGTCCGACGCGTCACCACACGCTGCGATTAGGAAAATTGGTTAATTAATAAAGTAATTAAATGTGAACCACCTGAGGCTCAACCATTATAGATAAAAGCCACATTGACAAATGCTGCACGTGGTAGGGAACAGTTTCACTCCCACTACTTGGGCATAGCGAGACCGAAACGATTCAATGTGTTCGGAATGGAGTTAGAAAAATAAAGAGAGAACGACCGCTTTTCCCGGTTTCACATAGCCTACCTAATCGGAGTATCTCCTTCGAATTGATCGATGCAAGAATCAGTATTCAAAATTCAAACTCGCTAGCGCCATGATGCAGGGCTTAGGAGCGTCCATGTTTCAGTTTTGCTACATAAAGTCCATTCTATCACTGATCCGATGCTTGTTCGTCGTTTGCTTCTACTTGCCCACAATACCAATCCAATTCGTGACTAGACCGCTTCCTACTGGGTTTCACTCCTCCCATATTTACATTCACTCACTCTGGAGGTGCTTCTTCTGAATTTGTATCCTCAAATTGATTCATAATTTCCAGCTTCAATACTTCTATTCTCTCTCCTTTCCACTACTCATCTCTCTACCCCTGTCTCCCCCTTTCTTTTCAATCCCCCCACTCACCCTGTAGATCCTTCTTCTCCGGCTTCCTCAGATCCTCCTCCTCCAGCAGGCCGTCCTCGTCCACCAGATCGTCGTCTGCCAATGAAAAATATCTCAAATTTTAGACGACTCTCTCACTTTCACACACTCTCTCACCAGATCATTGACTGATACGAAAAAGAAATGGAATGATTGCAGGACAAGATGACTTTATCATGTCCAGGTTTCAACGTTGCTTCATAGTCTCAAGAAGCGCTGGTGCTTCGCTAAAAATCACAACGACGGTATGCATAACAAAACCATTTGCATCTCCTAACAATACAAGGCAGACTAAAGCCATTTCTCAATAAAGCAGATCAGAGATTGCGCCGGATATTTCCTACCTCCAGCAGCTGCAGCCAGCTTGAGGGGCTGCGCGGCAGCCGAGAAGGACGGACGGACCGCCGTCGCCAGCAGGCCATCTGGAATGGGATAAAATACAGAGATTGCTCGTTTTCAGACGGTGCATTCACAGAGCGAATTCACCCACCTAACTCGCTGCTTCAGTTCGTCCTAATTAGCCTTCCCATTCGGCATTGCACCGATAACCGTCCCTTTCGCATAAGTTAGAATACCAAAATAAAAGCCTCTGCATCTCGCGTTTCAACACCTCTCCATGACTAAAAATGAGCGACTCATTTGATTGTCCTCGATCTATTGTATCTTCCAACAAAATGAATAAAAACACCCATAAAACCTGAATCGCATGATTTAACGCTTTGACTTCAGATTCAATCAATAATCCCTCCCCCTCTACCGTACCTCCATCCTCCTTCACGACCTCCTCGACGAAGCCGTTGAGGCGCAGCTTGCGCGCCACCAGTGCAGCCGAGAGACCTGATTGTGAGTACGGTATCAACAATTATTTTTTGAGTAGAATCATTGCTCTATTCGGCAAGCATCCGAGCACATTTTTCGTTCCGCCCCGTCCTGGCAGTTCCCTGATTCGGGGAGACATGATACTAAGTTGCTCGGCTGACTTGGTGCTAAGTTGGCAGGATAATGCACAAACAACAACAATAAAAACAATAGAAAAATGAAAAAAAATCTCACCAGCCGCCACTCGGATCTCCACGGATCCGCCGGGCTTCGTCGCCGCGGCCGCGCCCTGAGAATTATTATCTAGTGTAATCTCAAATTTCACTTTCCCACAGTTTTGCAACAGTCCTGTTCTACTACATCTACCAGACACCTTCTTGTTGCACTAGGTGAATGTAACAGTCGTCGCTTCGATTTTTTCAATTCTCCTCATGCTGTTCCACCACAAAAACTCGTCATTTCCGTGCCACACCCATTCTATAAATTCTCTGAGCAGCGGTTCAGACATAATAATTTCAATCCATTTCACGGGCACTAAATCACTAGAGCAGAACTGTTCTCGACTTTCAGTCAAGAGCCTACCAGTTAGGTTCGTGCCACACGAGCCAGTCTTCCCGTCCCTTTCCCTCTCACCTGGATCGTCTTCACCAGCTGCTGCTCGTCGGCGGCCACGCTGAACCTCGCGATGTCGGACATTCTTTAATTATCAAAATGATGCTAATTAACAAAATATTAATTAGCAGAGCAACTGAACGAGTGATAGGCAGTTCCAATTCAGAAGACAACTGCGTGAAACTTCAACTGCAGCATAAAGCAAGTTGGATAAGTATTCAGATCTGATGGAGGATTCCAAGAGCACAAATTACATTCGAATCGATATGGAACTGGACTCGAACCAGCAAAATCTCATCAACAACTGCAGTTATTATTAATCTTTATTCAGTTTACAAACAACGAAACAATATTAGAATCGATAATCTTCTCGAAATCAAATTATAGGATAATTATTAGCATCAATGGTATGGGGGAAAATGCACCCTATATTATTATTATTGAAGTGTCTATGATGGTTAAATCCCGGATTCAACAAAAGGCAAGTGAAAAAACAAGCGTAATTACTAATCAGGGAACCTGTTTGATATAAAGGAGACATTAATAGATATTATGAGAAAGATTTAAGGCAAAAGTGAGGGAAATACTCGAGAATGGGGGAAAACACTGCACTAATAATGTCTAGCTGCATAGAACACGATAATATAATAAATAAACAAGCAATAAGAAGCACAATATGCACAATATGTACTAGAAGTATCACGAGAGAATGAAATAGCTTTAAGAACAATCTACAAAAAATTTAATCGAAAATAATCATATTATGATAAGAAAATACTCTGGAAACAATGTTTCAAATGATAATGTCTACTGGTTATTGAGACAGTTTTTGGTAAATTTTCGGTTGTTGTTCCAGCTCTGACGTATCCTAACCTACAGAGAAGTTTGATTAGCATGATATTAGTCGCGAAATATGCTGACTGATTACTGTTCTTGGTGTCAACAACTTGTAGTAGAGAAATGAATCTGAACTTTTGTGAAGCATGAAACGTCCTCTCGTGCAAATTTCCTATCCAGTATCAACTGGCACCGGTTTAATTTTAGCTATTTTTAGCCTCTTTCAATCTATGTTTCAGTGCTTACTCAGATATGTTTCGGAAAATAATCCTTCTCGAAGGATACTTCATGTTAAACGATGAAAAAAACGATTTTTCAGATTGTTTTGCTATTTTCACTTTGAGTTTCGTAAATCATTGTTTAACAGGTTGTGGGGTTTTGTAATTTCTATACCCATGAAAAGTATGAAAAGTTGAGTCAATTTTAGGGAAGAAGAAGAAAATGTCGCCAAAAAATGTGAAAAATTTCGTCCGAGAATGACAATTTTGAGACTTGGTTAACAAATTATCATGGATTTTGAGACGGTAAGTAAAAATTTACGCCGATAAAGATCCATTAACGAAACTCAAAAGTAAAAATAGCAACAAAAAAATCTGAAAAATCGTTTTTTTCATCGTTTAACATGAAGTATCCTTCGAGAAGGATTATTTTCCGAAACATATCTGAGTAAGCACTGAAACATAGATTGAAAGATGCTAAAAATAGCTAAAATTAAACCGGTGCCAGTTGATACTGGATAGGAAATTTGCACGAGAGGACGTTTCATGCTTCACAAAAGTTCAGATTCATTTCTCTACTACAATTTGTTGACATTAAGAACAATCACAACCAGTCAGCATATTTCGAGATTAATATCATGCTAATCAAACTTCTCTGTAGGTTAGGATACGTCAGAGCTGGAAGAACAACCGAAAATTTTCCAAAAACTGGCTCTATAACTAGTAGACATTATCATTTTAAACATCGTGTCTAGAGTATTTTCCTATCATAATATGATTGTTTTCGATTGAAATTTTTGTGAATTGTACTCATGCTTCTACATTTTCTGATGATACTTACAACAAAACAAGTGGGTACAAAAAAGAAAGGGAAACAATCAAAGACTATACAGGGTGCGGAAATGGGGACCTAAATTATGGTCCTCCAGCAGTTTCCGCACCTCGGAAACGTCTACCTGGAGTTATTCCCAATCAGTACAGTACACCCACTACCGTACCGTACCCCGACTGGTGTCAGGTGACTATTCCCAATTGGCCCCTCCCCTCCCCACTCACGCGCTTGTGGTCTCCTCCAGCGTCGTAGACCATCTCCTTGAATCCGGCAAACTTCAGGAAGTCGGGCGCCGTCGATGGCGCCACTTCCTGATGAGCAGATTACTGTTGCAGAGGCAACTGATTAAGGACTATCCCATTTGAGAACTTTAGGATGGACGTGTTTGACTCCTTATTGCTAATTTTGCTCACACAATGGACAACTAGTGCCGGTGCATCGCCAAATTCACTAGAGATTCCATACTGTATCGGTTTGGTCTGATTCCCTACCATACACCTTCACAATGCTAGTTATCGATAGCCACTCCTCCCTCTACCGTACTTCCTTCGTTCACTACCGTCACTACCATGTCCGCGTATCATAGAAGTTTAAAAGTTTGTCATACACCACGAAATATAACGTTCCGTACGCGACTAGGGAGGTTTCTGAAATGGCAGAACACGAACTACACCACCGCCGTTTTCACACGTTATTTTATACTTTTCTAACTTGTATAAAATAAAAAAATGTGCTCATATACGATAGAAGCACCAGCGGAGACGAAGTAAACATAGAGTTAAACTAAATTCGCATTTTTAAACGCTGCCGCGCACTTTCTCAAAGTGAAGCCACGCCCCCTACATGAGCCGCACATATTTCAGCGTACACAGTCGTGTGTCCGGAACGTTTTATTTATATAATATCGATTTCCCATCTACCGTAACCCCCTAATTGATCTACCGTATACTGACCTCCTCCATGACGGTGATCTTCTTCCACGACATCGCCCGGATGTACTCCCAGTACTGCGCGACTGCCTGCGCGTCGCCCTGATGCAATCAGGAATTGATCGATAACGATTACCGTAATCCATGTCAATCGTCAACCGAGTGCATCACTCAATATCAGAAAGACCACTTGTCCCGTGTTTCGCCTATCCCATTAGTTCAAACCATTCCCATAGTAGTCGACTAACAGTGATCGTCCCTATCCGGTTTGAGATTCATTCCTCCTACTACAACCTTGAAATCACGAAATCCTCAATTCGATCCCGCTTTTTTCCCGACAAAAAATAGTAATTCGCTAGGCCGATCAGCTCTCGATCACCATCTACCGTAATCCCGCTTATCAATCGTCCCTTCTACCGTACCTCGACGACGATGACGGCCGGCTTGCCGGGGGTGGAGAAGCCGGCGAGGCCGCCCGCCTTCGCCCGCTTCACCACCTCGTGCCGCTTGGTCTGATGTGAAAATCGATTACCGTAATTTACTTGGATCGTCAACTGATCACAATTATCACGCTACAGAACTTTACATTATTCATGTCTACCGTAATCGATAACTACCGTACACTATCGATAACTATTGATGTACGCGTACCGTAATCACAAAGAATCGACAACTGACCTGGGAGTACATGTGGTGGCTGTGGATCCAGAGTCGGGCGAGCATGCCCTGTCAATCGATATCATTAGAATACAGTATTCCAACTCGATCTCTTTGATTTCAGCAGAATCAATCAATAACAGTAATCGCGGAAGCGATATAATGCAGATGGCCGACAAGATTCGCGAGCCGGAGATTAGCACGGTATCATATTACTCAGTAGCCCCGATTCAATAGGTTATTTTAATCGGAAACGAAGGCGATCAGAATACAATTCGCTCTTTGATCCTTGTCACATTTCGGATACAGAATAATACATAGGGACCCAATTTGGGAGCAAGAACAATTAGTAGGTCAGATATGTTTATCTAATTTGAATTGAGCGGCTAGGTCTCTATACTTGTCATTCTTTGTTTTCTTCTTTTTCACTGCTTTCGCACCACGTTGTGGTATCTGAATCAGTGCGCGATCAGGTCACCGTACTATCTTCTACCGTATCCTACATCCTAGTCTTCACCTGATTCAATAGTATGAGAAACGTCAGTTGTTGATCGAACGAGATTACGGTACTTACCTCGTACTGGCTCTTGACCGTATCCCCACCGCCGATCGATCCTCCGCTGCCGTCGGAGCTGCGACGACGCGCCGGGAACGAGTCGAGCACCGTGCGGAGCTCCTCGATCAACTGCAATCAGGGGAAATTCGATTACCGTACTCTGAAGTTACCGTTACCTCTATAATCGTCAACTAGTTGTAAAATATTATTTGGAAGCGAAATGCGATTTCATAGCGTCGATGTTTTCACCGTCCCTATCATCACTACCGGAAACACTAACGCACGCACGGTGCTAGATTGTAACGGGTAAGACCGAATATATTTAGAACTGTTGCCAATCGAAATGGACTATACGGGCAGGATCGTCTGAATCATGAATCACCTATCGCCATTACCAGAAACACAAGTATGCCCAGCACTACGAACCAGAATTGGTGTCAAGAAATGAACATTTCACGGTTCAGCCCAATAAAATCAATAATCTCTCACCTGGGAGACCATCGGGACGCCCAGCTCCTGGTCGTGCAGCCACGCACGCAGATGCGCGTTGAGCCTGTGATTATTGATTTAAAAACTACAATAGAAACATTAAATTGAATGCGGGGTAAAACTGGAGTAAACTAGCATAGATGAAATAGGTTTCACTACTCTAATAAAGCAGAGAGATTGAGTAGCGTTCTAGTGACTCACCATCGAATTTTTAAAAAAAAGTCATCACTCTCTAGTTCTAGTTTATGCTCTATGTTAGTCAATACTGGCGCAACCTCTCCCACTACAAGTCGACATCGAAAAAGATCCTTTTCGCGACTAATTACATTGATTACTAATTACAACCAGTTGATTAATTAACAAAATCGATAAACCACTCACTCGGTGACGTCGAATTCATGGGCGTCGGCGGACACGCGGATCTCCGGGTACTCCATGATGGGGTAGAGGCCGGGCACCGAGACGAACAGCTCCACGATGCTGCCGGAGATTTCCTCAAATAGAGTCAATTCGCGATTGATGAGTCAATTTGCGATTTGAGACCGGGATATTCTTTGGAGTTGTTCGACTATGAACGAAGATTGCTTCTCCAATAAACAGAAACATAGATTTTACTGATTCAAGCAAAGACACTGCAAAAGACGATAGTTGAACCCCTTGACAGTAGCTATGCTGACTTACAATTAGTCAAAATGCACGCAGTTCATCACGAGATGAGGAGAGAGAGAAGGAAAAATGAAAGAGAACTGACCAGCTTGACTGAGTAGTTGCGAGGCGGCGGCACGTCGACGTCCAACTCTCCCGCGAAGAAGAGTTCGAGGTCCCGTTCGTACCTGCAATTGGCTTAATTAACTAATTAACCAGGTTAATTAAGCGAATAATAACAATAATAGTCAAGATAAAGTTGTTGTTGTTGGCAGAACAGCATTGGATCGGCTTTCAATATTGCCCGAAACCATCAAATCTTTAGGAACATTAAGCCAAAATGTATCAAGTTTGTTACAAGCAACAATGGTCATCTGCATGATGCTGTTAACAAGTGAAACAAGGAAAGCAAGCAACTGACATGGCCGCCATGAGGACGAGCTCGTTGTACTGCTCCTCGATGGCGGCTTGCGACTGGTCGGCCATTCTGTAAAATAGGAAAATGATAAATAAAACGAGATATGGGAGAAAACAAAGAATTAATATTGCAGCAAAGCAGAGAGAAGTAACGTGATCAGCCTTCAACAAGAAAAATACGGTAAGGAAAGCAATGGAGAGTATCGAGGACTGACTCAAATGTTCATGCATAGAGGAATAGGGGCGAATAGCATGCGTTGAAGAGCAACAAACAGTGAAACGCATGGGAACAGGGAGGAAATGACACTGAAAGACAGAAGCATGATGGGATTTCTCGATTATCAAACGGAAGAAGCGCCAAAGTGGGCTAAGTAGAGCGCAGGAAGCGAGAGCTTGATCAAAACGAGCAGAGAAAGCAGATAACGATGATAGAAAGGTTGAAAACGGCACGCAAAGAAGGTACGAGGAGCAAAGTCACAAATATTGATTGATGGGTCCGAATACTGTAGTCAGGTCGCTGCGAAAGCCTACAAATCTACCGTAATATATTTCGAAATCATTGTTTTCATTGACTGTTTTGTTACTTCAGCAGTGTTTCGGGTCGCGGTGATTAGTTGAAGCTTCTGCAGGACGATTATTATGTTCGCTCGCGCCAAAATTGTTTGATGATCGCAGAAAACGTAAACTAGTCTGGTGGTTTGGCGCGCTTCCACTGATCTTCGAGCGTGCTGATCTCGCGCGCTTCCGCGTGCGGCAACAACAACAGCTCGAACTGCACTCCCTTCGCGTTTCGCGCTTTCCGCTTCCCTTCAGTCTAGGATTGGCTCTTCGTGGCCGTGCTCTCTTGTTTACTTCCTTTAAAACGTGTTCTTGCCTGCTCTTTTTGACGATACCAGATGCCTCGACCACATGTTCGGCATCTTTCTTTGTAGTCTCTTTTTGCTACCTCATGTGTATTGTAACAAGTAGCCTCCGGGGAACCACAGCTTGTCCCTCTTTGATCACATATGTTTCGCACTGTTTTCTGGTCGCATTTCCGTTTTCACCTCGCCTATCCAATAATTCTAATCGATAATCTCTTCAGATGGCTGTCCTCTTACCGGACGGCGGCACCAAGCAGCACCAGTCACCACAGAAGCCGCACAGCCCCACGAAGAAGCCCATCGTCTCCCTCAATGTCGGATCGCAAGCAAAGAAGGTGAGCAAGACTTGGATTCGTTCTCGTGGGTGTTCTCAAATTTCTGTGCCATTCCTTCTTTCTCTTGCCTACTGCACCTTTAAAAGTAGGCAACTTCATCGAAGTCCCCTCCCTACGTTCCCCGCAGATTCCCTGTCAATTTTCCTTTCTTGCCTTCTCAGTTTTGATTTGGGCGCTTTTTTCATTACACTATGAAAACGGCGAACGTTCTACTTCTGCCTGGCCCAAGTTTCACCGTCACAACACAACGCGTGCACTGCAAGTGATTGTGAAAACATCCCGAAGCGTTCAACCCATTCATTTCCGAAAGTAACCTCTTATTCCAGGCGATTCGCTTCTTCACTCGAGCGATCGCCGCGGTGTGCGCGTGCTACACGTCGGCCGACCAGGTGCAGGAGGCTACCGTAGCCGACGAGGAGCTGCCCGCCGAGATCATCTACGACACCGAGTGAGGCTATCGAGAACTGGCTTTTTTGATTGATAGTTTGGTGCTGTTGCCCGTCCTGATATTGGGATCACCTTTTGGAACTCTAGATCCTTGTCCTTTTGAACACGCAACCAGAAACTACGGAGGGTTTCTATCATCCTTTCACACCTACCTATTGTTCAATCATAACTCCGCATTTCTCTGCTCGCTCTCGCGCCTATTGTATCGCTCCCCTTTCGCAGTTAGCACCCACCCGCCCCATTGGCTTAGTGGCAGAGCGTCTGTCTTGTAAACAGAAGGTCGCTGGTTCGATTCCAGCATGGGGCAACTCTTTTGCCCATTTGAGATTTGAAGAATGCAATTGTCAGATTTGACGACCTCCCGCCCGAGATCCTGATGAAGGTCATCGGCCTGTGCGACTTCAACTCGCAGATGAACCTACGAGCGGTACGGTAATCGATTGAGTGGGCCTATCGGATTATCGATCGGTTGCAGACCTCTCGCCGTATGCACTCGCTCGTGGAGCACTCGGACCTAGCGAGACGACAGGTAGGATGAACGACGATTTTGAGACGTGCACTTGCCACCTTTGCTTTCTATGCATGAATCGTGCAGGTATGCTTGGTTATCAAATTAATTATGCTAATTAAGGTGGTGGGCGGAGTCGAGATCGGGACGTTCTCGCTGGCGTCTGTCTCCGCAGTCGAGCTGCCCTCGCTGGCGCAGGAGGAGGAAGGGAACGCGGAGGAGGAGAGGTGGGTGAGAATATCAGCCAGCTGTGAAGCGGAGATAAGGCTGAAGGGAACTGTGGATTCTAGAAATCGATATTTGCAGCCCCGTGACACCCCTACAGCAGCAGCAGCTGCAGCCCGAGCAGCAAGTGCGCATGCGCCACCAGCAGCGACTCCTTCCTCTGTCGGCCTCGAGCAGCAAGTGGGGATATTTTAATTCTTGTATCCTCATAGTGGGAGTATCCTACAAAAAAACCCTGTTATTTCTAACATTTCGTGATCCTTTTCTACAATCCGTCAACTCGCGTGTCTCGTGATGCACCGTTTTAATTTAGCTCTGGCTCATAACTATTCGCTGATTTACTTGGTTCACCACAGAAAAAGTTAACTTTTATCCTTCAGTCTATCCACCTCCGTCTCCTCTTTGCCCTCCGGCCACTCCTCTCAGCTGCAGCCCGTGCAGCAGCCGCAATCGGTGCAGCACATCCTGTTGCGTCGACTGAGCAAGCGACACGGCCAGATAGTGCTCACGATGGAACGACTCAAGTTCATGATGAGGTACGGATGGGCAGGGATGCTTGATCAGTTTCAATCCGACCTACTAAATTGTCGCCTCAGAGCTAGAACATATTGGGAGTGAGAAGCACTGAGTTGATTTAGCCGACGTTGCTAAATTTTTTTACATCATTCTTGTTGGACCGTCCCTTCCCTCGCAATCTGACGTCTTTGTGTCTGCCAGTTGCGCTCCTAAACTATCATTTCCTAACTGTATAGTGTTATTTTGACACACCGTCGTGCCCATAGCTACCGCAACATTTCATCTTCAGACGTCTGTGCGTCTGCCACTCTCTGCACATTCGCGGCGTGCCGATGGACGACTCGCTGGCGACGCGACTGCTGCTCGCCGACTACAGGGCGGTCAGGTACGGTGGGGTACAGTAACTGGAAGGGGTACGGTAGATGATTCTGAGAATGTTTAACGATTCAATTCGATAATATTAGCACTGCAGAGACCTCGTGGTCGACCGCGTGTCCACCGTCAGCCAGGAGAACATGCTCAAGCTAGTGACCAAGGTGAGGGGGGGGGG
>LS515529.1:2547212-2619764 GCA_900490845.1 Pristionchus japonicus
GCCATGAACATCTTGAGATTTGGGTGGACGTTGAAACACGCGTCTCCTTTCCACTTTGTGTCTGCAAAACAATTATTCTTACTTTCTGTGAATTAATCGCTTGTGAGAGAAGCCTGATGGCTTGAGCTGACACTGAAACACGCTCGTCACTGTTTTTTTAGTTGCTCACTGGGTTTGAAAGCTAAATTAGATGTCCCAAATTGTCAGGTGTGCCCCTCTCAATGCATCTACATGTTCAACCACTCGTCTCGTGCCTCGACCACCTCCCTCACGCCCGCCCTCATCCTCGGCAGTGGAACGACCGAGTTCGCCATCGAGGCCGCCATCGGATGCAGCTATGTGAGTACGGTAGTGGGGAAGGGATACTGTAGCCGAGATTAACGTAGCAGTTAGTTCACGATTGAAACTGCGATTCGGGAAACTGTAGCTCTGAGGGAAATCTATTGTTTTTTCCCATCGCTAGAAACATAGCATCGTTTTGCAACGAGTGTGGAGTAACTTGTGCAGGCACTGCAACCGAGATCTTGCGTGGCTCATTAGATGCTTTCGTAGTGTGGCTTTCTTCGGCATGGTTTTTTTGTAGAGCCATTGATGCCTAATGATGCCGTCATCCCTCGTTCTGCTTCCAGATCCACCCCGCATTCGATGATGCGGCGCTGCTGCAGATCGTCGTGCACGACAAGCTGGTCAGAAGGTACGGTATGGTGGATGATTACGGTGTATAGAGGCGTTTATCGACTGGTCCGGTGTCTGGCTGTAGAAATACGGTAGTGACCGAGGATATCGATCGATGTTTTCTGCAGGAGCATCCGACTGCCGCTCTCGCGGATCACGCACGTCGGCATCGTCGAGGCTGCCCGGGTACGGTAACTAAGGAGGGGTTCGGAAAATTGATTGATTGCTTATGACAGCACAACTTCCTTGTGATTTTCTGTTTTTTTCCCATTCTATGTAGGCCGCCCATTAGTTGTCTTGTTCACAAGGTAGTTTTACTAGCACTGAACAGCGCTGAAGTCCGACATGGAGTTTGTGCGAGATATGCGCGACAGTGTCTTTGAACTCGGCGCTTTCTTGCTTCGCTCACTAATTAATAATTCTCGCAGGCGTTCCAATCGCGTGCGCTCCAGCTGCTCGACGAGTTCCCCGTCGACTCGCCGCTGTGGGAGGTGAGGGAGGGGTCACGAAAAGGAAAGATAACTGAAGGCCGGATTTCAAAAAACGCGCTCGTAGGTCAGGCATCGATAGTTTACGTTTCCTCTGAAGGTTTGAGTTTCCGCTTTATCTAACATGACAGGATCTTGGTGCTTTTTGATCCACGCTGCTTTCGTTTATGACAATTCAGAAACAATATTTTCCCCAGACTTCCGTGTTGCAAAAACCGTGTTACATTTTCGTTTCATCCGATGCATATTCCGCACGGAATTGCATATTGCTTGATTACTTGTAAATATATTTCACAATTGAAATAATATTTTCTGATTGTGAGACTTGCCATTTCGACGCATCAGGATGCTGTCATATTGCTGAATATTACCCGTGCATCTGATGTGTTAGGCGGTACGACTTCTCAGTGATTAGACTAACCATAGCATCCAACTCTGCGACACCTCACCGTAACCTACCGTACCCTCAGGTGATCGTGACCCTGCCCGTCTCTCCCCTCATCGATCCCTCTCGTCTCTCGCTGCCGGCAGAGATGGCTCCCTACACGCGTATCTACTTCTCCTCCATGCCATCCGTCGTCCTCGAGGTATACGGTGGATTGAGATATTGATTTTAGTTTGCTTTACTGTAGACTTAAAATTAGTAGAATATCGATTGATTTGCAGGTGCTCATCAATCGCATGAACCTGCGCGTCCACATCGACTACGGAGTGAGGAAATGAGAAGAGGAGAAGTACGGTAGCTGATCAGGATTACTGTAGGAAGTATCAATTGTATCCCCAGTTATCACGGTAGCCTAGGAACGATCGATTACTGTCCTCATCTGTTACTTGCCTTTATGAATCTCTTATTTTTGAGTTTCACTTGTAGAATACTGTAGATTTCACTGTTATCGATTCGTACGTTTTATCCAATGCTGTAGTTCAGTCCATCCACCAATCTGCCATAGTTGTACCGTTTTATCCGATCATAGTTTGCTCGATTTAGTTCTTTGATCTCTTTTTTGTCCGTATTTATGCATGTTTTTCCTCTTAATTTGCTAATTGTTCGAAGTTCATCTTTTGGTCGCGTTATTTCTGCCGTATGTAACTAGTCCATTGTAAGTTCGTCTCTTAATAATAAATTGTTTGTGTCTAATGATGTTCTTATTCTTGTTTGGTTCACATCCAATGCAAACTACCGATCGTGTAGCAGTGGGTGCAACGAGGCACAGTGCATTTTCTATATCCTCGCACTAGCACACTACGCTTTGAGCACAGAACACACAGTTTGTGTATTCGGGCAAGGGCTGTTCTCTGGTTGTTCTTTGCTGCCAGTCAGTTCCATCAGCCTTTGCAATCCATTCACCTCCTCATCCTCTGTCTTCTTCCTGACGAGTTGGCATCGATTTCCAATTCTTTGAGCAGTTTTTGGACCATTTTGACGACAATTCTTGTGACTTTGAAGGAAATCAGTGCTTTGTTCTCGCCATCAGCTGTGACTTTTGTCGTTTCTTTTCCGTATCATTGTCAATCGACTCCCAATCAGCTCATATTTTCGTAAATTCCTTGTCACTTGTCTTGATCACGAAGCCCACCTGTGCAAGCCAGTGTTATCTTTTTGCCGAGGCATTCTCTCGCTCTGCCTGACCGACTACAGTCTAATCCTTATCTGTTCCAGTCCCTCCCTCCTTCTTCCCTCTCCGATGCTCTCCCGTCAAACCCACTGGCTGCGCCTCCTCGCGCCACAGCAGAAGACCATCGTGAGTGGCTTTATTTTACTAATGGAGTCAAGTTGTGGCTCGATTTGTAACTGAAAGTAACTGATCTTTCTATTGCGCGTGAATAGCATCAATCGGTAATTTTTCTCTCGAAAGTTAGCTGAAAGTAGTCCCCATTAGGTTCCCGCAACAATTCAACCCCCGGTAGTTTTGGCGTTGTAACGTGGTTCCAAGTAGAGTGAGAGTTCAGCTCATATGATGCTGAGCTTACCGATCGTCAAATTCCAAACACGGATCTATTGTCGGAGATTCCGTAGTTTGTAGTCTGGTGTTTGATCTATCATCTTTCGCTCCTTGCAGACAATCCGCACGATGCAGTCTGCCGCCTGCAAGGAGGAGGTGCTGGCGGAGAGTGTCGGATCGAAGCGAGTCGTGACGCTCAACAGGTTTGTAGTTTGATCTTTGGCTGTTGTAGTTTGTAGTCTGGAGTTGAATTTGTTTTGTTTCATCGACAAACAACCTTCTCCAATCGTGAAACACTGGACTGTTTCCTTTACAATGATTTGTGAAACATGGGAATTTCGGGCAGGAAGCATAATCCAGATTGAAACGTTGCAGGCCGAAGGCACTCAACGCGCTCAACCTCAACATGGTCCGAGAGCTGTACCCGCTGATGAAGGTACGGTAATCGTTTAGGGCTACGGTAGGAAGAAAGTATTGTTTTAGTGCGGTACTCGTTCGGTATTAGGTTGGCAAGTCAACAAACTACTAAAGTATTTATCCATAAGGAGTGAAACAGGGGGTGGGCCTAATCGAAAAGGGGCGGAGCCTCATTATTCTTCTTTCTTCTGTCCATTTCCGACCTGGAAGTCGGTGAACTCCTCCCTCATGTCGATGGTGTCGGGGCATTTCTGGAATGGGAAATGTGATTAGTTCAAAATTGACAACAGTCGATTAAGAATACATTCTCTACGTGCTAGTTGTAGGCGGAGTGAAACGGGGATTAAAAGAGTGGAATTCGCAAAATTTAGGTAATGCTTGGAAGTGTTAGGTGAAGATGTAGCAATCTCGTTCTGATTACGGCTAGCTGTCCGGTAGCACCTATTCATGACAGTAGCGATTGGGTTGCAGTAGCCGGATATCAGGAGAAGTGGTTGCTTGATTGCAATTCATCCCTCGTTCGGTCTGCGAAACCCCCCCCCCCCCCATCATAATATTGATAATTAATGGGCTAGGTATTTCGATAGCCACGGCAGGCGCACAGCACTCACCTCCTCCCATTTGCCTGTCTCATCGTTGAACTTGTAGCCGCACTGAAATGAGTCATTTATAGCTCTGGTACAGTACCAAAAGCTATCCATCGAACTACGGTATCTCCAGACTACGGTACACCCACCGTGACCGATCGCTTCTTCTCCAGGAGGTAGGGCGTGACGGTGGACGCTGGCGGCGCGTAAGTCCGCGGACGCGGCGCGCGAGTAGTCGGGTAGGGCCAACGGTTCGGATGAATGAAGCGAGCCGAGTGGAGACCTGCGAGTACGGTGGATGGTTACGGTAGATACGGTAAGGGTACTGTAGGGTGAGGGTACGATAGAAAAGCGACTTACTGTAGAGGCAGAAGAGCGCGAGCAGAGCGAGGAACCGCATCGCAGGGGGAATCAGAAGGGGAATGAGGAAGACGGGCGACATCTTGGTTTTATTGATGTGAAATTTGGTGCGAATTGAGTCTACTAATCGTGTTCGGAATATCAAATTTCGTCTCTAATCAGTCGATAATCACTCCATTACCGTAACCGAGTTAAGGGTGATCGTATTTATTCGTCAATCAATCGATAATCTCTCAGAAATGGGACGACGGCGGGCACGTGTCGATGGTGATCGTGAAGGGCGCCGGAGGCAAGGCATTCTGTGCGGGAGGCGACGTTCTGGGTACGGTAGATGGCGATTATCGATTGGTTATAGTAACGAAACCAATAGACATGACCAGTCGTAAAGCAGGAACGTTTATGATTCAGTATTGTTTCAACTATGTGTGAGCACGCCATTTTCAATCATTGCTTTGTGGAGGTTATACAATCAATACTTATCGTATCCCCTTCTCTCTCAGCGGTTACGAAGTCGGCGCAGGACGCGAAGGCCGGCGGCGACTCCACCCTGCACAAGGACTTCTTCAAGGAGGTACGATGGGTGTACGGTAGAGGGTGGATATTGATTACCTTTGACGTAGCTACATTTTATCCCCAAGCAAGCAAGTATTTGAGATGGTGCTTTGTGGTTTTCACAGGTATTCATGTGGTGCGAAAGTACTCCATGAGCAATTCGAAGTAGTCAAACGTTTTAACGTAACACATTATTATATTTCCAGTGTGCACTTCTCACACTTGTCGATTGTTTATATCTGCATACCGTAATCCACCCTCTTCCCTTCAGGAGTACCAGCTGAACCACCTGATCGGCACGCTGAGCAAGCCGTACGTCGCGCTCATCGACGGTATCACCATGGGAGGGGTACGGCGTATTGATTGGGGTTACAGTATTCCTTGGGATCCTTGGGAGAGATAGCAGCATGTGTACGGTAGCTGAAGGTTACTGAAGTTCCATATTCGCGATTGTTAGTGACGGGTGAATCGGGGTAGCCGGGGGATCTCATTACCATCTATTCGGACGCATTGTAGTGCGATCTCGATATCAGTTAGAACAATGATACCATTTTTTTTAGATAACCATAGGTTAGGTTACAGTTCAAGAGTTAGGTGGGTCAAACCCCTGGTATCTTTGCAGGGCTGCGGTCTCTCGGTGAACGGTCGCTTCCGCGTGGCGACGGAGCGAACGATGCTGTCGATGCCCGAGACGGCACTCGGCCTGTTCCCCGATGTGGGCGGAAGCTACTTCCTGTCGAGGCTCAAGAACAATCTGGGTCAGTTTGATGGGTTATTGTGTGTTTTAGTGTGTTGAATAGCGGCAGTCAACGACAAATTAATGGTGGGCAGAAGGACCGGGTGATATTAGGGAAACCCACATGGGGGAGCTACTTCCTGTCCAAACTCAAGAACAATCTGGGTGAGTACGAAGGGGGTAATGAATGTTTCAGATGTTGAACAGCGGGCAATGACGCATTAGTGGTGGGCAGAAGGACCGGGTGATAAGATGTTGGTGAAACCTAGGAGTGGCATGGTGACATTGAATCAGGAGCTCTGATCAGATTCCTCCCTTCTCAGGTCTCTATCTCGCGCTCACTGGCTACCGTCTGCTCGGCGCCGACGCCTTCCACTCGGGCCTCGCCACGCACTTTGTGAGTTGAAGAGGGGGTTGGGTTACGATAGGCGTGCGTTATCGATTTTCTCCACAGCAAAAGTTTGCACTTGAGTTTTGTAAATGAGTTCGTCACTTACCGTATCTTACGGTATCCCAGGTCAACTCGTCGGACATTCCGGCCCTGGAGAAGGCGCTGCTCGAACTGGAACACCCGACGGACGCCCTCGTCGATAAAACGATCAGGAGATTCACGGTGAGGATGAGGCTATGGTAGAAGACTAGTATTGACTAGTATGTATCTTACGCACGGGGGATGGGTAAGGTTACACAGGGGATACTATTGCTTGAACGAGCCCGAAAATTTGGAAGCTTGTAAGACGTAGACGATCGCTGTAGCCTTGGCAAGTGTTGCATTATTGAATATTTTTTGGTTGCGATCGAGCGTCGTCGATTGACTTTTGTCATTCGGTGCTTACTAGTAGCCCCCTTGAAACATGGATTTCGTGTCGAAACGAAAATGTATCTCTCTCGTTTCAGCCCAAAGAGATCGCTCCCTTCTCACTGGAGGAGAAGCTGCCCACCATCAGGGAACTGTTCCATGCGAGGTACGGTAGTGAGATACGGTAGGGTAGAGGTATACGGTAGGCGTAGGAGAGATAGAAAAAGCCAAAATATTGGGAAAACTGCGGCAAAATTGAAAGTGAGACCAAGGAGATTCGAGGTGTCAGCCGGCGCACATGTAGGCTTGCTGTTGGGCTGTTCTGATTGCTGTATGTAACGCACTTTCTAGAACTAAATCATAATGAAGAGATATGTTGAGGAATCAAATAATCAATAATCGTAGCCCACCGTAATCCCCTCTTCGTCTCAGGACGATCGAGGAGATCGTGGCGAATCTGGAGAAGCACGGCGACGAGTGGGCAAAGAAGACCGTCGCGACGTTGCACAAGATGGTGAGGGTTGTTTGAATGTGAGGATCGAGGATCGTTGATTCTTGATTCTCGGTTGCAAGAAGTACAAGGAATCTTTATTGCGACCGTTTTCACTCTACGTATTGGTGCTGCACAAGCGGGGTAATGCTAGAGTCAACATTCGCATTCGATGGGATGAGTATCAGCTTTTTAATCCTCAAAAATTTATTTACAATATTCCCAATTACAGAGTCCCACGTCGCTGAAAGTGACGATGCAGCAGATCGAGCGGGGCGCGCGCACGAGCTACGCCAAGGTGAGGGAGACTTACGGTGGATAGATGAGACTTACTGTCGTTAGTGCAATTTCGAAAGTGCCGATACAATCAATTGGAGTTTCCGAATAATCGCAACGGTATATAATATAATTTGTGAAATTATCAACGCAATCAATCGGCGTATTCCGATTACGAGCGGAATAAAATAATCAGTTCCCTCTCTGCAGTGCTTCACGATGGAGTACCGACTGACGCAGCGCTGCATGGAGGGCGTCGACTTCCACGAGGGATGCAGAGCGAGTGAGTGGCATTTTAGCGTTCCGCGGATAGTATGGGGTTCCGGGGTCGACTTCCACGAGGGATGCAGAGCGAGTGAGTGGCATTTTAGCGTTCCGCGGATAGTATGGGGTTCCGGGCACCGATTGGGAGTTACGATGTTTAATATTGCCCGCTAAATGTAAAATTATTATTTGCAGTCCTGATCGACAAGGACCGCAAGCCGAAGTGGAAGCCGGCGACGCTCGCGGAGGTAAGAAAGAAATTACGGTAGGTTATTGATTGATGTCGATTCCAGGTCTCGGATGATTTCGTCGAGACGTACTTTGCCCCGCTGCCGCATGCCTCGGAGCTGGTGATCCACGAGGACTAAGCCCCGCCCACTGTTAGGCTCCGCCCATTCTCAGGCCTCGCCTCCCTTGCACGCCTCTTACCGTAACCCAGGGCAGCTAAGCGGTTGTGCATACTGTAGTTATCGAATAGTAGATCTGTCTTCATTTGTTACTGTGTAGTTATTGTGGTGCCATGTATAAGGGTTTGTCGCATGAATAAAATTCATTTTCTGAATTTTTCTGGCAGTTCTAGCTAGTCGATCAAGGAATGAGGGGATGGATGGTACACTTGAAGGCAAGCGAAGAACAAGTTAATTTTTCTTGTTTTTTTAATGTAATTTCAAAAGGTGATTCATTGGCTTTTGACGTCTCTTGTAGCCGATCAAGATTTTGCGATAATTGATGTAAAGAAAGATAGAAGATCCGCAATTATGATTGCTACGAAACCTGGGAAAGGGAGAAACTTGTTAGGACATACCGTTAGGGTCACAGCTAAACGGTAGCACTAAACCATGTGTGATGAAAACCGAGTGGGAGGAGCCTGCGCCTACCAGAGGTCGGCTGCCTGCTGGCCATTCTCTCCACGTGAAGCCATTCTCTCGGGTCATGGGGCGAGAGTATTGTCATCCATCTCTGGTTTAGTTGTATGCCAGAGTTTAGGAGAGATGGTCTCTGTGGTCTCCATTGATTGGTTATCAGTCCCCGATGCATGCGTGCTATCATTAGGCCTACACTGAAGATTATCATCCTCTGGTACCAATCCGTATTTCATAGACGCCAACATAAACCGTCTTTGGCGGCCTCTCTCGCCTGGCAGACTCCTCCCCTTCTGTGTTTCATCATCTCATTAGTCTCTTGTCTCTATTCATCTCTCGGGAGGTTAATCACATTTCCTCGATTTCTTCATTGATTCTAGGCGTTCCTGTTTCACCATTACATAATTGACAGATGGAACAATTGTTGAACAATCTGTCAATTCACGACAATCCACCGGGCCCACAGGCTATTCGCAACAAACTCTTCAGCATCATCGGGCAGCAATTCTATAAACCAGACGATGTCAGCATTTCCATAATTAATTATTTATATAGATCTTTGTAAATTACTTGCAAGGATAAGTTAATTAATTGCAAGGTTATAGACTACCTTATAGCAGTTCAGATTGCCGTCTTCCTCTGGCATGCAGTTGATCTCTATTCGAGGTCCGATACAGAACCAATCACGATCGAATCGCTTACGGAGAATGAGATCAGGGTAAGAATCGATTATCTAGACAAGAATAAGGAGTATCAATATCGTTACAGATTCTCCGTCGTAAATCGATCTCCTTTCTCGAACACGTCGCTTCCTTCTCTTTCTTGCACAATCAAGTTAAGCTGGAGCTGTCATTCAGGTTCGATTTTTAATGATTTTTTGCCCACAAATGAGTTCGAATTAGCAAAGATTTACAGATGCTACAAGTCAGCTTATGCCATCTTCCGAGTGGAGATGATTCCCTGGATTGTGAATGCATTGAGTGAGCAGGGACAGGTTTGCACTATCAGGAATGATCCAATCAAGTTGACACATTTTTCCAGAAATCAATCCTCGAACACGTTAAAACTCTCGCCGCATTCGACACAAGTTTCTGGACTAAAGCTCCATACGATGAGAAGCAGGCGAGATCGACGGCGGAGAAATACGTAAGAAACCACATCTTGATGTTTGGTAGCAAGCAATCACAGGGCTACACGGACATCGAATTGGATAGAATGATCGGGTACTGCCGAACTCTCGATGATACCAGACTGCGCAACAGGAAACCATTCGATTTTAGAAAAGAATACGAGCTCGGCGACTAAACTTTTCTTCCATTTCACATACCATCAGATCTTTTTCTGTAGTCTTCAGACTGTATAAATGAAAGATCGCAGTCCACACATTGTTCCTATCCCTTCCCTCATGTTTCGATAAATCACTTGCTAAGCATGTTATTCTGGGAAGTATTCTGCGCTCATGCTATCTTATCCTAGAAACAATGGCGGGAAATCGTCTTCATAGTCCATTCGGTCAGATCGACGAGAGATCATGAGAAAGCGAGAGAGACAAACGGAGAGATGTCATCATCCTAATCTCTCTTTTCTGACCCTCCGCAAGCCCTCTGGCTGCAATAACCGAGAAGGTCGGGGGCGGAGGAGGCACTCACTCAACCAATCGATGCCGTGACCTCACGGGTCTCGTTATTGTGTGTGTGTCATTGTCTCCTTCGCGCACTCTTTCGTAATTACGGGGACTGTTCGTTGCTTTTGCTCATTCCTTCACTTACCACTCCTTCACCAGTTATCCTCACAGATGGAGATGGATTCGCTGAAGTTGGAGCTGGACTCAATCAAAATTCGTAGTGACCTTTTCAATACCATCAAGAACATGAATTATCGACCTAGTGAGGTATTTGGATGATACATTATTCCTACTAGAAAATCACAGTCTTTAGATAATTCCCTTCCTCTGGCAACTACTCAATCTGCACTCAAGAGATGAATCAGCGCGAATTACGATAGAGTCATTGACGGATTCAGAGAGAAGTGTAAGCTGTTAATTAATTAATTAAGATCTTATCACTAATTACTTCATTCCTCAACCCGAAAAGTGGTTGTACCAGAGCTGGTAAAAATTGCAGATTCTTTTGCAAAACTTCGGCTCACTTACCGACAGTATGGTTGTTAGCCGTTTGTTGGCAAGTCGATCGAAGTCGGAACTGTCGCTCAGGTTAGCCGCTCAATTGAAGCAAAGTTGGAAATTGTCATAGTATTCTATCTCTGATTATTCTCCTCTCTTTCGTTCATCAATTCTCTTGCAGAGTGTACCAATGTGCATTCTCCATCTTTCGCATAGAATTTTTTCCTGTGATTATGGCGGTTGTTCACGAGAATAGAATGGTAAGTGTAGTGGTTGCTGGGAGTTTCTTATGAATATTCCATGCAGATTAGAGTAGAAAAAACCATCGAAAACTGGAAAGCTGGTCAGAAAAGCGGCTCTCCATTCAGCGCTCGGCATACGATGCAATCTTCACTCTGGCCAGTTTCGATGATGACTTCGAGAAGGCAGAAAGATTTGATGAGCAGAAGGCCAGAGAACTCGCAATCAGAGCCGTAAGTGACATCTTATTTTGCGTTCTTGGCTTGATCCCTGCGAAACCAAAATTCGAAGAATGATCAGATGAAAGAGGATAAAGATTTCAGGGATGTCAAGAAACCGAAATCGATCGAATGATGCAATTCTGCATCGATTTCGAATCGTCGAGACTTAGGAAGACGACGGATAGTACGATATTGAGTGCAGAATATGAACTGAAAGACTAAAAGTCCTTTCGAAAGTTGTCATAGTCATTTAAATGTTGCATTGGATCGTTGTCACCGATAAATGTTTGAATATGAAAAGCTTTCATAGTCGGATCTATACTGGCAGAAGAATCTTTTGAAACGTTATCTGGTGACCAAGTCCATCAAAGAGAACAATGAAACCAAAAATATAGCATGATTTACTAGTGCATTAGAAAGAACTACAGTCTATAGTCTACAGAGTATTCAGTGTGTTGCAGGATCTTTCACCCTTCAACTCGAGAATAATCCACTTTATCGAAGCGAGTCTTATGACGGCGAATATCTCTGCTATTTCGTACAATGATAAGTGTGATAGTAGTGGCGAGGAGTGTGTTAGAAGGGGCACTGGGGACAGGGAAGGGGCGGGGCTTCGGAGGGGCGGAGCTTGATTGGAGGCGGAGCTTCGGGCGGGCGCAGCTTCACTTGCTGCTGCTCTTCGGCCCGTCAACGTGCATCGACTTGTCGAAGTCCGACTTCTCCATTTGCCTGAAGGGTGATCTTTGATCTTTGAACTCTGTAATCTGATCTTACGCGAGCGTCTTGTACTCGGCCTTCTTGCCCCGAGCGCCGTTCCTGATCTGTAAAGACCAAGGATCAAACTACGAAGACCAGAGATCAAAGATCAAACTACAGTACCTCCTGTGCGCGGGAGACCTCTCGTTTGACGGGAGTGACCTCGTCCAGATCGGACACTCCCATGTCCAGTGACTCCCGCTTCTTGGCCAGAGACTGCAAGAGATCAGGGATCAAAAATCAAACTACAGATTACAAAGATCAAAGAACAAGCTCCAGTATACCTTCTCCTTCTTGTCGCCGCCGCAGCCGACGGCGAAGACGGCCACGCATACGGTAGTGGCGAGCAGCAGGGGTGTACTGTAAGATATCGATCGGTAAGTGGCGGGTACGGTAGTATATCGATAACTGAAACGGTAAGGATACAGTGCCTCAGCCAGACGCCTATTTGCAGCAGCATAGTGGGAACGGGCGACCGAACAGCGCGAGCGAGCGAGACGTGAATGAGGGAAGGAGAGAGAGAATGGGGAGTGAGGGGAGGGAAGAGGGGAGATTGGATCGGAGATTGATTTATGTAAATGCGATACTGGAATTGCCGATTTTTTATGTTACTTTTGCACAGCTGCAAGTAGATCGACTTTATAATGATAACTTTTTTTTTCGTTCTCGACAGTGCACGAAAATAGCTCAGATAGGAGCACATTCGGTTCAGCACTGATTCAATTCGAATGGCCATAGGATAACTTGTCATGTCGCATTTAGCTATGAGAATATTCTAGTGTAACCGTGAACTGTGCACTCAGATACTTATGTTGCGAAGCACTTCCTCGTTATCGAAATCATAGTTCACCAGATTACGAGGTGGGCGTGAAGTCGAGTCACGGGGCATCCCGATTCCTCCTCTCCTCATTCTTTTCCTTCCTCTTATCTCTCTTCACCTCAAATCGTGTATCGCCCTCAAAACCCCCACAACATGAGCGTGAGTAACCATTTTCTTCGTCTTAGTCATCACTTTTAGTTCTTGAAGAAAACGTTTGCATCAGTTCATTCATGTTGAAAAAAAGTCTTTCTCTAAAAACATGAGGGAGCGCCAGTGAGTAGTTTACGAGTCACTTCTCATCGATCATTCTCGCTTTTAGGCTTTTCAACTTCTGCATAACAATCCTAAGTTTGAAATCCCTTCGCGTTATGCGGGCGCATACAAATTTGATGCGACGGGCAACAGAGCCGGATCTCTCGGCATTGTGAGGTTCGCTTCTTTTTCTCCTTTTCTATTAAAAATGTTACTGGCACCAAACATGAAGTGTAGCAAAAGCCCAAAGTACCAGGGGTGAGACAGAAAAATGCTTGCAGGAAACTCGCCAGCGTTGCTGACACTTCCGATGTGGCGATCAAAAAGTGCACAAACATCTTCCGTACAAAGATCCAAGTGAGTCACTCTTCTATTTACGGATAGGTGCACACTAGTGTTACCTTCACACTTCCGGTGCACCGGCAAATGTTCTGCTGAATTGTAAACCGTTTCCGATACTTCATGCTTGTTCGTCCTAACAATAACTACTAGGTGAATATGCTGCACAGAATTGGAAAAAAAAGGTTGATCTGCGTAGTTTCACTCCAGGCCCAACTCGTCCTTCGCGAGCTTCAGCTGCTGAAGGCGATGCGCCATCCCAACATAGTACAACTGATGGACATCTACACAACTGATGTCGGACTGGAGAAGTTGGAGTCTGTGTGCGTCTATTCTCTTTATCTAGAAATATGTCTCAGTGAGAGATTAGTCTAACCCTGACCAGGGAAAACTCGTTTGTTTTGCGAACTAAAAGCTAAGTCAGGTTCGAAGTACATAGAAGATTGTTGAGCTGCTAGGAGCATTTGTACTAGAATGATTGATCTCTAAAGATTGCGCAGTTTTGGGCCATTGGGTGGTTTATTTTACTTAACAACAATTGCAGCTACCATATCACCGTCCACTGCGGAGTCCCACTGTCCAAGGTAATCGAGCCGGGCCTATACTCGATGGGACAAGTGAAGAGATGGACGAGAGACCTGCTCAGTGGGCTGAACTATATCCATGAACGAGGGGTATGTTGCTGATATTGCCTGCATTGAAGAAACAATAACGAGGAGATACGTGTACAAACTTCAACTACAGAAGTACGAAGAACATTTCCGAAGAGGCGGTGCCAAATTAAATGCTTCGTTCCAGGTCAGCCATCGCAACCTCCATCCCGATAACTTGTGCATCAGCGACAGCAACGATCAGCTCACGATTACAGGTAAGACGTTTTTCTTCTCTAGATTGATTCGGAAAATCGACTGATTTTCTCAAATCAAATGATGAATCGGGAAACAACGAATCATCAGGATTCGGGAAGGCTCGAGTGCTTGAGACGAACAACGAACACACCGCTGAGAGAGGCACCGATCCCTACATGGCCATTGAGATGAAGTTGGAATGGGAGGGAATGGCCGAGTATGATTGCAAGGGTTCGTTGATTTATGTTTCGGGCACGCGCTAATTGCTTGAAACCCATTCTCTGTACGAACAAAGGGGGTAGTCTGAACATAGGCGAACTGAATGATTCTCAACATATTTCAGTTGATATCTGGACTGCTGCTGTAATTCTCTGCGAGATGCTTTCTGGGACAGTCTTGTTCAGTGGACCGGATGTTCGGAATCTGATGAAGTTGATGATCCAGTTCTGTGGACCGATCCCGGATGAAGTGATTGCTCAGGTAATGCACTTGTGATTACAGATTACATTTTGAAACAGAGCTTCTCAGGCGTCCAAAGAGTGTGACCGGGTTGGACTGAGAAAGGCATCAGCGGGTGCAACTCGTGAGGTCTTCTCCAACCTTTTGGCCGGCAGAGTAAACGGAGCTCGAGTTATTACGGCTCACGAAATCCTGAGCACTGCGGATTTGGATGAGTTCATCGATAACACGCTGCAGTTCAACCCCAATGATCGGTTCGTTATCTTTTGAATTGTATTAGAATGTTTTTAGACAATGGCTTATCCGCTGTTTGCATGCTCAAAATAAGCAATGAATAGAGAAAAGATTGTTCTGCAATGACCGTTCATCAATAAATGGAAACGACTCAGCATGCTGAATTCATTCACCTTTTCAGACTGTCCGCCGGCCAAGCCCTTGCTCATCCCTTCCTCCAAGACGGTTCTGGCCGTGATGATTCACAGTCTCCGAGATCCGACGGTGATTCGATGGATAGCGACCAGCATGAATTGAGTTACCTTCACATGACACTCCCGGTTAATAACGAAGATGCAATAGCTGAACTGAGACAGGAAATTTGGAATGTGATCTACCCTCCTAGACAAGCTCCGCTCGAGTTCTGATACTATTCAAATATTCCAATTTTTCATATAAACTTGGGACCAATCATACATCGACCCTGCCGCTCTTACACTTTCCGGTGTCATTGTATCGATTATCATTATTCAGTTCCCCTTGTTTTATTATGCTTCTACCGAGTTCACATTGACCCCTGTGATTCATTTCTCCCTTTTACTCTCTTTGGTTATTCTACTCTATTGTGTTATGATTGTCTCATTGCCGATCGTCAATAATATTATTCTCAAGTCTACTCAATACAGTCCCTTGAAGTCAGGCAAAACGAGAGGCCATACAGAGTGAGGAGAACGAGTAGAAAACGACAGTCAGTTTGATAAGACCTCTGTTCCTTCCCCACCTTCTTCCTTCACAGTTGTTATTCACTCCCAGCAATGCGCCCTCTGATCTACCTTCTCCTGACTATGGTTGTCATTGCCACGGCTTCGGTTAGTTGAACATCCTGGGATTAGCAGGATAACAATCTTTACAGCATCATTACCACCACAGCGGCAACGAGGAGTGAGGATTATCTGTACTAATAGAAACTATATCTTCAAAAAGCGACACTCTAAACGTCGGAAGATCTCTCAATGAATCGATTCTTCTCAGATTCCGGACTCGGAGAGATATCGACGCCCTCATAGAGAAGCATCTAAAGTGGCTGAATGAGGAGCAGAAACAGGTTCAACTTATTTTAATTTATTTTAAATATAATGAATTTTAAAGGTTATTCGTGACATGAAGAAGAATGGAGCTACACTTGCCGAGCTGAAAACAAAGTTAGTGGGCTCTTTTGGAGCTACGGCTACTATCAGCCGCCATAGCTCAGTCGGTTAGAGCGTGGGTCTAATAAGCCCAAGGTCGCAGGTTCGACCCCTGCTGGCGGCAAATGCTTTTTGCACTTTTTAATGTTAAATATTCTCACAATTGAGACTGTCTCTCTTTACTTTGCGGGTTTTCTCAAAGCTTACAAGTAGCGAGTGAGTAGGTAGAAAGGAGAGGCATAATTTTAGACTGATGTCCTACATCACTGACGGTGATAAGGATAAGATTGCCAGCTGCGACACCTGGTACGATGACGTCACGACAGCTGAAGAAGTATGCTACCGCAACCCACCATAAACTCCAATCGATAATAGAGTATCGTAATTGACTGTGACATCCCAGCGTCGCTACATCAAGGAACTTGCCGGGCTGGATCGAACTCTATGCAGAAGGAAACTCGGAGAGTACATGACTCGTCTATCACCCGAAAGAAAGGCCAAGGTTTTAACTTGATCTTTGATCTCTCTGTAAAAGTGTAGTTTGATCTTTGATCTCTCCTCTCTTCAGGCCCAGGAAACAATCGAAGGCTGCCTGAAAGAAGTGTGTGGCGTCGTGCACAAGGTTGATCTTTGGTCCTTGTAGTTTGTATTTTAGTTTGATCTTTGATCTTTGATCTCTGATCCCTTCCAGTCTCGATCTCGTCGAACCGCCCCTTCTCATTGGGAGCTCTCTGATGCCTTCTACATGAACTACATTCCTGATTCGAAACGATACTTCAATGTGGTTTAGATGTTCAGAGGTCAAAACGCATTCTGCAATTTACACATGAAATAAATAGTTCTTCTCAACTCAGGCAGATGTAACACCATGTAGAGGTGCTCCTCATTTGCTGACACTAATTGAGTTCGGTGCACTTTCGTCCCATTATTCTCTTTTCTCTAATCGGTTGAGAGCGTGCGGTCCCGTGGTGTAGCGGTTAGCACTCAGGACTCTGAATCCTGCGACGGGAGTTCAAATCTCCCCGGGACCTTCCTCTTTTGCAAAATTTTATTTCATTGTAGATAACTTTCAAATTCAAAACACCGTCCGAAATTTCATCAAACTTTACAAATAAATACTCTACTAAATTACACATTCAAATACTTTATTTGCTTTTTGATACACTATACAACTCGAGCAACAGTTTGTTTTTCACAATGAGAAAGAGTAAATGGTCGAGTGACAAAAGAATTACAATCCCGATATCACATTCAACAAAAGTGAATCTACTCTACAATAGAATCTACCCTGTTTCTATGTACTGATACAGTACTCTCTGATCGGAATCCGGTAATCTAATATTGATTTTCTCAATGACGAGAAGGAATGGACTGATTATGAGAGAATGCAAAAGACATTGGCGGCGAGGGATTACGGTAGGTCAAGAGGGGCGGAACGACAAATATAGCTCTTTTTGAACGAAAATTACACCCGAAATTTCTTGTATGGGGTGAGCATATAAAACTAACGGACGCACATAATAGTCTAAAGACGATCGGTAAAACTTTCTCTATGCTGACAATGCCCGTATCAGTGGGTTACTGTAGCGCATACTGTCAAAGGCATACAACACGGGGTGAGGTGGAGATGGGGAATACGGTAGGAAAGGGGCGGAGCTTCAGTTATCGATTAGGCGGGTACGACGGGCTTCTGGTCGAGGTCGTTGAAGACGAAGGCGGAGAGGGCGAAGATCAGGAAGACGACGCCGCCCACCAGGGTTACTGTAATAGGTTACTGTAATCGGAGGGAAATCAATAATCAATCAACAAAATATTCAGCTTTATGCTGCTATTATTCACGTCAATCACGGCGGCATCAGTGCAAAATTTTAGTAACCTACTATGTTCTACAATTTCAACGCCAGTTCACCCTGTCTCACAATCTTTGAAAATCTTCTTTTTGATTCTGATCCTCATCTAACCCGGCACGTCTATGACTCACCCGTCCTGACAGATATCCTCTGGGCGACCAGCTTGCCTCCCATCACTGCGATGCCCGTGCACAGCGCGTGTCCCAGCACGCCGCCGATGATCACGCCCGCAATGTCCTCTCTGGAAGGTTTCGATCAGTTGTGTACCTGATGACGCCTCAATCAAGTCTGAATTTTTTAAAATTTGAATTTTCGAGAGGTGACATAATTATGTGTTCACGATTCTACCGTCGATTAAGTTTCAAGCAATTCGTTTTCAAACAAAGACAGCGTGAAACTGAGAAAAAAGCCGTTAGAAATTTTAAATTTGATTTTAACAAAGCACATCTTCTGCGTGAATCAAACAGTCGATGCCACCGTATCCCTCGATTACAGTATCCCAACCCTCAAGTACCGTACCTCGCTCCGAGGATGATGGTAGTCAGCTGCGATCGATCTCCCCACTCTGCGATGAACGTCATCGTGAAGGCCTGCACGAAGATGGCCGAGACGAAGGAGAAGATCGCCCACGCGGAGTTCCTGCGCGGATTATCGATTGATTGATCGGTAATGATTACCGTACTCCCTCACCCAGGTGGTCGAACGGTAATAGGTATTTGGAAATACAAAAGTCTTGAATCAATTTTCGGGACACTCTGTGGCAATTCAAGGATGAGGAGCAATTCAAGGATCAAAGGAGGATGGAGAGGTGCACTACAAATTCGAGGCGGCGTGGTTGGAATGAATTGAAAGATATTTGTGATTAACGTCCGGGATACCCAGGGATACATCAAGAGATCGTGAAACGACGAATTCAGCAGAAGTGCACCACATAACTTCACGGGTCACGCAGACCAGACATGTAATGGAGAAACCTACCTGCTACCAGTGCCGCTTTCTTTCAACCTTCAATATTTTCAGATTCAACAACGCATAGCTAGAGCCTCATTCTCACATTTTAGCAAAGATAATTCATTAAATAGGCTCATTAACAATCAAATTATCAACATACTTATCGGCCCTCGCCGCTCCCGCTTCCATGTCCAGTAGCTTGCCCGAGTCCATGCTCATCTCGCGCTGTTGCACCTGGGAAGTAATTAATAAACTAAATGAACAATTAATAAGTGAAAACACTGTCGATGTGAATGTAGTGAGGAATGCGAGTCTATTTAAAAAATCGACCATCTCTGGGAATTAAATGGGTGTTTCACAGTTATTTCATAGCTACCGCCCGTGATCGAAACTCAATGGCTTTCCGTCTTGTGTAAAAAAACTCACAAAACTACCAGAATATGCACAACTTCGCCTACCGTAACCCCCATCAATCAATACAATACCGTACATCAGCCTGCGCCTCCTCGAACTCCTCCTGGCCCTCGGAGCCGGACATGTGCCAGCCCTCGTGCAGCCTGAAGCATGGGGCCGAATTATTGATTGATTTTGGATACCGTAGCCCACAATAGATATCTCCCACATATCTCCATCTACCGTACACTCACATCTTGAGTCCGAAGAGGAAGAAGAGGGCGGTGGACACGTAGTAGGTCACGGCGCGCGGGATCAGCTGCGTCACCCAACCGAGACAGGCTGCAAGTTGATTAATTAGTAAGTTCATAATCTCGATAGCAAGAACAGAATCGCAAGAACAAAGATATCTATGCTTTGACAGATATGTGAAACTCAGAGCCCTCCTATCGAACATTTCACTAACACAAAGCACAGCCACTATTGATAAATGTGTTTCATATTTGTTTTATTACCAGGTCAGCAATCATTAGTCAATCATTAGGCGTTATCACTGTTAGGATAAAAAATATTAATTTTCAAAAGGAAAATGAAAATAAATTAAACACCCACCAGAGAGAACGGTCATCAGCGCGAGCGCGCCCATCGCACCCAGGAACACGGTGATTCTGGAACAAAATTAATTAAATAAACAAAATTATAGCATTCGAACTGCCCGCAAAATATCGAGAATAGAGTCGCAATACAACGACTAAACGGTGCTTCAACCACGTACATACCTCGAGTATCTCGCTGGTATAACGATCCTACCCCGCAGATTACGAAATATATCGGGAATCGATCGATAATCATACCGTACCTCGAGTGTCTCATGGCCATAATCACAGCGATGAACCATGTCTTATCTCCCAGTTCGGAGACGACGATCACGGAGAAGGACGCGATGAAGCCGTGGTAGAATGTGATGTCCAGCTGGAAAACGGGAGCATTACGGTACTTTAGAGAGTTTATCGATTTTCTTCTAAACTAAAGGTAGGTGAGGTAGACGTGATAAAGTGGGAGGCGGTTACTCAAGGATAAAGTTGTAGATTACATAAGAAGACGGATCATGGAGTCAGAATACGCTATTAATCATCCCGCACCTTCTGGTCTGCTCCCTTCCTCTCGGTCGTCCTTCTATCCTCATCTCCCACAGTATCTTCCTGATCGAGAGGAATCGCTGCCGCTCCGCCCTCCTTCGGCGGTGCCGCCACCACGTCCACGCTGTCCTCGACCTGCATTTTATTATTAATAATGATATTATTTATAATATATTCACATTTTGAATTTTATCGAGGTCCTAGATATCCCGTTAATTTATTTAGTCGGACGGCTCTAAACTACTGCGATTGTTCTCTGCCCATCGACCACCATTATTTGCTCTTCCTCGTTCAAAAGCTGGATCTTCATGTATGCTGATTAGTCATCAATACGAGTGACTAAGATAGAAATTGAGCAGCACTTCCGCCAAATATTTCCACATGTGACATACTTGACTAGATTGGAAGCGGAAACAACTACGTAAGAGATCCACTCGGTTTCGTCGAAAGTGGAGTGAAAAACAAGCATTACTCCAGAAAACCGCAAGATACTTGCTACTCTAGGTAATTTCATGATCCCTTTCAATTCCAAATATCTCTAGCGCACACAAAACGCCTAGCCGCGCCGGGGCTTCCTAATCCAGGTTATCTCGTCTTTGATCGATCAAGATTGCGGAAGCCTACTAGGAAAGTGCGTGTCCGCGCGCGCTCGGGAATCGATTGAACCGCTTTTTTGAACAAGCAATCGGTTATTCATGTTTATATTCCAACAAATATGCCACAAACCTGGTTATTCTTGGCGAGCGGAGGAATCTCCTCGGCGAAAACTGCCAGTGCCAGGCAGGAGAGGGCGACCGACCAGAGCAGCGCCCGCCTCCATGACGAGAAACCCATCTTAATCAATAATTAAAGTTTTAAAATACATAATAAAGCAAAATGAGGAAGAGAACAGTCAAAAATCACTGAAATATGGACAAGAACGGGCGATACAATGAGTAATAATGCGCTTACGCAATCAGCAAGAACACAGTCGGTTAGCAATTCGTCACTTGTTAGTAAGTGACCGCGAGAACAGAGAAAGAGCGAACGAATAGAGACGAGAGTGCGTTGAATAACAAGGTGAAAGTGAGTGGCAGGCGAGAGTTTTTCAGGTAATTAAGCGTAAAACACAATGATAATCTAAGTCAATGAAGCTAAAGTGATATAATTCGATGCAAAGTAGTTCAAACTTAGTTTCAATAGTCAAGAAAGGAAACAGAAGCGGTGTGACGTGGATGAGAGGGGCGAAATCGCGGAGAGAGATGGCGAGTCGCACGTTGGATTCCCTTTGCTAAACACAGTATGACCGCGCAGCGCAGATTTTGCAGCGCTTTTTGTATCTTTCGTTTATTTTTTCTGTTGCGTTGCTTTTCGATGCTTTAATTTAAGCGTTTTTAAACTTTTAAAACACTCATTTTTTTTGTAAAGCGTAACGAAAACATAGCTGACAGCTGAACATAGCTGAGCATGATGTTCTTCATTCTCCGTTATTTCAGATCTGTTCAGCAGAAGAGAAGACGACAATGAAATGGACCGATGATAATGAAATGATCTGTTCGCTAAGAAAGAATGCCCTGTACGTACCTTGCATTGCTGTAGGCTGATCACAGAACCATTTATCCTCTCTACGTATAGCAATATAATCACAATTCTGTATCACAAATTTTGGCTATCTACATCACAGATGAGTGGAATCTTCACTTCCACAGGTTCAGATAGTACAGTTGCATGCATTTCGTGTCATCCGGGAAGTAGATCGGCTGTCCGTCCTTGCGAGTGTACGATTTCCTGCAGCGAATATCGATTAGTCAGTTCTCGATTCGAACTACCGTACCTCGTTGACTCCAAGAGCAGTTTGTATCCGTTCTTCGCCAGCAGTGATTGATTCGCCTTCGAAGACGCCTCGGACTGCAGACCGTCGTAGCCATCTGCCTGCAAAAAATAAGCCAGAGATCAAAGAACAAATATCAAAGATCTCACCCTCAGCTTGTCAAAGTTCAGTCCGTGATGCAGCAGATACTGTGCGATGCCCTGTCGTTGATGCTCGCAGTGCACGAAAGTGAGTTCGCGGCGAAGGATCTGGATGAGAGATCAAAGATCAAAGATCAATGATCACTATCCCGAGTTCAAAAGTTGAAGACGATAAAGAAATTATGGAGCCAGAGGTTAAAGATCTAAGATCAACTTCCGCACCTTGTTTGCCTCCGGTCGGAGATTCCAGATCTCCTGCTTCATACCGTCGTTCATTTTGGCTGGAAAGGAAGAATTTCAACAAATGTAGCCTAGTTTCGGTTGTTTTATCATCTGCGACAACACAAATGTGCAAGAAAATGAATCAAGTAAGAAACATACCGAGAATCTGAATTCCCTCATCGCACTTGTCAATGTCGAGATTGAACGGCTCGAAGTTCTGCAATTTGCTTTGATTGCATCGTTGCAAATGCAGAAAAAATCCAGAGATCAAAGATCAAAGATCAACATTTCATCAATCTCACCTTCGTGCTATCCTTGTGCGAGACGGACATCAGTCGGAAGCCGATGACCTGAAGAAGTACTATTCACATCAAGCCAAAGATCAAAGATCAAATACCAAAGATCAAAGATCAATCCAATAGATAAAAGATCAATCGCCACCCACCTTGCCGCTCTCCTTGTGTCTGATCAGGTAGCAGAAGGGGTAGTTCAGCGACTTGGATACGACCCAATCCATCAGATCCTTCGCGTTGTCTCGCGTCATCCCGAGCGCCTGCACGGTGGTGTGTTGTTAGAGTGCGGAAGTAGGGCGACGTTTATCAAACGTCCTAATGATGACACCATGTGACAAGAAGCCTACATAGCCCCGAAAGGGCATATTCATGTTGATGAAATAGGAAACCAGAGTCTTAGGCCCCTAAGAAACCAACTGACCACGCTATGCGGTTCGGTGTAGATGAAGTGGTTGAGGGCGACATCCATGATCTTTCCCTTGTCTCTCCCTTCGGCAGGGATGAAATCGTAGTAAGCCGAGGGACTGCGGAAGAAGGAAGTGTCGTACTTGGCTGAGGGAGGGGAGGCGACTGCAAAGAGTGTATTGTGGGGATTCAGATGAAACACATGTTGTGCTCGTTTTGGCAGCCCCCGAACTGTAGAAAAAAGCTGAGTGAGAATGGAACGTGAAGTTCAACATCGAGCCTGACACCGAAATGGCTCGTATTGGAGGGTGGTAAAGATCTCGAAAGTTAGTAGATAACGAATTACAAAGAGAACATTAACAGTGGTCGGGCATGGACGACTTGTTGACCATCATACTGACCAGAGGGTGCGAGTGGCCAAACGAGAGAAGTGACCAACTCACAGCATCTGCTGCTCAGTGCGCCCACCCGACGGAGACCACGTGACAGCATCGAGTACTGAAGTGGGAAAGATCAAGGATCAGTAGAAGGAAACAAAGGTCAGAGATCAAAGTATGACTCAATTAGATCAATTTTCCTTTGTTCCTGCAGAGAGATCTCATAATGCCAGGCTCTCACAAGAAGAAAGGGTTTACGTCGGATTAATTAGATAAGACTCACAAAGGATGTAAAACAAGGACTGATACAATGAGGGTCAAAACAGAATAGAGGTTCTTTGAAAACGCAATGCAAGCACAATGAAAAAGATGAAAAAGAAAGAGTAGCGAACAAGATTCACAGCAGGGCATGCTTCTGAACAACAAGGATAATAACCCACGACAAGATCGAACGAGTAACCGAGAGAGGGACCACTCGCGAGACGGGCTCGCAGGCGAAATGGGGAGAGTGAATGGGATCGCGCATGCAAATACTGAGATGACGAGTAGTAAAATGACGAGAGCAAAAGGTGGAAAAACACGTGCACTCTAGTCAAAATAGTTCATCTTTTGAGCGACAATTTCAATGGATGAATAGGTAAAGGAAGGACGCACACGTGCTCTATTGAGTCTCATCGGCCGAAGAAAGACGATTGAGACCCTGCGGATTTGTGATAAGATCGGGTCAAGTCGCCACTGCGATCATCACAAATGAGATCGGCAGAGTGATTAGTAAGCGAGAGCATCTTACTCTCCTCCTGATGCACACTATCTCATTCTTCTGACAGATTAGAAACGCAGGAACCGTTTCATTGACAACGGTTCGACCATTGCGGCGGAAAAAAAAGAAAGCGACGAACGGAAAAGGGGGGGGGAATAGAGTGGAACGGAAGAGATGTTGAATGCTGAGCTTCTCCTTGACATTTCAACTCGAGAGGAAATGATTCAATTCTGCAGTGGTGATAAAGTCTGAAACGGTCGTTCCCGTAAATCTTTACGTTCCGGGATCGTCAAGGATTCGACGGCTCTACTCATTCTGTTCATGGATTCCTCGTTAGCCACAGGCGATGCAAATTCATTTTTTCGTTCTGAGGACTGAAATCAGGTGAATGATACATGCTCATCTTGGCATGTTTTTCGTAACCCCTTTCTCGCTTTACCAAAAACTCTTGGTCTTTTCATAAAAAAAACTGTGCGAATGTGTCTCTTCTCTGCCCTCGTAGGCAATACACAGTGAATCGGAGTGATTGCGATTATGAGGGTGTTACGATGAAATTGCTCCCACTGTCTCTAGAACTTGCAGACGTAGTCTCCCTATTCATCACGCTCTCTAACCAGTCATTCGAATCAAAATAAAACTCGAAACTGATCAAGATCATTGAATTCTAGTGAGGATCAGTTAAACTCCCGACTATTCCTTCTCTAACTCTTTCTGACCGGTGATAGAACTTGCCGCATCGAGATCATTTCAACCTGGTGAGATGGAATGTTGCGACCAGTTGTCTACCATTCCTGAATCTGTGTTCTCTCACTCTTTCTGTTCAACGAGAGAGCATGTGAAATCGAGAGAGACTCGTTTCAATCTGGCGAGTCAGAGTGGAGTGAGGGAACAATGTGAGCGATTTCCCTCACGAGAGAGGAAGTGGAGTGCCCCCATCGATCAACTGCCAATGGTTTACGAGTTTACACATGTCGCCGCTGATCCAGGGCACTCCTAGGATATCTCACAGATCATGCTCTCCTACCATTGTCATTTCTTTCCCCTTTTGCCAATCCGAGTGACTGTTAAGGACAAGATATCCCAGGAGTTGCCGACAGGATTCTAGCTAGTTTTGGAGAGCTAGGAGTGCCACGTTACGTGATAAACTCTACTTTCCACTACTTGCTCGTTCTCTAGACAGGCAGCACGAGTGATCTTGTGAAATGGAAAGGGCCAGATGATCTCTTCAGTCTCTCAAATTTCTGGCGCGCTTATGACACCAGCTGTCCCCTCGTTTCGTTGTTCAGTTCAACTCGTTTTCCTCTATCTGCTGACTTTCTGCCTGTGAAGTGCATCATTTTTCGATATTTGTCCACCAAAGTGCATCATTTTTCTAACGATTTGGTGATTACCGAGATATCGTGAGAAAGTTGCGAGTGCCCGCAGACAGATCATCGTGATTAGACAACTCTTTATCGGCCTCTCCCTCCTCCATTCACATTATGCGTACGCACTTTCGATTATGCGATGATTGAATACGCAATTCGATCTGGTTGAACGAGATTAAATGGCTTTTATGGACCATTCGCTTCGATTTTGAGAGAAAGCTGACTATTCCCGACTATCTAGTGCTAGGAAAGAGCGAGCACCTTAGAAGATAAGGAGTTATCAGTTTGGTATGGATGATTTCTCTCGTCGTTTGGCCTTAGAAGACTGTCAGAATTATCCATCTCTTCATTCAATGCTGATTCGAATTGCTATTCATGAAATCCAAAGTGTCATTTGTATGCAAGCCAAGGTTATATAAGTGCGAGACCAATGTTCGTTCCCAGTTCCTTTCCGATACTTGCCTTCTTGCAAAAAATTGCGTCCATTGAAGCGAGAGTGCGCTCTTCATCCGAAATTCTCTCGTCGTTTTGAATCAGAGCTAGATTTTTTAACACTCATAGTTCAGATCGTCCATTAGTGCGTTGAATAATCAGACTGCCCTTTGAATTCGTCGTCGCTATTCTGAATCCTTCATTGGCTTCTCGTCCACTAGACACAGTTGAAAGAACGAGAGAGTGCACTTGGGCATCGATTCAGTTGTCGTTTGCCTTTGTTTTCCTCCCTCTTTTCCTCCTCTTCCCCCCTCTCGCTTCTGCCAGTATTTCCTTCTTTTTGTCAACACGTGCTACCTTTTTGCACTCTTTCCGCTCCTAGTTTCTCGTAAGCTGCCGTTTTGAATGACTAGTAAAAGAGCATGAAAAGTTGTGAACTTCCTTCATTCATGGTGATTGTTTCGAATAGCAAAACCGTAAGGTTTCCATATTTTCTTTCTCATCTTGTGGCAATGAAACATCTGCTTCCATTGCTTCCAATTCTCACAGTTGAATCATCTGCGGTGATTGAAAAAGAAACATGATTGACAGAATTCTCAGCGTTTAATTTCTCCAGCAAGATGTACAGACCGCATCTCTTTTGTTATGTCCTATTATCGTTCTCATATTCAGTAATCGATGCTGTCCCGAGGACTCAGACGCTTCGGTGAGGTCAGCAGCAGATGCTGTAAGTTCACTGCAACTTACACTTCGAAATCCCTCCACTACTATCGTCGAACGACTCGACGAACATTACAATAGCATTGGAGAATCGCTAAGAATGATGTAATCGTTTTCCAGTCGCCTCCTCCTCTCGTGACCCATCGCTCAAGTATGACTTCATCCCTGCCGAAGAGAGAGACAAGGGAAAGATCATGGATGTGGCACTGAACCACTTCATCTACACGGAGCCTCACAGCGTGGTGAGCGAATTTTTTAAAGTTGCTGAACAAATCAACTCTCTACAGCATTGCCATAATCTTATTGTGCGATGATTGTAATAACGCATGCATAATGAGAAAGAAAGAATCGAAGTTTCTTGCTGTGTAGCATTCACTATCATTCTACAGTGAACACTGAAATTGAGTGCAACGAATGCCAATGCCCCTACTTCAGGCCCTCGGCATCACGAAAGACAGCGCGAATGATCTGATCGACTGGATTGTTTCCAAGTCACTGCACTACCCCTACTGCTACACTATCAGTCATAAGGAATCTGGAAAAGTGAGAGTTTGTGAACTGGCAGAGGATCATCTATTGATTCCGCAGTTGGCAGAATGGCAATAAGAGCATTGTGAAACGTATTCAGTGAAAGTGATTAATCCCAATTTCAGACCATCGGCTTCCGACTCATGTCCGTAGCGCACAAGGACAGTTCTAAGGTGAGAACCGAGCACTGTATCTCAAAGTACCATAATCTGCTACCGTACGCCCTGCCCTGAAGCATTGATTGAGATAACCTGCAATTTTCCAGGACTTCGAACCGTTTGACCTCGACATGGCCAACGCTGATGAGGGCATTCAGATTTTAGGTGATTGAAATTTGCCTATTTGAAGTCAAGCGAAGCCATCTGGAACTGAACAATGATTGAAACTTTTCTTTCAGGCAGCATTCTTGACAGTTTGAAGAAGCAGATTTGGAAGTATCAACCGGAAGCGAACAAGGTACAGTCTTCTCTAATCTTTGATCTTTGATCTTTGATTCCTGATCTCACCCCTTCCAGATCCTCCGTCGTGAGATCACCTTCGTTCATCGTGATCATCAAAGACAGGGAATCGCACAGTATCTGCTGCACCATGGACTGGACTTTGAGAAGCTGAGGGTGAGGAGAAGTTGATCTTTGATCTTTCAGTTTCCCATTTTTCTTCCAGTAAGATAACAGTGTGTTACAGGCAGAAGGTTACGACGGTCTACAATCCGAAGCGTCTTCAAAGGCAAATCAGTCCCTACTAGCGAAGAACGGATACAAGGTGCTATTGGAGTCAGAGAGGTTCGGTAGATGTCGAATCTAGTAGTGACTGGGATACGGTATTGATTGGATATCTCTGCAGGAAAGCGTACACTCGCAAGGATGGTCAGCCGATCAATTTCCCAGATGAGACAAAATGTGTACAACTGTGCTATCTGAACCTGCGAAAGTAATGCAGAAATTATTTAGTCATAAATAAGTTGTTTGTTATAAAGATATTTCGATTATGCTGGTTCAAGAATAGTGGCGAAATTCGAAAAGAAGTCGCTAATCGCATACGTTTCACACTGCCTACGTATTTATAAAGTTCATTTGATTTACAATGGGCATTCCAGTAATTTCCAAAACCCAAAACCCTTTGCTGTCAGGTGCGAGCTCTTGCTATTTGCAACGAATTTATTACGATAATAAGTATTATTACTCTGCTGCTGGGAACAAGATTGTACATGAAAGCGAGTGTGTGCGCGTGTGGTGTGCTAAGTCTGGCGACGTTTCCTAAACGTCGCTTCACACCACACGCCACGATCGGTAATCAATAATGGAGACACATACCAGCATCGAGGAGAGAGAAGGAGCGAAAAGGCGGGTGACAATGCAAAGAAAAGACAAATCTTCGATAGAGTGCGCATGTATTGATCACAGAATCGATTAATTTGCAAAATAATCATAATATTTTGAACTGTTATTGGCACTTGGAGAGAAGGGCAAGAGCGACGAGTATTGGGAGACAGGGCGAGAACCGGTAATCGGGGATGATGATTGATAGATCTATGGAGAGCCGGGGAGCCGGAGATCCGGAGCCGGAAATTAGGACCGGATCATCGTTTGCTGTACTCTGCGAGTGGCTTGATGATGCCGTCGTTGAAGGCACGCAGGATTGATTCGCAAACGAAGGTGTACTGACCCTGGAATGGAGATGGATCAGTAAGATCGAGATGATCAAGTGTGCTTCATCGCGTCTTCAAGTCACTCATTCTCGTCACTCTTCAATCTTGCTGCTATCGTTCGAGAAAACCTATCAATAATCGATAACTAACCGCGGTCTGTATCAACATGGCTCGCTGGTCCCTCATCGTCTTCACTAATTCGAGTGGGACGACGGGTTCGTTGGCCTCCACGAGACAAGCAGCCGTCTCCATCAGGATGAGCACGCCCGTTCGACCGATGCCTGCAAGGAAAGTCAGTTGATGATTGCTGAGTTCGACAGTTGTAATTATCATTCATGCTAGCGACAAAAATCATTCTCGATCCTTCTCGTTTTCAAGTGAGTTTCACCCTTCTAGCAAGTCACTGATCGTGAAACACTCATCGATTGCTTTCATGTACGGTTTTCATAAAATGCGAGGCACTCACCAGCCGAGCAGTGCACGACAATGGGATCGACGCTTCCGGCCCTTGCCCTCCTCACTTCTCCCACGAATTCGATGAAGTGGGAGGGGTCATCGGGCACTCCATGATCGGGCCACGCCGTGTACTGCATCTGGGTGACGCGTCGCTCCTCGCCCGACTGGAATTGGGGTGGATTAGGGAGTGAAATACCACATTCGAGAAGGAACTTTTCAAAACATGTGATGTGAGAGTTCCGTAATGCTTCAAAAGTAGTTCAAGAGTAGAGTATCTTTGTAGAAAACGATCCTGAGGGCTTTCGCTGTACAACAAATGTTTAAGAAAAGCGTTAAAAGCCAAAATCACTGACCGTCCTGTCTTTCAAGCTGAATTCCCTGTACGCGCACTGCTTCGTCTCCCTTTCCTTGATGCACGACAGGGTCAGAGTACCGACCTCGATCGATTCATGGAGTCTGGAATGGGGATACTGTAGGATACCGTAGTCAGTCCACAGTAATCCACAGTCCGCTGCAGTCAGTTCTCGATCTTCTGTGCTAAGATGCGGTATCCACCACAAACATTTCACGAATTCTTACAGTATTCTACGGTACCCTAATCGAGTCAGTTCTCGATAGTCTTACCGTGGCCAGTACTGATGACACTTGGTCCTTCCCCTCTCGACAGTGGTCGTCAGCATGACAATCGTCGTGCAGAGTTGCTCCCAGACCATCTGCCAGAAGTCGGCGAGGGTGTTCGAGAGAGGTCCTGCAATGAGGTTGATGAGGAATTTAGAGCGTCATCGTTTTCTTGAACACTTATTTTATGTCCGAACAAAGCACTTCGATTTTTGGTGCAGGTATTCGAATTTCGAGTTTCAATTGAAGTTCGGCTATGTTTCATTCGAATATCAAGAGCCTACGATGTTCTAAGAATTGATCAAGCCGTAGTAGTTGCAGTAAATAACAATAATCTCGAAATCATCGACTCACCTTGACAGGCGATGTATCTGTTGACGATGCCGGACACGGGGATGTCCATGTTGACGAAGGACGCGTTGATGTAGTCTCCAGATGCCGCTTGTCGGAGGAGAACGCGGGTGGAGTCGTAGGGGCAGACGTCCCTGGAATGATTGAGTTTCGTTTCGAGCGACCGCTTGCTCTGTTCAATGCGTTGACCGGATCATCAAATAAGCTCATCGTTCGAGAGCTCTTTGGTTTATTTCGGCTAGACAAAGTTAGTAACTAGAAGTCTAACATCAAGTACGTCGACTGCTCTTTGCCTTTCATTTGCCATTCGGCTAGACGAAGTTAGTAACTAGAGTGAATTTCCTCACCTGTATCGATTCTTGGCCAGATTCTGAGCCTTCACACAGTCATTCATCGTCAGTCCGCTCTTCTTCCTGTACGCGGCCTCGAACTGCGCCAGACACTGCCCGTTCGTCAACGAATCCTGGATCTTGCGCAGCGAGTGCGTCAACCGTTGCGATCTAAAACCACACCATTAGGAAACGTCGCCTGTCACATTTTCGACAGCGCTCTCATTAGTAAAAGTCGTCCTCACCTGGGCACACTCTCGGCGGTCTCGGTGACGGGCGGCGGAGGGAGAACGGCCGAGGAGGAGGACGTCTCGTCGTCCACCTCGCCCAGCCGGTATACTGAAAATAGACCATGGATTAGTAAACGTCGCCTTCGACGACACCACGACAATATTTTTCTTGTCGAAAGTTTAACAACGTGAAGAATTAGTAAACGTCGCCCTCACCATTGGGTCGGATGGTGAGCATCAGTTCGCCGCCTCCTGGCGCGCTCCTCGCGGATCGGATGAGCGCGACGACGCGGTCGTGCGGAAAGGCCGAGATGTCGCGACCGTTGATTAGTACGACCTGCAAAAAAAGGTAAAAGCTGCTGTGAAAAAATGAATTGAGTTTCATGCTTCATACAATACAACTTGATCTGTTTGAACAATAATCATGTAGTGTCACGCCCGATAGAAAAAATTTCGTGCAACACGCCTAGGAAACGTCGCCTAGTCAAAATTTCAACAACGTGAGTGATTAGTAATCGTCGCCCTCCCACACACCTGATCTCCCTCGTTCAGCCTCGGATAACACTTGTCGGCGCTGCTGCCTGATGCGATTCTGCTCACGATAACAGGATAGTTCTGGTCCGCGCCTCCCTGCAATACTGTGTTTAGTAACTTCTCGAAAACTGCGACTTTTTTGCACTACGCCTCAATCTCTGTAAATTATTGGCGGGAATTCAAATACCTTGACGTTGAATCCGAATCTTCCGGCGGCGTCTGGCTTCATGCGCACGACGACCAACGCGTCTTCAGAGATGGGCGAGGCAGACTGCAAAGTTGTTTTTAAATTGAAATTCGAAAAGGGGCGGAGCTAGCGCCACTTCCGGTTTTGGGGTAATCCGCGAACACTGTGACATCATCACTGCGAGGGTTCAGACTGTGAGTCAGCAGGCGCTCGCAATTATAGCCCGAGGGAAGACGCGTGTGTGGGAAAATAAAGGGGGCGCAGGCCCGAGTTTGTATCGTCGAAGGGAAAGCGAGCGTTCTCTGGCGCTATTAAGACACTGTTTACGCGATTTTACGCGGTAGTAGACTGACTTCTGGGAAAATGTTGGCGCGCGTAATAATCTGATTACCTCATTACTACTACCTGTGACGACGTGAAACGTGACAAACAGAGAGTGTTCAGTGAATGTAAGACTAATCAGCAAACAGATGATGATTGGGACCACCGGGCGACCGCTCAGCGTTGCGATAAGTGAGGAAATGATGACATCTCCAATGAGCAATGCCTTTAAACCAGGCGCCAGAATCAAGTGATAGCCAGCAAGTGACCGCTTAGCGCGATGACGAGTCATCGGAATGACGTCGATTCAGAATTTCTCGATGATTTCATCGCGGAACGCCGCCTGCACTTACTTTCGCCATTCTCCACAGGTGTGACTCAGCCCGGCAAAAGAAGAGAATAGAAGAGACAAAGGAGTACGCAGATTGTGTTGGCAAGAATGGGAAGTGATGATAAGCACAGAGTCCGATGGTCTCCCATTGTTTCGTCACTCTGGACGGTCAGAGAAGGCGAGAGAGCAGGCAGAAGTGAGAGAGTCAGACGAAAAAGTGATAAGAAGGATGAGAGAGAAGCGCGGAGGAGGATGATGGACAGAGGGGGATTGCAGCTCGTGTGCTAGAGCTGAGGATCATCTTCGCTTCGCTCTATAGTCTGGCGGGAGAAATAAGTACGAGTAACTAGAACACCCAGTAAGTGCCAAACGATCGCAGCGCGCTTAGCGAGAAACAGAAAAATGCGAACGATAGTAACTGCGACTGTGAGGTGTTAGTTAGAAGTGCGCGCTATATAGTCCGTCGCCAAGGATGGTTACTAAACAAACGTGCGAAGAATGAGTCACTGCAGCAATCATATTTAGTAATCACTACGCTTCACTCGGCCGCCATTTGTTGTGCCCCGAGGCTAGTTTCCATGGGTGCGTCAGAGAACTAACAACTCGTTTCCGCTGGATTGCTCACGACTACTCATTTTGTAATCTCATAATTAATCAGTGAAAGAGTAAACACAACGTGGACCTTTCTCACACCTATCGCTGTTCAATTATTACTAATTTTACAGATTGCTAACCGCCATTCCCTTAAAACGCGTCAGCCCAAGCGCCCCCGGGCAAGCCAGCCATGACTAACTCCCGGCTTCTCCTGTTTTCCGCCAAGCCCCGCCCCTTTGCCCAGGCTCCGCCCCTGAGCGCGCGCTTTCCCGGAAAGACACAAGAAGCCTTCTGTTGATAACAGGGGACGGATTCGGGGAATGCGCGGCTGCAAGAATGGCAGACACGAGAAGAAACGGAGTAGGGTTTCAGATGAGGATTGAGCACTCTCCTCATTCTGTGTGCTCTCTCGGTTCTGAGTTTAGATTCCGGCGCAGAAAGCACAAGATACAGTGAAGGGTTTCGGCCGATCGAAGGAAAATCTCAGAACGGAGCGAAGCCCTTCCCATTCCAGCTTAGACCCATTGAGGCTTCCGTCCATTCCAGTAAGAGTGGATTCCGAGAAGAGGGACGGAAGACATAATCGTCCCTTCTCTCCACTGCCCTTTCCTCCATTCGTGGAAGCAAAGTGTAATTCCAAATCCCATTAGAAAAGCAGCCAACATTCTTGGAACGAGGGCCATCACGAAATGTCGGGAACCAGGAAAAACAGGCCCGGACCGCGCTGAATATTCACCTACGCACGCTTGACGTGAGCCTCGAATCACCTGGTTTCGAGACACTTTCGCAGTCCCACTCTGGAATTAGTCTCTCTTAGAGCGACTCTCCTCAGTTCACACGCTATCTCGCAGGTTAGGCAGGTGCGAAAAGTGAGAAAAGCTAGAGATCGGGCGTTTCGAGAGCAGTTCCAGCGGCGGAATTAGAGCGGGCAGTTAGAGAGAAGTCAGTGGACATTCTCGCCTACCCAATCTGACGTGCGATTGCAGACGCTGTCGGAAAGAGCAACGCGACTATATGGGGGCGGCTGAGGTCAGAGAGGACGAGAGAGCAGGCGGAATTGAGAGAGTGGAGAGCGAGGAAACCCTCAATGACTGCATAATGAGGCGATCCAGGTGCACCCTGTGACCTGGCGAAGCTAAGGGCGATGACTCTCTCGGAAGGGCGTGCTCTCTCGCCGGGAATCGGGACAAGACAGCCATTAGGCAGGCGACAACCTAGAAATCGGGGAGCGAATGGGGTTACAGGCACTGTCTTATGTACGGACGATGAAGGCCAAAGACCAGTCACTGTCTGGTCGCGTCTCAGGTTTTCTGAGAAAAGGATGCGCTTGTGTAGGGAGCGTCGTGGACTATAGTAGAGCGAACGGTTATCATAACGAAATATGCTTGTTGTTTGACAGCGATCTTCAGAGAATGATCAGATGAGAAGAGATCAGTTCGAGAACCGTGAGATATTTCTGCCTAGAATTGTTGTTCTTCGATGGCTTCTTTGCGCCTGTGCTAATCGGTAGCCGGTTGGAATGAAGAAGGACAGCGCCCAAGCTCGACGCAAATAGTGACGGCTACAGGTTGGCATGCATTTAGGCAAAAGCACGTAAGGCGTGAGCAGTGGCGTAGGCTCCCTGCATAACCTACTCGGTCAACAGCAAAGGCGCCAAACTTCTTCGAGAATGCCCCTCTGAAGTAGCAAAAGACACGCGCGTGCTCTGGTTTCTCTCCTCAACTCCGGGGAGGTGTTTACTCTTCGTTCTCTCAATGAAATCTCCCATTTAGCAGTGCTGTTTCGCAGCCAGCGTTGTGAAAGAGCTCAACAAGTGAAATCACAGAAAAGAGTTTCAAAGGCTTTGTCGAGACCGGGAAATGGGCGAGTCACGAGTTTCCGGCCTTCCATTCTTCGACCCTTAAGGGACCTTCTCTTCCCTCAATTAGACGCCCTACTATTTCCCGGAAGGAAGGTTTACTCACGCGTTAGCCTTTCTTCTGCAGGGTAAATTCCGGGAGAAATTCGCGGAAATTCACACAAGCGGATATTTTCCTTCGCCTCTTTCATCAGAGGACGCGCGTCTCGAATTCTTAGAATGGTCAAGACTAAAGGGAGAGGGGAGAGGAGAAAAAGCGACTGACACCGAATTCGCGGAATTGCAGAGGAAAATTCGGGTGCGTAGGCTTCAAGAATAAAAACTAGAGCATTCTTAGGATACAAAATAGACCCAACCGAGGCGGAATAGCGAGAAAGAGCCTATAGAACGGCGTTCCCCGTAAGCGTGCCAGACTTGTTTTCCCCAACTGTCGCTAGCGCTGTTTTCAATGGAAATATTCTGGGAACCGCTGCAGGATTATTCCGAGAAGGAAGGAAAAAGCCCTTCAGGAGGAGATAAACAATGACTGCTTTTCTGGTTCCGTGAAAGATTTGCGCATATTACTTTGCCTGTCATAAGGCAGGTGATAATGGCTTGATGATATCTCTGATTCCCCTTGCTTATTCTCATGATATGCAATAACAACCGGCTTCTGCGAACGCGAACTATGGCGCATCATGGAATAGATCTTTGCAGAGATACGACAAGTATCGCTGATTTTCTCGTGATGATGATCATCAGAGCCATGACAGGAATTTCGTCTCTTGATCCTGCTTCCATGACCAAAACAGGAAGAAGGGCTCATCCCCTTCTGTCCTTGATACGGATAAACAGGGCCGAATCCCCGGAAGACGAGCCTTCGTGCAGTGCACGGAGGCTTCGTCCCAGGAACGAAGGCCCGATAAACAAACAGAGAGCATCTAGCGAGAATGGAAAGGGCTTGCGCCTTCCCAGTAAGGACAAAGCCGCTGTTTTTGTGCCAACTATCGTGAGAATAGTCACGAGAATCGACGGTGCAAGAAGCTTTTCGAGACCCAAACTAAATCTAGAGTGTTATTGTGTGATTCCTAATAGGAATTTCCTATTCATGAGCACAGACTGTGCTCTGGCTTGACTATGCCTATCACAGGTCTGCACAAATCTATTCCCAGATGCGCCATAGTTCACGTTCGTAGAATCAGAAAGGTGTTGTTATTGCAGAAGCGTGTGCTTATCAGAGATCTCGTTCTGTTTGGTAATTTCTATTAGGAAATTTTCTATTTCTAGCAGAAATGTGTCTGAATCGTCCATAAATGGACTGTTTCGGTGGCAGTGAACATAAATAGCGCAAGGTCCCGTGATCGTATAGATTTAGCGTGTTATCGTTCACTGATCTCTGCGATGGTGCGGCTACCGTACCTTCTGGCTCTGGGGCGATCTCCTATTCCTCGTCGGCGACACACCACCGTTGGCTGCGGTCGGCGTGCTGCTGCTGCCGTAGCCGGACACGTGGGACGAGTAGCTGCAATACGGTAGAGTCAGTTGGCGATAGATAGGTGGATACAGTATCCCGGAATTCCCGGAAAATGCGCTCTTTCGACAGGAAAACAGCGTAGCCGGCACGCACGAATTGCTGGTAGCTACAGAGAACACTGTAGCTACGAACGAAGAGTGAAGGGGAACGCTCGCAAGCTGGTTAGAGAAGGCGAGAGATCATGTCGAATGGAGAGAGTGGAGAAAGCAAAAGTGGTCGAACGGTGAAAATAGCGGGTACCAAAGCTAGAACAAACTAACGAGCTAGCGCTCTCATAATAGTGATTGTTATGATTGGACGGATGGAAAGGGCAAAGTGCTGGCTACTATTGAGTACACCTTTTGTTTGATCATAATCTGTATGAACTCAACAGATTGTTCAAGATATTTGGTGCTTATTGACCAGAGAGAATTACCAGGAAATAATCCGACTGTTTCTATGAACGATCCAATACTACAGAGAAACAAGAAGAAGAAGAAGGAAATGAGTGAGAGAGTTCCGCGTATGGAACCAGCCAGTAAATAGGAAGGCCCTAGAAATTCTTGGAAGTCTTTAGGGATTGATGCAGTGCGTTCACTACAAAGTAGTTACTGAGAAATGCGGAACTATCGCCTCGCTTTACGCGTTCTCTGACTATATTTTGACACCAACTACATAGCGCGAGGTACGAGAAATTCTTGGAAAGCAGACGCTAAGAGACGCGTGACTCAACACCAACAGCTTCTGAGAATTTGCTGATGCGGTTCGCAATTAGAGATGCAAGCGGGTTTCCTATTGCTTTCCTAATGCTCTCATCTGTTTAGAACGCGGAACTTTGGTGCGAATGAGGAACTAAATAATTGGCAGAGCAAGCGATGATTTGATCAGTTCGCAACAGAGATCGAGAAGAGCTTTGATGATTGATTGCGTAACTTGATGAGAATTCACTGTTAAAATAGAGTTTGGGAAGTGAAAACTTTGTCGTCACTGAGAAATCAGACTTTGTCAAAGATCTTGTTTACTTTCGGTAAGTTTTCGAAGAACCAATTCTCAATTCTCCCTCTCGCTCTTCTTTGAGCAACTAAAGAGGCGTTTCCTAGCTCTGGCAGGGAAACATCACAGAACCGGCTCACAGACGAAGATGAGCCAAAGCTATTTAGAAATAATAACATACAGGCCCGTTCTGTGGCTCGATAAAGTTATGCGTTCCTTGAATTCGATTGAAAACATCGACGAAGCATCATCATCACAAGCACTTCTCGCAATCAGAAGCCAGTGTAGACAACGATGACTCAAGGCTGTCTGGGACTCAGGAAATGAGTTCGAATATAATTTTCTTCATCTACGGAACGGGCAGTACAGCACCGTTCCGAACTCCATTCCTTCTTGCTTCATTGATGAAACACAACCAGTTTGCCTACACCTATCTCTGTCATCAGAATCTTAGCCTTAGTCTGAGCTCCTCAAGGTCCTACTCGATCACAATCGGGATTCCTCGAATCCTTGCGCCCTCTCGTCGTCTATTCAGACGCGCGAGACATTCCGAGAAGCGAGAGCTGTCTCTCCATCTCTCGCCATTCCCAGTAAGTCCCTCAATACACTAGGCACTCTAGCGAGGGAGAGAAGGAGTGGAGAGGGGAGACTGAATCGACTACGCTGTAAGAATTGGCTGCGACGAGAGGAAGTGATGGCTGTAGTTCCTGGTATGGGAGGAGCTATTTGGGGCAGAGATCTCTCGAGGAACCGCGGCATTTCGAGACAATGTGGCCCTGGCAAGACAGAAAGATGGATCTTTGTAAAGGGAAGCAACGAGAAAGACAAGGTTCCTGGTAAGGAAAAGAGGCTATTTGTAGCAATTGACGCTCATTGTGAACTCTTGTCTCGTTAGCTAGCATGAAATAAAGTGGTGAGGCGACAAAGAAATAATAAGGAACGTGGGCTATTTGTAGCCTATGACGGAAGAGAATGGAAAGCTCTGGGAACGAGGAGGAGATAACTGCTATAGGAAGCATAGCTAAGGAGTGTGAAGATGTTCGATAAGTGATTCAATCGAGTAAAGGCCAATAAAGTAAGTGAAGTAGTGTTCACTTCATGATTCAGAGCGCGAACATAATGGGAATGGCTTGTGTTTGCTTCCGTTGGCCACTTTTCCTATTATACAAGCGGGAGTAAGCGTGCGGTGACTCATCTTCCTATTTGGACAAACTACAACAACTTCGTTTCCCATATTCTCTCGCTTTCTCTAACTGGGGAGCAAGTGTGACTATTATTCTAGCTCGTGCACCCGGCCGATTACTAACCAAGCACAGATCTGGACCATTCCAATTGGTGAAACACGAGAATAGCCCAGTCACAGGGGGCAATCCCACACTTATGGCATAATGGAGAACAGAAATTTTGGGCACGTTTTGTGCTCGCTTTCCGTGAGATTGTCAAATACGTCACGAACTAGAAAGCATAGATCAGGCTTAGATCATTCTCATTATTTTCGAACGGACAAACAAAGTAAGCACTACGTGCCTGACTGATGAAATACTACAAGCGCACAAACGAATCAGAGAACACAAACGGAGAATGTTCTCAATCAGACGCTTTCATAGTTCACAGCGTGTCAAAGAGAACAATCCGTGGCGGATCTTTCTCCATGATCGTACCGCAATGCACGGGGAATTGGGTGAAAAATTAGGTGATAAGCAAATAGTATTTGTGAAGCATATTTTGTGGCCAGCATATGCGGTATGTTAACTTGATGTAAGTTTTCCCAGTTGCTCGTTCATGGAAACACCCACACCCATATTATTTTCTGAATCCCTAGAAGATTATGAACAAAATTGTAAGATTAGAATTTTGACGATAACGTTATTTTTTCGAGAAAATTTGGAATTAGTGTGTAAAATGAATCTTTCTCGAAAAAACATCGTTATCGTGAAAATTCTAATCGTACAGTTTTGTTGCTCACCTCCTCAGGAATCAGAAAATGATATGGGTGTGGGGGTTTCCATGAACGACCAACTGGGAAAAGTTACATGCTTGAGCAAAAATGATAATTAGTCTAATAAAGTTCAAATTGAATCGAGCAGGCCAAAAACACTATATAGAAACCTTTGCGTATGGTCTGATAGCCCTGTTATTTTCGATTTGCAAACTTTATCCTTATCAGTGAGATACCGAGTATGCTTCACAGGTTCCATTTAAATGTTGTCTCAGAGCGATCATGAATTGCGATCCGCCGCGGAGAACAAAGGATTTTGTCTCTCTGACACGCTGTGTAGTTCAGATGACATAAACCAGAACTACGGAAAAGTGATACTGGAAAAACGAGAAAGACCAGAAGGCGAAAAGGGTGATTTCTGTCTCATTTCGTGACGCGAGACAAGTCTACGAGGAATCGTCAGAAGAGAGGAGAGAAGGAGAGTCTGCATGATTATTTCTTGGAAAGCGCGCAGCCGCGTTCCCGCAACTCATTTTGCCCGACCGGAAGGTCTCGCTCTCTCTCTTTCGCGTGCTCTCTCGCCCTGTCTGACTTGAGCGAGATGTATGGCGTAAGAGTTCGAGGCAGTAATAGTACTACGAATTGTCGAGAAAAAGTGAAAGAGCGCCAAGAAATGCCAACTAGTCGCCAAGATTGTAAGATGGAGTAAAGTAGAGAGAAGAAGTAGTAATAGGCGGTGCAGCTCATTACGATTCAGCAAGGTATCGCTAACTAGGCAAAGAATTAGCATTCGGAAGACTGGTGAAGATAGCAACAAACAAGTTGATACTATTAGGTCCAGAAGACTACTCAAACAAAATGAAGGTGAATAAAGTCAGTTCATGGTAAAAACTACCGTACCTCGCAACCGACGACCTCTGGCTGCTGGTTCCATTCGATCCATTCAGCGTGCCGTTGAGTCCATTGGCACTGCCGTTCACGCCATTCGAGATGAGGGCGGACAATCTGGAAGTTATGTTTCTGAGATTTGCAAAAAGGCGAAACCCTTTCGCCGATTCAACGTGCACTTTTATTGGAATCTAGACTAAAATGTGTTCTGTTAAATGATTCCGAAGAGAAAAAACAATGCAAAGAAGACAAGAAGAAGCAAATCACCTGGGCGAGCTTCTATCCCTGTTGTTCTGCACTGTAGGCACGGAGATGCGAGTGATCGGCTGGCCATTGGTTGAGGAGGCGAAGTGAGAGACTGCAATTGGACAATTGCTTAGTCACTATACATTTCAAAATGCTCCATTCGTTCCACATAAAGGAAAACTGTATCAATAGCTAATGCGAATTCGAGTAAGTTTCAACCACAAGATATCCAACCTTAGATGAATCTCTGACAATCGCTTGAAGCTGAATTCTTCCACACAATTAAACAATTGAAAAAAAAAGAATTCTAACTTCTCTCACCCCCATTCCCATTCTGGTAGGGCACACTCTTCGTTGGCGTCGTTCCGGAGGAGTTGGAGGAGGAGGGAGGACCTGAAGGGAGCTTTTTTGTTGAAAATCGATATCCCTGATCTCACTTTTGGCCATTCAACAATCGTTCCTGTGCTACGTGTATTTTACTCGAAAATAATCTCGTTATTTCCACGTTTCGTTAAACCCGTTCGTTTCGCTGTTTCAATGATGGCTGTGCAATTGTGTGTTTGAATTTGGGATGGAGATTTGATTGGGAACTTTCACAATGAAACTAGGTTTTTTAGAAGCGCAGCACTTTCGCAATGATACTTTCTACATTCTACAGAACTTTCATAACTTTCGTAGAATAGGAATATCATTTTGAAGATCATTTTTCAATTACCTGTATAATACGAAGGATTCGTCTGTTTCCTCACTCCTCCCGTGGAGAGCATCGGCGACCGGTGGTGGATGCTCTGTAATTAGTTTATTAGCTTGTTAATTAATAATCAATTCAGTAAATTTCGTTAATCATTGGAAGAATGCTCTACCCACAAGACCATCAACAAAATGAGGCGAGTGAATGAAAAATCTTTGCGAAAACAGAAAGCAAACCTACTCAGGTGGGTAAACACAAATCGTCACGTGTGCGTAAGACATTCCGCTAACCAGCAAGTGAAAATCGAAAGATGAAGATACAATTCAGTGATTTTGATAATACAAGAAACGCAGAGACAATAGTTATCCAATCAATGCACTCTTTCTCCAGGAGCAAACAATTTTGTGCGTGAACCGGATTGATCTCGGAGACAAGTAGGAGGATGCAGTAATGAAGCATGAACTCAACTCGAACAGTGATTAGAATGGAACCATTGGAATTTGCATAGAACTATGACGTCAGACAAACAAAACGTGCGAAACCGGATGGATCTTTGTCAGTAATGAGACAAGGAGACAGGTAGAGGTGAGATAGACAAGGGGACTCATCATTGTCATCCACTCTCTCTACTCACTCATCTCTCAAGAGCCTGAGTACACAGTACCACATTATTACAAGAGAGAGGGAAAACTATGCTCGACGAGAGTGAGAAGACGGTTAGAGACGCGGGTTCAGAGGGTAGATCAGGCGAGAGCGGCAGACGACCAGAGCACTCGCTGATTGCTCTCGCCCTGTACTAGATTTGACAGAAAATGCAGGAGTCAGAGACGCAGAGGGGGTGGATCAGTGCGGAAGAGAAGGGAGCAGTAACACAACCGGGTCTGCGAGTAGAGAGAGACCGGGGGAACTTTCAAGTGCTCAGTATGTGTGTATGCATGTGTATGTGCCAGTGGTGCGTGGTGTGAATGGCAAATTGTTGTGCGACTCTCTTCATTTCGCACGCTATCTCACTCTTTCTGACTAAGTGGGTAATGGACTGATTCCTGCACTCTCTGCCAGTCAGAGCACGAGTTACAAAATGGCAACAAACTTCGATAGTAGAAAATAGATAGGAGAAAAAAACAAGGTTCATGGAGAGATTCGGTTGGGAGATAAGGTTTGTTGAGAAGAAAAAGTGGGCATAACAACGAAAAATGGATAAGAGTGAACGAGAGTGCAGAAATGTCAGGGCAACGAGAAAATTGAGATAATCTCTTGTTCATAATGCCTAAAGTATATCAATTCGAAATTAAAATAGATGTTCACCTGAGTTCCAAGCATAGCGTCGTAGTCGTTAGCTTCGGATGAGTCCAAGTCAGTTTGCGATCTGCAAATATTCATTTCGAATCTTATTTCCTCTGAGTTTCACAGTCAGTTCATTTCGGTGATCCATCCTTTCCGATGATTGCATTCCGTTTGACTCTCTAAAAACCCCATTGACTCACCTGTACGGACTGGCCTGTCGCAGGGGCGGAGGGGGCGGGGCTGCAGCTGCTGCAAAGGTCGTGTCCACGTGGCTTCTGCGCTGCAGCGAGGTCGACGGGGCGGACGATTCACTGGAAATAGACAAATTAGTTCATAAAATTCGTTTTGAACAGCAAAAACAGACGTTGCAACCAGTTTCGGGACGAAAATAGTGGCGAACACCGTGCATTCTCTCTTCCGTAAGCGGCTTACTGCCGGAGGAATGAGCGAACTCTCTCACTTTCCCGTGATCTCTCGCCTTCCCTGACTACCTATTGAGCATACGAAACAGAGAACCAAGGCAGAGACGCAGAGGAAACGCAACTAATCGCATGATTGCATTACAGAAGCAGTAAGTGGCGAGAGCGGGCAGAGAAGCCAGAGTGCGGTGGTGCGGCAAGGAAGGTAAATGCGGTTATTACTTGTACAGAGAAGGTCATTGGGCAGGGACGCAGAGTAGTAGTTTTCAACCACACACGAGACTGTGAGAGGAGGGCTCAAGGTCTTATTGCTTATTCATGCCACTTATACTTTCTATGGGAAGTGAAATTGACGAGACAGGTCAAAGAGCTGGCAAAAACTGCTTCGAGAAGAAAGTTATGAGTATGCAGTATAACTCTCGTAATGGAAATACCTACACGTAAGAAATGTAGACGTAATCTGTCAGAAGTGTGTTGTTTTTGAACTATCGGGATGCAAGGCAATCATTCGTAATAAATTTGCAACTCAGAATAGGTCAAAACGGTAGATCAAGCATCTATCTCCCTGTCGGAACCAGTGTAAGCACAATGATGAATATGAGCGGGGAGATAGAGCCGAGATATGAGCTATCCCCTCCCTCTTTCTCGCTCTGCGTTCTCTCCATTATACACGGTCGCTCACTCTCACTCTCCAGGGGAGATGCATGAATTTACGCGGGCGGTAGATTATCAAATGAAGATGGGGCAGGGGAGATAAACTGTCGATTCGAGATTATAGCGGATGACCTCTAATTGCGCCTAGTTTTCAGTGAAGGGCAGCATGTTGAAGAAAGATCTCAGGTATGTGCTAACAAACTCGTCACAAACTTGATTTCCTACGTCTAGTGTGGCATGAAGTCAGACGCAGAGCACAAAAGGTTCAAACTCTGTCCAATTGAGTAGGAATCAAGGGAAATGAGTGAAATAATGAAAAATCTGGAGGAAATCCATTAGTCTGCGACCAATCTCAAGGGGTGGATCCGCGAATTTGTCAAAAGTGAGGAATTTGAGTTGAATCACTCGCTGAAATTGACCACGCGAACGGAATTACTGCGTGAACTTTCCTCCCTCAAACAGAGGGCGGAATACCGGAATGGAATGCTGTCTATGATCGATGAATGATCGGAAGTGGAAGAGGGGGAGGGAACTGGAGTCACGCTAGGAAGAAATCATACGCTTGTCAATGAACTGATACTTCTGGATGGAACAAGTGCTCGAGATCAACGACCAAAAAGATTCACAGTTCCTGATCAAGTGAAAGATGCGATCAACTGACAGCTCAGGCAAAAGACTAGAAAACCGAAGAGGGCTGAGGGGAATGGAAGAAAGGGAAGGCTGTTCTCATCTGTTCTTGTGAATACGCCTCATTCTCCACACGCACTTGCGACAGACGTGCCAGCTGTCTTGAGAAATCAGTGAATGGAACAGAAATCGATAGAATTGAGCCAGATGGTGTCTACGAGAACACAAATATTGTCATACTATTGAGGTTTGTGACTAAGATCCGGTAATATCCGGAGAGAGAAATCGACTTTCCACAAAGAAACATATCATTCTCTGCAGTATTGTGACCAGGCGAATCGCGATGAGAAAACGGGAGAAGGGATAGATACACGCATCTGTTCCCACTCATTATCATTCCATTTCCCAGCTGATTCAACGTCAAGATCTGGGAATAACCATGCGAGAAACGAAATCGTCACAAATTTGATGAGAAAGCGGTGAAAAAGATACACGCATCTGTTCACACAAAGTAATCCTCGTTCCACTCCCATTTTCCCATCACCACTTTCCCAATAACGGGAAATGTGCAGAGTGAGGGAGATACACGATCAGATCTGGGAATAAAGAGAAAATAAATCGCCAGGCTTCTGTTCTCACATGAAAGAAACTATCGATTTCCCAAAGGTGCGAAATGACATCACTACAGTCCTGGTTGTTTCCCTAGTGAAAACAATCCGTCCCGGCCGGTCGGGGACGGTCCCAGGCGGTCCTAAGCGAATGCGTTGCTCGAGGAGTGAAATTTAGGAGAAAACCAAGTAACGGCGAGGAGCTCGTGGGTTGCACTATCGATTTCACACGACAGAATAGTTATTAAAAAATTCTATAGTTAGGAAATTGGCGTTAAAGTGGTGGCAATTTTGAGTAAAAAACGAAAAGAAGAAGTAAAAGGATTACGGTAGTAAAAAAGTTCAACCTGTTTTTGACTTTATCACTCAAAGTGCACACAGTTATCCTTCAATTTCCTGATTATAGAATTTTTTAATAAATATACTGTCGTGTGAAATCGATAGTGCAACCCACGAGCTCCTCGCCGTTACTTGGTTTTCTCCTAAATTTCACTCCTCGAGCAACGCAATCGCTTAGGACCGCCTGGGACCGTCCCCGACCGGTCGGGACGGATTGTTTTCACTAAGGAAAGAACCAGGACTGTACTCCAGCCGATTCACGATTCGCGATCAAGATCTTGGGAATATCCGGAGCAGAGAAATCGACACGAGGCGGGAAATTCGCGGAATCGAGACACAATGTCAGCTGATACTTCGTGTGTGTGAGAAAGTGAGAGAGAGAGAGAGAGAACGCGCTAGGTGGGGATGGATAGGTTGCAGATCCAGAGCTTGATTTCAGTTCGAATATGTTTCACGATGCGCTCAAATCTTTCAGTAACTCTCATTCGACAATTCATCGATTTTCTCGATTCGAATGTCTAATAAAAAAAGGATTTCCCACCTACAGCGAGTATCAGGTTATTGACTGAGTGACGACACGTTCAGTCTATTTTGGGACGATAGAGTGACGAAAACACTGAGAGATTCTCGATATTTCGTCACAAGAGTACGTCGAAAGATCGAGAGACGAGTGATCTTTCACACTGATGATGGATAAACAACAACACTTGAAAGTCATCAAATCAAGCGCCGGTGGAATCAAGTCATGGTCCTAACTATTCGCACAGCTGTTTCACCTCTACTTCGAAATAGAAAACAAGCGGTGTTGAATCGTTTGGGAATCTAATAACCAACAAATCCGCTCCGAGCAGAATAAATCCTTCTTTTGAAATCTCTCACCGCTCTAAACCCGATTGGAACGCATTAACCAAACGTACGCATGTTCTTGTAACAACGTTCACATAAACGTGCGAAACGAGAGCGATAGAAACGAGAAATAATGGGCCAGTGAGGGAGAGGAGAGAGACTGAAAGATGTGTGGGATTGGGACAAGGATGAAAGAGAGTGCGAGAATCGAGCTCGAATTCAATAGAAGCAGAGAACGGAAAGAGCGAGAGAGGGACTCAATCATCGATCGTTCTCTAATCTTCAAGCAAACTTTCTGTTTTTCTCGAGATGACGAAATAGCGTGTCGATCTGAGAGAGCGTCAGAGAAACGAGAGACAACGGCAAAGTGAGAGAGCGCCGGCGGCTGTTGTGAACCGGAAGCGAGAGAGTGTGTGAATCGGAGAGAGCATCGGATCCAGGAATTCCGTGAACTGTTACAGCGCACGCCGTTTATCTCCAATCTTCTGAATCTCACTCTCAACCGTTCTATCCGCCCACCCGCTTATCTCTCTCTGTAGAGATTTGACAAGAAAAGCAAATCGTCACTAACCACAGTAAGTCTGGAGGATGAATGATGAACCGGAACAAAGAAAGGATTGTGCACCGGGGGAAAACAATCCACCCAAGTAGGGAAGGAGAGCTGTGTATTTGAGGTACCAGTTCTGAGTAAACCTCGAGAGGATTTTGCAGGGGCTTCCGAGTAGTAGTGTGAAGGATTGCTCCCAATCTACACGATGTGGTCAGAAGAAGCAGGATCCAATACTGAAGCGAAGCGATTCAGTCCATTTACACTAATGCGATGCATCGAAATAGGCCATAGAGGAAGCGAGGGGAAGCGGACACAAATCAGCAAAAGAGTAGTTGGTGTTGCAGTATGACTCAAAGTTGTGAAGCGACAACTACTCAGTAGCGTAAAGATTCTAGTGCGGCAAGAGAAAGAAGCACATACTAGAGCCCATGAACATAAATCAACCGGGCTGAAAATGTTCCTGAGCGAACAAAGAGAGGTAGGAAAGAGAAGAAAAAATAAATCAGGAATCGGAGTCCTAAATCAGTGTTCCCAATGATTCTGCTGAAGAAAGAATCTGTGGCAGAGGGCGGAAAGGAAACATTGGGGAAGAAGGGGATTAGGCCAGTCTATGTTTGAGATGGACATTCAGGTCCAAATGACTTGAAACGCTGCAAAAATGATAGCAAGTCTAAGCAGTTTCTACCCGTTCCAAGGCTTTGTTCACTAATGTTTTGGACAGTTGCGGAATTCCTTGGAACACACAGTGCAAGGGGACGAAAGAAAGTGTCACAACGGGGCCAGAAAGGGGAAGGGGATTAGCACTGAAAGAGTGTATGCGTTTCCCCTCTTTTTGGGGGGGGGGACGAACGATAGATTCGCTCTCCTCATTCTGCATGCTCTCTCGTTGGACAGACGAATCTAGAGACCATGAGGGATGGAGAGAAAGGGATACAGAAGGAAGAAAGGCGTTCTCCCTGTGATCTGGAACCCTCAGAAGAAAACCCAAGCGCTCTCTCGAATCCGCACACTCTCTCGCCGTGTTGATGCAAACCCCCGGACATCCTGAACAGGGATAGAGATGGGACACTTCAGCGATGCTGATTCAGCAAGGGTCAGGAAGGGGACACTTGAAGTGCATGGAACGTAAAGCTTGGTGGTCAATCATGATTGGAGAATGGAAAGGCGGAACAGAGAAAAGAAGTGGCAAAGTAAGAGATCAAAGGATATCTTCAGTATCAGTGATCGATCTCAAACGCAAAGATAAACTGAAGATCCTCGATCAACAGTGAGACCAGTGATCGAAATATCTCAAGATAACGGATGAGATAACCGAAAGTCTGAGAGAAGTTATCTGTTCGGCTTAAAAGATATTCTTTTACGCTAAGTAATCTTGTGCTCGGGGGGTCAAGGGGCGGGAGAGTCATCGGCCAGAGAGCGCGTGAAATGAAGAGTCTCCGAGGAAGGAGAAAAGTCAAATTTCCTTAGGAATTCGAGACAAGGTCAACAGGAGTTCACGCGGGAGTGCAACATGGAGGAGTTCGAAGTGTGGGGCACAGTTTCTAGCAAATTTTGGGTGAATGTTTTCCTACAATCAGAATGGGTGGAAACTATTGCAGCTTCTAGCTTACGTTGAATAAATGATGCAGATAAAACACATTCGGATCATCCTACAGTCAACTTTCTTGCGAGTAACAAATCAATGCAGATCGAGAATGTCGTAGGAAGTGTCTAATTGGGGGTAGAGATCAGCAAGAGTTCGTCTAGACAGTGTAACATCCTGTCTGTTCCTGAGTTGACTAAGTTGTTAAAATTGCATTTTATTGAAGTGAACGTACAGCAAAACTAACGTTTCAAGATTACGGAGCATCTTAAAGAACTTGTGAAACTTAGCCGAAACTTGAAGAATTTTAGAAACTAAAACTCTAATAGGAGCGATACATGAGCTGTGCACACCATCAAAAGCAAAGCTCCGAAATGGCCGAATATACATATTCGGGCAAATCGTCCCTCGAGTGAGTCCCGTTCCACCTACTTACATCCACTACTTACACGCATCTCACTCGAGAAATTGCACATGCTCTCCTCGTTTCACACACTCTCTCGCTTGCTCTGACCTCTCTGCGGTCTCTTCACTTCTCATGCTCTCTCGCCTGAAGCAGCAAGGATCGAGACACTTCAGACTCTCTTCATTTCGCACGATCTCTCTCTGACCGACGAGAGATCAAGAAATAGTGAGAGAGGAGTTCGAGAACGTGTCAAGTAGTCACTGCAATTGCGTTAAACCCTCAGGTAGGTCAATCGTAACCGGTATCGATCGATTACCGTATGCGGTAGGTCATCAACTACAACAACCTTTCATGGAGGTCGAGCAGAACAGGAAGAAAGTCTGAGCCATAATCTCTGAGAGAAAGAAAAGCCCAAAATTGAGGCGATCCGACTGGTTTTTTTCTTCGCCTGTCCGACCTATGAACTTCATAGCGAAAGCGTGGTGTAGTGCAAAACGACGTTTCCCATTCGTCGCCGTCTCTGCACCACCATGACCTCTGAACTGCAGTGCAGTAAATTGATGTGGTGAAGTTCAGAAGGCGAGAGAGTGTGCGAAAATGAGAGAGTGCCTAGAAATAACTGAAGGCTTTTCGTAGCAGAAATTCGAGACGATGAGTCTATTTTTCGCTACTTGAGCTGGCTTGACTCTCCTCGTTTCGCATGCTCTCTCGCCGTTTTGAGGAAAGAGAGAGTGAGTAGAGTTGAGAGAGCGCAGACAAGTCAGAGCAAGCGAGAGAGTGTGGTGGATCGAGAGAGCGGCGGAAAACTAACGCTGCACTCCGTTTGAGGGCTTAGAGTATCCGATTTCTTACCTTCCTTTTCGTCTTTGCGAAATACGCTTCGAATAATGTTGATACTACTGCTGTACGAACAGCATAAAATTCGGATTCCACTCGGACAACAGAGTTCATGCCGAAAGTTCCTACACAAAACAGCGATAAAACATGCGATCTGGTCATTAAATACTCTCTCACTTTCCCATGCTCTCTCATCTTCTCTAGCCTCTCTGCACTCTCTCAAATCCGTCTGATCCCTCGCCCGCAAAGTGATCCGCGCTCAGCGTTTATTTTGAACGTCACTTCCACTTCTCTCTTTCTCTGCACTCTCTCACTTTCCCAAACTCTCTCGCCCATCACTTTTTACAATAACATGACGGGTTAGTGATATTTGTGACAAGACAACCGACCGTCTCTCCATTTCGCACACTCTCTCCTCTCTTGACAGCGAAATCAATCGAATTTCCGGAACGGAAAGAGGGCTGAGGTCTTGATTTCGAGTTGAGGACCCCCAATTTGTCGGCATCTCAGACAACTCTAGTAGCAACTTGAGCGAGTTTGACAATACTCTCTCGTTTTTGCACGCTCTCTCGTCTGCTCTAACCTATCTTATTTCTCTGCGCTCTCTCACTTCTGCACGCTCTCTCACCGCTGTTAGCCGAGTGACTAAGTGCACCGTTCTTCCTGCGCTTCTTATCACTAGACAGTGTTACATCTTGAGGAAGGTAGTGGTGAGGCACTTTAGTAATCGTCGCCACGTCCCAATTTGCATTACAGCTGCATTCCGGAATGGGAAGCGTCGCATTGGCACACCACAGCGATCAAAGATAGATTCTGCAGAAGAAGCAAGTGCACAGTTCTACGAAAACTCTCGAGAGCATCGCCAACAAAGCGAGTAAGCACACACTGACTAATCGACGTGGTGTGCCATTTATAATCGTCGCCTGTCCGAAAATCAACAAGACTTGCGCAAGTAGTAAACGTCGCCTTACCGGGGCACACGCGGCTGCACTCGCTTCGCACGCCGCACGACGATGGGAGTCGTAGCTACGGAGTAACGCTGCTCCACCCACGGACCGCCCACGGCGAATTTGAGCATGGTGGTCCCGCCGAATCCAATATTTGAATATTTTCAAATTGTCGAAATGGCGGGAACCGGAAGAATTACTGGGTTATCACTGTTGAGAGTAGACGGGCGAGAGGGATGAGAAGGGAAGAAGAGGGGAAAGGGGGCGGGGCTTGAGTTCTTTGGCAGAAGTGTTGGTTGTGCTATGAGAGTTGCTTGCTGCCGGACCTCCCCCCTTGGGGCATGCTGCGAGAGAGTGGGCAAGATTGAGAGAGCGCAGAGAATCAGAAAGGGACGAGAGAGTATGTAAAAGTGAGAGAGCAGAGAAGCGGCGTGCTGATGCGTCATTATCACGACAACGCATGAAGCTTGCTCTCCTCATTCTGCACGCTCTTTCGCTTTGTCTGACCGGGGAGAGATCATGAAGAATAGAGAGAGTCAGAGGAAGCGAGAGATCACGCAGAAAGAGGAGAGTCATAAATAAAGTCATAAATTGCAGGAGATTGTTCATGTGTGTTTACTTTTCGTCATATGCGAGAGGGGCCGACGATGTATTTGGGACGAATCTTGTTGAAGATTCAGGTGGAACAAATCCTTTCAATGGTGCGAACATTTGGTTTCAATGCCAATTTTAGCATCAATATTCGTAATGCTACAGCCAAGCTTGTTTTGCTGCCTCTCTCGATCCGTTCGCGAGAGTCTATGATAATCCGCTCTTTGCTGCAGCCTGGTAGGCTGATTGAAGCCAGAGCTGACTCTCCTTTTTCCGAAGGATCCTTCTTTGGTCAGAGAATAGAGAAATAGAGAGGATGGAAGCGCCAAAGGGAGATTGTAGTGGTAAGGAACACTGAGGCGGTGACTACAGAGGAAATCGTATGCATAATGTTGGTCGAGTTTATGAAGACATAAAATGCGGCTCAAATGCTGCAGGAACTATAAACTTCGTCCATGGATACTGTAGCGATATTATGAAAGTAACTCGCAAGGTTTGCATAGCGCACAATAATCAGTGAATCATTATGAAACGATGTGCATGCAAAAAATGCGAGAAATACTGATACGCAGGCTGATTCACAGACCGAAATGTTTTTTTGTAAACTCTCGAATTCCACGATGATACTGCCACCCCAGATATTTTGAGGTTATTGAATGCGTCGTGAAACTCAACAGAGAATTTGCGCAGCGCAATAATTCTAAGATACGGAAAATGGAAATCTGAACTGACCTCCTCTTCTTCTTCCTTCCCATCATCTTCCTCAGTTTTCTCATCGCTCTCGACATTGTTGATCTTTGATCTCCACAGTCTGACACATTGGGCGAGAGAGATCGATAAGACCTTCGATCGAAATCGAAGTGATCTTTGATCTCTCTCGCTCGGAAATCATCGTAACCCAACAGCGCCGGCAGAGGAGGCACCATAGCTCGAGTCATGACTGATCTTTGATCTTTACGACCTACAATATGGCAACTGAATACAGAGCATACGCGAAAATTGAAGCGAAACATGAAGGCGATCGAGCAAAGGCGTGAATAGTGCGCGGCGCGCGTTCTTGCCCAGCGGCTTATGTGGAAAAGTGACCAGATTGGCGGAGGAAAGTGCGCGGCACCGCGTTCAAGCAATGCACTCAGCCTGCTAAATTATCGCCTCTCGGAGGGAATTGCGCGAGACAGGAGAAGGTGAGAGACAAGGTGAATGGGGGAGAGGGCAGAGAAGCAGAGACAGGTGAGAGAGTGTGGAAAACGGAGAGAGTAATTCGAATCTCGCGTCAAAAGCAGTTGAAAGTAGCTCAAGGTTCGCTTTCTTCTCTCGCCCGGCGGCGAACGTTAATTATTCAGAGCTAATTGAGGAAGAAGGACTCACACGTGTGGGATTGAAGAAAGTCAGAGTGAGCGGGCAGGACGATTTGGCTTACAAGACTGTTTCTAACAGATCAGAGTAGACTTTTAGAAGGAACTCATGGAAGAGAAGACAGATTACATGCCAAAAAGGGGGTTGTGACAGATATGGGTGAGTTTGATCACTCGAGGAGTCATTGGCAGACCAGCAAACCGAAGCAATGCAAACGAGACGGAAGGAGACTGAAGGGCTAAGTGCTACCACATGTCAGTACAGAGCATCAGATAAGCGCCCCAGAGGGCACAAATCGTGTCTGATTAGGTGCTAACGACGGGTTTCTTACGACGGTTCGCACCTTTGAGCACTGATTTAGGTGCATGGGAATGGCCAGAGGGGTCGAGTAGTAGGGCAGATTTGGTGAGAAAAAAGAATCAGAATCAGGGATCGAAATCATGCAGGTGGTCTAGTGAATCGCAGAGATCTTGGTTACCCATCGACGAATTCCGGGAGGTAACATGAACACGAAAGTGATCGTTCCCACGAGAACAAGGACTATTAAAACGAATGAGTAAATGAGTCAGAGACGAGAAAGCAAAGCGATAGATCACCCGTGAATGAGCTGCGGTGCCTCATCTCCTCTCCATCCCACTACAAATGCTTGATTTTATCGAAATACAGCGGAAGATCAAAGGCGGAATGCCGCCCGTCATTACCGGATTAGCTCCTACGGCTAATTGCTGCGGTTATTTTGGCGAGCGAAAGGCATTCTTGCGATGATTGCGCGGGATTATTAGGACAGAGGACGCGATAGGTTTCAACAGTGATTAATCAGCGGCTGGAGCACGACAGAAGCAGTGGACGACGACTTGCGAGTTCAAAAGAAATTTCTCTAAACAAAAAGCGTTCCTTACGGCAAATCACGCTAAATCTGGTGCAGAATGGCTGCAGGAACGCGAGGAAAAAGAGGAAAGAAAGGATAGAATAGGCGACAATACTACAACAAAGCGTCTCCGCTCGTGGTAGGAGAAGGAACAACAGTATCTATTCCTGGCAGAAAATTCCGGTCGTTTCGGCAAGATTCATGACCAACATCTTGGCAGTTTTGCATCAAATTAGCTATGCAAGCGCCAAGTGAGGCAGGCGCAGTACGAAATCTGAGATGCGTCTTTGACGCCTCCTAAGAAGGCTAATAAGTGGCCCGAGATGCTGAGGATTCTCTCAATACTGCCTGTTCTCTCGCCAGTCAAAGAAACCGAGATTTCACTGGAAATTCAGAGGGTGTGGGGTCTAATAAGCAAAGAGAAGGAAGACACACGACATACTTTGACATGCGATATCTTGCTCATCTCTTCCTTTTACTACTCTCTCGAATTCACACACTCTCACGCCTCTCTAACCGACGAGAGAGCATGGGAAACGGAGAGAGTGCCTGTCCCCTAGCTCAGTGAAGTCACTAAGCAGATCGCACTGAGCGATAGGAGGCTAGAGCGGCCAGAGACGCCAGAGTCTATTAATAATAGCGAATCTCTTCTATTTTGTACAAAGGAGTGCTAGTAAGGGCAGAGACGCAGAGGAACACTTCGTGCTGCTGCTTCAAATCTAATAAGAGTTGAGAAGAAATGGGCAGGGGATCGAATTTCCTGCGTCCTGGAGCGATTTATGAGGCATTTTCGGGGCGGAAATTGGTCTGGAAATTCAGGGATAGGCGAGATAGTGTGTGAAATGGAGAGAGCGCAGAGGGGTAGAGAATTTGAGACTGAATCGTGCAACCGTGAGTCATCTGTGTGGACAATGGGAGACTAATCGAGAGAGAGATGAGGTAATGAGGGGGAGAGAGAGAGGAAGGGCGGAGAGAGGGCAGGGTGGGAGAGAATGGCGAGAGAGTGTGGGAAAGTGAGAGAGTTGATCGATAGGATATCATATCATAAACATTCTCTGCGGGCGATTAGTGGAGCAGATCCATGATATCAAAACAAACGAGGAGAGATTGGGTCGATTGTGGGAAGATTGTGCATGATTCTATGAGAAGTATTGCGAATTCTCCACAGGAACAAAAAAGGAAATTCACTCAAAATGAAGCAGATTCAGTGGAAGAACGCATGATTCTCGCGGAGATTATGCAAATGCAAAACCCATACTGGAATACGCACGCACCGGAGATGAATCAGGAAGAAAAAAGATGATTCAGCATCAACAAAAATGGAAAATAGTTGGATTACCTCTATTTTTTAGGCGCACTCTCAGACCCAGAACCTACCGAAACTCAAGCAAGAGTATCACTACCAGTAACCAAACCGAGACTCGATTCCGAAACTGCGAGCGAAAGAATGCGCTCGTTCAAGCGTATGAGTCGCGCTGTGTCTCAATGTTCTCTCCGTCTCTCTGTTTCATTCAATCTCTCGCTCTGGCTACCCGAGAAAGAGAAGTCAGACAGAGCGAGAGACCATGCAGAATGGAGAGAGCATGAAAAATAGAGTCTCGTCTCTTTGAGTGACCAACGCCGATGTCCAGTCACAACAACATTGTTTTGTCCCTAGTGGGAGAAATGTCGCTTTGTCTGCGAGAGACGAGAGAGATTGCAACGGAGTCTCGAAATGTCAGATTGCATCCCCGTCTTGGTGGATTTGCGAGATGAGTAATTGTGAGGATAAATTGTACGTGAAAATCGCTGGAAGTAAGCAGGTAAGATGATATTAGCGGTGTGCAACACAGAGCATCAATGAGAATACAGAGTTAAATAATTGTTTGCTGCCAAGACAATCCGACCATCATACGCGGTATGAGCCAGAATAACATCAAACTCCGCAGAAACATATTCGGAAGATGTCGAAAGGCGAATGCAATCAGAGGGTCGAGAGGTGAGGCACATGGACTCTATGAATAACCTAGTAAGTGAGGGAAGGGCTCAATCTACGCTCTCTCCATTCCGCACACTCTCTCGTCTCGGCTCAATTTCGAACTCGAGTGGACATCCATTATCTCTTGAGAGCACGTGTGCACTCGAGTTGCGAAAAGTTCTTCATACTTTTGAAGAAGGTTGAAATGAGTTTCAGCAATCATAATCCTTACGGAGACTTGCCGGCAATGATGAAACGGTCATTTCTTCTGGTAAACAGGATCCAGTCTCTAGAAAAGAGAACCGCACAAGTGCAGTAAAGTCCTTCCATTAGATGGAGAAGAAAAGGCATTCAAGTGATCGAACGGCCGCTATCAACGCCTTATCAAAGCAGCCAACGCCGCCACTTGCGAAGTCAATGGAGTAGGATTGTAAAGTTGGCAGTTCAGGAGCAAATAGGAAGAAGTGCGAAATATACCCTAACGATTGAGGGTGAAAGTTCATCATATCGATGGGAATAGGCCATGAAACAACGATAATCGATTCAGAAGAACCTGTGAACTGTTTCAGTGAGCAATCAGCGGCTGAGCCGATTACTTGGGGGCTCAAACTGAACGAGCTCTTGCTCAAACCGTTCACTACTCCAGTACGAATCCTCACTGGTCTCTCTCCATCTCTCATCAGTCAGAGAGCGAGAGAGCGGGTGAAAAGGAGAGAGCCAGGTGGTGTTTACTCTTGGGCTCGTGAATTTGCATTGACTAACTGAACGCGCGGGGGCTGTTGACTGAGGAGGAGTTCGCACAATCACTGACTATTAGTTATCACTATGTATTGTAGGTTTTTGCCGTTCAGACGCTGAAACTAAAATTGAGCTTGCCAGCTCAATTTGAAGCTTCGATGAAACATATTCCAATATTCGAAAAACAAACTGCAACTCAACATGAAGAGAACGCGCTCAATTTCACGCGCGTGATCCTAGTGAATCAAACACCTTCCGTGCACTGATTCCGGACTCTGAATTCCAGATTTGTACACGGAACAACCCTATCGATGGCAGTTATGGGCAGAAAGTGGCCGGCAGGGAGATCATAGACAGAAATGGACGATAGAGTAGAGAGTACAAGAAAGTGAGAGTGTCAGACGGTCAGAGAGGTGAGAGAGATCGGAAGTGCGTAGATTCCGGTAGGTCATTACGAGCAAACAGTGCCCTGTTTGGACCGCTGTTTCTTTACCGAAGAAGACAGTGCAAACACATCGACACACGCGATTATGACAGGAAGCCAGTGGGCTGATTCTGATTCTCGGACAAGTTTTTTCTCTCCATACTAGCACAGTAATATCGATGAAGTTATGCGAGAAGTGATTCAGGTATGATATTCGACCAAGAGTTAAGCAAGGGATGCTTAGAGAAGAGACGTACCTCTCAACGGGTAGACTTGTCGACTTGTGCAGCGCCAGCACGACCTCGCAGTCCGCTTCGGCGTCCAGCCGCGCGGTCGTCGCGTCGATCGCCGCTCCAGACGCGCCAGGTGCGGATGGTGGCGCGCCATCCGCGGTTCGCGCGGACGCTGACGCGAATAGCAGTCGCCGCGCCCACGAAGTGGCGCGCGTGGGGCGCGGAGCCGGATCGGACGCGGGGCCCTCGGCGCTGCAGACACGATTGGGTTAGACACAGGAAGCTCAAGAATCATCACGATCATTAATTACGCCTTTCGTTCGATTGTCAGTTAGATCGTTAGATCAAGCGTTTGAGAGTTTGCAGGAATAAATTTTGCAGGATTGCAAGAATAAATTGGAATGATCTAACTGACAATGGGTCAAGGAACGTAAGATACTTACGAGTAAACTCGAGCAGAGAGTTCAGGCGAGTCAACTGCCGTTCCCTCATTGCTCGAAATCCTTGACGAATCGGTGGATCGAGTTCCTGAATTTCGATTTTTATTTATTTTCGAAAATATGAATTTCCGAACTCTCACCGCTCCCGCCAGCGAAGGTGTGCCGTGCGAACGAACCCTTCGAGGAGGACCTGTAGTGGTGAGTGGTGTGGAGATGATTGGTAATCGTCGCTAGTCGATTTTTCAACAGGAATGCTATTAGTAAACGTCGCCCTCTGCACTGCACAACTCACCGCACGAAGGGTCGATCAAGTCGCGCCCGTCGCTTGACTTCCTCCATCGTCTGGAACTCGGTGCGGCCGCTGGAATTATTTCTGAATACAAATATGTCGAGAGATTATCGATCTGCTCGTTTATCAGAACTATTGAAAGTGTCGTGAAGCATAGCCTGTTTTCGTGCACTGCGTGCGTTCAAAGAGGGGAAGTAAGAACGCAAACACGGCACAGATAATCCTAGAGTGATGATCGAAATCGCTCGGATTCCGAAATTCATGTGACCGGATGTGAGAGACCACGAGGATCGAAGAGATTGCAGAGAAGCAGAGATGGGTGAGATAGCGTGCGAAAGTGAGAGAGCAGAGACGAAAATTTCGAGAAAATGAGAAATTCTGTGTGCGCACCTGTAGCGGAAGCGGCTGCCGAGGTTGAAGAGTCCCTTCGGCGGCTTGACGGGTGGGGCTGGAAAGCGAACATTCCCTCCATGTTTGAAAGTGAATCGGTTATGCTTCGGAAGGTTCATAAACACCAGTGAACATTAGCTAAATGTTTACTCGTGGGTTACGCTTTCGAAACAAAAATATAAAAAAATGAAGCAATTTTGGGTGATGAGCTGTTGGAGAAAGAGACCAAGGATCAAGGATCAAAGATCAACGTACCGATCAACCGGAAGAAAGTGTGGTGCTCGACGCAGCTCTTCCAAAGTGCCTACAATTATCTAAATTATGACTTTCGAAATCGTATTCAAAGTGGTTCTCCTCAATGAATAGATTCACGACTCAAAACAGAATAATGATTCAAAACGCGAAATTCAAACTGTGAGAGATCAAAGATCAACTCTTCACCTTGCACGCAGGTGACGAGAAGCAGTGGAAGGTTAGGACGGAGTCCTTTTCGGTCTGGAATGAGGGAGGTCAGAGATCAAAGAATACCCTCACGATTCCTTCAATAACTGAACCAAAGATGCAGACCCCAGAAGATCAAAGATCACTTTCCCCGCAAATTGAAGTGTGAATCGATAAAAGATCAAAGATCAAAGACCAAAGATCACTCACCTCATCATCGATCACCGTCCGAATCTCGATGCAGAACTGCTTCCGCTTGAAGGAGATCTTCATGATGCACGACCACGGGAACTCGGAGATCTTACGCAGTTTGGACGGGGAGAGGTCTGAAGGGAAATGAAGTCAACGATCGATCACAACTGGTTTCAATGGCTCGTTTCTGTTGCGTTGCGCCGCCGCTCACAATTGTGGTGTTTCTCAAATATCACCAGAAGAAAGGCAGCTTTCTTCTTTCCTCATCATCGTCGAAGATTATGAATTCTAGTATTGCTCACCGACAGTCCGGCTCCTCCCAGTGGGCGGTTCGGGCGCAAAAACGATCATTCCGAAGGCATTCGCGCCCACTGCCAGGGTGGAATCGACGATGTCCTGATAACAATAATCGTTGATCTTCGATTCTTATTCGCGGGCCTATCGTTTTCTCTATCGATGTGGCCCTGCGTGAGACGATTGCTGATTTTGCATGGCCGAGCATCAATTATTTTTCAAAACCCATCGTGGGATTATCGCAGTCAGGCATTTCAATGGGGTTTCGTACAACCTGTGAAACATAAGGAGTTGTCAACACTTCGACGCGCGATTGTTGTTTGATCTTTGATCTTTGACTCCTCCCCTCACCCTGCACTCGAACAGTTCCACGCCGTAGAGGTCCAGTCGCTTCGCGTGTTCGATGAAGGCGAACTCCGCGTCTGCTGGGACCATTCCACTGGAATTGAGAAATCTATGATCTTGCCTGTGTAAAATGCATTGCTCACACTTATTCTCAAAGAACTTATACGCGACGTGAAGCACAAAAGATTTTGATTTCTGTCTAACAGTAAGTGTCAAACAACCGTTCTTTCCCCTGCGCAGTACAAAAACGTTGATCTTTGAACTCACGCATGCTGTGGATGCAGAGCAGCCACTCGCTCTCCGAAGTCGGACGGTTGATGAGGAGCGAAGACCTGAGATCAAAGATCAGCCTGATACTCTCTCAAATACACCATCAATTCGATGAAAAATACAGTTGAAACTTGAAGAAGTTAAAAAAAATAACGACTTGTGGAAAGATCAAAGATCAATCTGGTCCTCCTCTCCTGCTCACATGCCAAAAACGATGAAATGACTCACCAATCCATCCAAATAATTCTCGCCATGCTCCTCTGCAGAGAAGTCACCGAATTCAGCTGGAATAGTATATTTTTAAATTATTTTGGTTTCATTTCCCCCTTCCCTAAGCTTCACTACTCAAGTATCGGCAGTACTCTCATACTCGCAGTGGTCATTCATCTTCGCGCGCGGGTAAAAAGAGTAGCCACCCTCTCTTCCCTCCATAGTAAGCGGTCCTCGGGGGATTATCGCGAGTACTTCAGATTGACCAAGAGAGCGAGAATGCGTAGGAAAATGAGAGAATAAACGCCTGAGGCGAAGATGTGTGTAGCCCGACCCATTCAATCATGGACACCTATGATTCACGCAGCGCACTATGTAATCTCACGTGGGCGCCCCAGCCACGATTCCACAACCTCAGATAGAAAACTATCCAAACAAGTTGCAAGTTTCATCAAAACACGATAGATCAGAGATCAAAGATCAGTTACACACACTGCACGACGTAGCTGGCCAGCAGTATAGCCGTGTTCTCAGACACTGGCAGTCGAGCGTCAAGGATGTCCTTGCGCAGTTGCAGGAAGAGGTGGTACCTGTGAGATTGACCTTGGTCAGTTTGATCTTTGACCTAGATAGTAGCTAGCAATGATCTTTGTAGTTTGATCTTTGATCTCTGCCTCACCTCGTGTACTCCTCAACAAGCTTCGCCGGGTCGGACACGTAGAATTTGACTCGGAAGTAGAGGTTGTAGGGAGGACCTGAGGAGAGATTAGAGATTTGAGTAGGGACTTTGAACACGTAACGTAACAACCCTTGGAAATTATGAGGATAGGGGAATTATAAGCGATTCGATCGAAAAATCGAAGGCAGTCTGCATGCCCGATCACTAGTGCGAATAGTGCAACTAAAGCAAATGTTGGCCTATTTATTCCATGACGAATTGCTGAGGTGAGTTTCACGAAGTGTACAAGTGATCGAGTTAGCGGAATGTATTCAATTCGTAGGCCGCTTGCCTCACAAAAACAAACAAATAATTCCAGTTAATTAAGTTTGACGTATCCTACTATTCAACGAGCTATGGGAATTTTTGATTCGTCCCTGCTAGGTCTTCTAGAAATGAATAAACACTCACAGATCATCTGCTTGCGTACGGACTTGTCCGCATCCAGCCATTTCTGGAATTGATTGATTGATTGGATTGCGTCATGGTTAGGCAACAGTTCCGAAAACACTAGAACTGTTTCCTAATCAGTGGTTCGTCAGATAATTTTGCACTATGATAGCTCGCTCAACTGACTGCAAAGAATACTGTGAATAAACTAACCTTCTGTTGCGTGTCCTCTCCCGGGTCCAACAACGACAGGAACTGCAACCCGAAGTAGTCTCTCTCGACGATCTCGAGGAACTCATAGACACGGTCCAAAAGCTCCCCGCCTCGGGCTTGGCGCTGTAAGTTACATAATTGAATTATAAAAATGTGGGCGAACGTTTCCAAATCATCTGTAAATAAGCTTGATAACGGCAAAAGGTTGGTGCCTCATGCTGGAATCGAACCAGCGACCTTCTGTTTACTAGACAGACGCTCTGCCACTGAGCCAATGAGGCGGGTGGGAGCTCTGATCATAAGCGACCCTATCTTTCGCCCAAACGGGATTGGCTTTCTAGGATAGATCTCTAGTGCAGGATTTCAATGCAAATACTGCTGGAACCTCAAAGCTTTATGAAATAAACATATAGTGTAGTAAATTCTCACGGGCAAGGAGAACTGGTGCTCCGTTCCATCTAGGAAGAACACCCGACAGGAGATGGTTCGTTGAAGGGAGGAAGGCTGTTGTCTGGAATGGATAAGCATGATTAGTAATTCATAGCCGTGTATTCCGAATATTTTATGTAATCAAAATTCTTCCTCTTCGTACATTGGTTCCGTATTCAGAAGCTCGTGAAAGATCAAAGATCACCAACCTAATCAGGGTATCCGGATTGAGTCCCTCGGAGTCGCGCACATTGTATGTTCCCGAACCGAAGCGCATGATCTTTGATCTTTGATCTTTAGAATACCATAAGCGATGTTCGTAAGCTGGTCGGTAGCATTTCTGAAAGAATCAAAGACATGAATCAAACAAAGATATGCGCGACTATTCAGACCGAAAACGTTGACGAAATTCAACAAGAGCACGTGATAGTAGGCCAAGCGGAAAGGGGAGAAGGAACACCCGATCTCTCCACACCGCGCAAGTGATAGACTCAGATGGCTGATATTGAGAGGCAAGACCCAAAACAGCCTCAGGGCATCGGGGGCGAGAGAGCGCTTTAACCTGAGAGAGTGCAGACAGACAAGACAGCGAGAGAGCAGGCAGATCGGAGAGAGTGGCAGACGGCCAGAGTCTCTCTCTCAGGACGCAGTTGTAACTGCGATTGATAGATGACCGGAGGGCGATGGGTTCGGATGAGGGCAGAGACGCAGAGGAGTGCTCTCTCGATTTCGCGTGATCTCTCGCTTTGCCTGATCGGCGAGAGAGCAGGCGGAATTGAGAGAGCAGCAATGAGAGAGTAAAGAGATCTGAGAGACGTCCAGAGAAAAAGACGGAAATAGAAGAATCTCGGTGGAAATGTGATTGACGAGAGCAGTGGCAAAGTACAGCAGAAGAGAGTGTCGGGAGAAACATAAACCTGCCGGGCTATTCTAGAACTCTGAGGAAGAAAAGAAGAGGGTGGACGCAATTTGCATAGGAAATGGACCTATTTTGGAACTGCAAAAGCGAGGGTAATCAGTGCGTTCTCGGTGAACTTATCAGCACGAAATGACAATGGAAGATCGGCTGAGTTTCAAGCATTCATGAATACGTTTTGCTATTTGTGGTGGGTAATCGTGAATCGTTTCATACTACTATGAACAACAGAAACAAAACCCTTCTAAACGAACTTCTATGTGAGAAACGAATATGCAACTGGAGCGAAACTACGGACATTATACTGGTAATCACCATCAAAAAGCACGGAACACACGCTCTTTCATCACAACCGGAAGCCTGTCTGTCTGTCTCTCGCAGGCATTATTTTGACTCTCTCTCTCTCTCTCTCTCTCTCTCTCTTCTCGTTCGCATCCATAATTTCGCTTCCTGCCGTTCTCTCGTTTCCCCTCACTCTCTCGTCGCTGGTCCATTTGCAATTCGGCTGCCCAATGACTCTCCCAATTACGAATGCTCTCTGGCAGGTCAGCGAGGACGAGAGAACATGTGTAATGGAGAGAGCGCGGTTGTGGTCACTGAAAGCGGATGCATTCTTGATGGCGTCATTGCTAGGCAATCGTAGGTTATGCCATTCCTAGGTTCCTGAAGCTCTAGAAAGTTTCGGAATGTAAAGAGTTTCGTTGAGTTTCACTAGTCTTTGAAACTAGAAGAAGCACGGAAAACTCAGTTTCAGGTACATTCAGCTTGCAGTAAACTAACATCACATTCTAGAATGAGAAGAAGAACATTGCATCATCTCTAGGCAATCAGGAACTGGAGAAAGACTGAAAATTCCCGAAAGGACGCTCTTGTTGCGTGTGCTGCAACCGAATTTCGAGAAGGGGAAGGTATTAGTCGAACGGCGCTCTCTCACATTTGCGTGCTCTCTCGCCTCATTGAGTCAACGAGAGAACAGGGAGAGATAAGAGACAGACAGAAGAGGGCTAACTCGCTAAAGTGGAGGAGGGGAACTGAAAACGAGAAGACGAAGTGAGTAGAAAGGAGAGGAAATTCCCTTAGGGAGGAGTGAGAAGGCTGGGGGTCACTTTGAAGACCTTCTCTATTTCACGCACTCTCTGGCACTGCCTAGTAGGCGGGAGACAATGGGAAACGAAGAGAGACGAGAGATAGAGAGAAGAAAGCAGGAACAATTAGTCAATGACCGGGGGAGAGATGAGGAGGCGGAGGGTGCAACATGAAGCTTCGGAGGACCGACAAGGTCACAATGGGAATGTGTTTCACAGATTGCGCAAATTGATGCAATATCAGCGTTTCCGATCTTGCAAACATCGGATAGCATTAAAAAAAACCGAAATAGCCGAAAACTGAATACAGGCCGGCACGGAAGCACAAGGATGAATTATACAACTACAATCGCATATTTATCAGCGGAGGCGATAATTTTGTGCAGGATAGAGGTCGGAAGAGAAAAACTGGGCTTGATTCATTTGAAGAAAACGCAAAGTGTAATTAGTCCCATCGGCACTTGGCTCTTGATAAGAACTTTGAGAAAGTGAGGCTGATGAGTCATTGAATCTTTTCGAAAATCCGAGGAGCGAAGTTGAATTGAGGGGGCGATCGAGCTCAGATTACCCAATTAGTGCAACTTTCGATAGGAAGGGATTTAAATCTTGGACCTCGCAACCATTGAAGAGCACGAAGCCCGAATTACCCAACTACCATCTCTAGTATTAATCGCACTGCCAACGAGCTCACATTGTGGAATTTAATCACAGAGGCGGGTATGAAGTGCGCGAACATCCAAATGCATGCCCGAATTACCCAATTACGCATCCTCGTTCTACCCGATCGGCTTACTAATAATCCTCTCTCTTGCAGCCTCTGCAGAAGTGAGAATAGAAGCGCTCGGGCTAATCAGATTGCCGGGTGAGGGTGGGGGAAGGATTTCGGAGAGAGGAATAAGGAGAAATACGTTGTGGGAGGTCGAAAGAAGGCGTGTGAAAAAAAGAGATAGTGTGAATGATTTTTAATCGGATGTGTGAGCATGTAGGAGAATTTCGGGGTGAGAGGGAGGAATAAGGAAGAGTTCGTAGTGGGAGGTCGAGAGGAGATACATGAAGAGAATAACGGTAATGATAGAAAAAAATCGGGTTTCGAGTGAGTGGGTGTGAAGGGCAAGCAAGTTTTCAGAGCGGATGATCGAAAAGATTAGAGTGGTTCGGAATGAATACAGATTGTGATGTTTCCGATGATCAGATTGCTAGAGTGTGGGAAACGTTGGAGAATCAATTCGTGCACAACGTTTCTTTTTCAGAATGCAACCACAGGCACCACTGAGAAACAATATACTAACAAAACTTTAATCGCCTTTGAAACCTACTTGAGCGAGCGGTTGAAAATTTGAGTTGAAGCGCATGCGACATTTCTACGCCCATTGATCATCCTTCGCTCCTTCCCTTACGGAACTGATCTACCAGAGTGAAGTCTTCAGTTGATTCTCCTCATTCTCCACGCTCTCTCATCTTCACCAACAGACGAGAAAGCGTGCAAAAGGAGGAGAGTCGTTGTTGCATTACCAGCCAAGAAGCTCTACGAATGATGCATTGCCTTACCCGCAGTGACCAGTCTCTTATTCTACTCAGTGGGGCCTTCACTCTCTCAATTCCACGCACTCTCTCGGTACTCGAGCAAGAGCAAGTCTTGATGAAGTAGTAGAAAATGATAAAAAAAAAGGTGAATAACCGAGAGATGGGAAATGTAATGGATCAATCAGAACAGACGGGAATTCAAGAGAGCAACGGAAATTAAATGGAAAACGAAAAGTCTAGACAAGCTACAGGGAAAAAACTCGCGTTAGCAACCGAATGAGAAACTTTGAAGAAACACAGAGACAGATTGAGAAACCCTAATGATATCATAGGAATTCGGAATTTTTCTGGCTAAACAACAAGGGACTAAAAAGAGACTTAAAAAGAAGCAACTACACCTCTCTGTCTAAAGCGACAGACGGCCAGATGACCCATTCCTTCTCCTTCTCTAAACCATTCTCACATCCTCAAATCTCCCTTCTTCTATGATCAAACACGAAAAATGTGGCGGTCCGAATGATAAACTAGCAGACTACACGTAAAGAAACAGAGGAGCAGACTGAGAGATCCTCTATTCCTCTCTCTTCTATTCTCACATTTCTTCACGTCAGCTGGTTTTCCAGAGTGGTGATGAATTAGTGGGAGAATCGAGAGGGGAACTGGGCTATTAGGAGAGAGAGGAGTGGTAATTGGAAATTAGTGTTGAATTGTTTGAAATGTTGTCACTGCAATATGGATAGGCACTGCAAAAGTGACTGTTGAGTTTCACAAGTGCGCAATAACCGAAGAGAATTGATCCCGCTTGATCACATCCGTGTACAGAATCAGAAAAATAAGCTTTAATGGCTCACACGATGCTAGTATTCATGCTATATTAGCAGGTAAACGATTCGTCCCTGTCAGAATGCCAAATGCACCAAACCTATCCATTCCATGCAGACAGATATGCAAAGATACCCTGACTCTCTCCATTCCGCACGCTCTCTCGCCTCTCTGACCCTCAGAGCCTAGCCAGAAAGAGACCCTTCACTCAAGGGAGCGATAGGCGGAGACGAGAGACTAAATTATGAACCCCCGCTACACACACAGATGGTCCATGCATACGGCGAGCCAAACCTATCACACCCCTGGGAATTTGAGTGCCAATTCAAAAATGAGGCTACTTGGCGCGGTGCCAGATGACCAGTGAAAAACGAGGAAGATAGATTATGTGAGTTTGATAGAGTGCGCCTGAGGCGGTGTCATGAATGTACTTGGGGTAGCCTCTCAAAGAAAATATTAGCGAGAGGGATGAGACGGGCCAAAAGTGCAGTGGGCAAATGCGAAGCGGCACGCTATGGAGGAATTCAAGGAAACAGAAAAAAGCGAATGACCATCAATTATTTGCTGGCTCTGCAAGGCGAGTTAACTTCTCAAACTCATGCAGAAGTAAGCTGTTTTCAGTGAAAATTTCCAACTCGTGATGACTGGCTAAAATAAGACAGGAACACAGGAAGGCGCTGATGAAAACCGTGCAGGTTCCAACGTGAAAACCTCTGGGGAAATACTGTCGAAGTGAGGTGAGTGAGCAGACAGACTGGGCGAAAACACGTACAAATGATGAACGAGTGAATCGAAAATGGATTGAATTCCAGTCGTTCCATAGCAATAACGCTTCTCGATTGTTGTCTGGTCTTTCAATAAACTGAATCTACAGAGCGATACGTGTACATTCGGTGGATATTCGAGTAAATTTGATTACATTGGGTAAAGGAGTTCATCGGTTTCTGGTCACCGCTCAACAGCGAACAAAGGAATTTTTCTGTTTCTTGGAAAGCTCAGAGTTATCGCAAGGCGGAGAATGATAACGGTAAAGATGAAATACTCTGTGAGAAAAGCATGTGCCAAAAGCAGAGTAGCTCTATTTATAGTCCAAGAGTTTCCAATCAGAAACAGTTCACACGGGATAAATGAATGATGTGATGATTATGCTCGACTACTCGATAACAGTAGTGCGCGAACGAAAAATGAAATAGGAAGCGCTTATTGTGACGTCACATGCACAGCTCATCTCATGCCCGTTCCAAGTTGGACTTCCAACCCACTCATCTTTTCCTTCATCCCAATCTAATTAGCGAAGTCAAGAATAGGCTCAAGAACCGCACGACAGATAATAGAAACAACGTCCAAAGTCAACAAAAGATCAAAGAAAGGAAAAACAACGCAACAACATCAATAACACGCCCGAAACGTATCACTAGTCTTCCCAGGGTCTCTCTTCCAACCCGCCCTTTCTCACCCTTCCCTCATACTGACTTGCGGCTCACTTAGCCAAACTTCCTCTCCCACTCTCTCCATTTCACGTAGTCTCTCGTCTGTTCTATCCAGAAAGGGAGAAGAAAGGCGACGAATTAGCCACCCTCTGTCCATTATATCTTACTCGAGGGTGCGACTCTCTCCATTTCACATGAACTCTCGGTGGTAGATCATAGAACGAGTGAGATTAAGAGGTCATTATGTGAATTCTTCCACACGGAACGCAATCTTCTCTCAAAGTAATCAAGAGTGAATACAATTCAATAAAACTTCTGATAATCTACAGCGAATGTAAGAGAGAATGCATAACAGAGCCCCGATTATGTCATTGACCCCCTCTGGTAAGGGAGAAAGGGTATCTATCCACGCTCAGAATTCAATGCAGAGAGAGAGAGAGTCAACAGTTCATTCACAAGAGGAGTGAAAACGGATACGGTGTGGGTGGATGAGGAATCAACAATGGTGAAGAGGATTAGATTTCGAGATTTCGCGATCGATCTGTGACCAAAAACGTGGGAAAACTGATAGTGAACAAGAATGATTGCAAGATTGAATAGCAAAACAGTCAAAAGTCTAATACAACCTGTTGTCCATTCTCTGTTGCTCCCCTTGTTAAACGCGTCGGTGATTAAAGTATAACTATAAGTAAATGCATAAAAAGTCGCGACGTGCAAGTAAAGCCGATGCAATCAACGCGGAAGAGACACTCTCGTGGTTTCCCATCATTCCCAGCGAGAGAGGGGAGCTCAATTACCTCATCATTCGGATCAAGCCTCTCTCCTCTCATCTGCCTCCTCTCTGCCTCAATCCGAGTGTAAAAGGGTCAGGATCAGGCATCGCTTTCTCTCGCTGCTCAAGGTAGAGTCACAAACTCTCTTTCATGCGTGAATAGTTAGGAAACGATCTCAACAAAGAAATAATCAGCTCTGTACAAGCGCCCGCATAGAAGAGTCATGATCACGAAACATCTCGCAGGTCACAATAGACTTACGAGTAGAGTAGCATAGAAGACATTCGAAAACCTCATCATTCGTTGCGAATCAAGCCTCTCTATGCCGTCGGCCTCTTGTTTCCTCCTCCTATCTTGCAGGCCAGACAGACCGAGAAGTAGAAGAGAAAGAGAGGATGAGAAGGCAATCGCTTCTCATTTCCCATCCTCTGATTGAGTGTGTAAAAGGGTCACTATCGAGAGGGGGATCTCGTGGGGTCAGAGTAGAGGATGATCTTCTATTGCCAAGGAAATTGAGGTCGTGGTCTGAGGATTGAAGTAGCACAACAACACAATGGACAACTCGGATCAAGCAATCTCTCCTCTATACTACTTTCTTACTACCTCTGATTGAGTGTGTAAAAAAGATTGAGGCCTGATCGCTAGATTGGAGACTAAGTTACACACAGTCTTTTTTATGATCAACGATGAGGAAACAGATGGATATTGCGCCTTCTCACTTAGAAAGCTTGGATCAAGCCTCAGCTGCTCTTGATTCTCGTGAAAAGATCACGATCTATGAAGGCGATTGACCGATTAGCGATCCCTCCTTACGCAACCATCTCAAGGAGATCAAAGACTGGTCAGAGAAGAGATGAGAGAGCACGGGGAATGGAGAGACACCAGGTCAGAGAACGGTTAGAGATCAGGGAAAATCGAGAGGGTAGAGAGAGTCATTCGATATCTCAGGATGTTCGGATGTATAATGAGCATCGCGGTGTTCCTTCTTGTCAGTAGGTTAGACCGGGTCTCAAGTTTCAGGGGGAAGCATTACATGCTAGAGGAGGGCCTATTACCAGGCTTGCTATCAGTTCTATTATCTGTTTCATAACAGAAAGATGCAAAAAGCACTTGTTTGAACGCACGAATGAATACGTTTGGAACGGAGTGGGATTATTTCGAAAAGGCTCAAAATGGGTTCGAATAGAGACGAGGAACTTCACAAAAGCTCTTGAGATGAGTAAGGGAGAGAAGTTCCCGGGAAGAGGCGAAGAGAGAATGGGAACGGCTTTTATGGCCATTAGCTGCAGTGAGATCAAAGAGGATACGTCTGGTGATGGGAAGAGAGGGGGTAAATGCAATTAGGTTCGGAGATCAATCGATAATCCTCTTGTAGATCTCGAGAAGATCTATGCACTAGTATATTTTTGAACGTTGCGGGATGCACACATCAAATACGCTATGTAGCAGAGGAATGGTGTTGCCGCAAAAAAAGAAATGTTGCCTTCGGAAAACGAAAATAGCACAAATTGAGGAGCACTGTATCTAATTGATCTTCTGACAGAAAGAGAGATGGACCTCTCATTTCCTTAGAGAACGACTGATGAATACAACAGATGGTTCTCTAGAGTGATCTATCACCGCCCCCGCTCTCTCCATTCTCCACACTCTCTCGCCTGCCAGTATCTCTCTCCCCATAATAGCCACCCTGCCTGCACCCTCTGAGAGCTCATCCCTTTGTTTCTGAGATGAACTGCCAGCCTGAGAGACTCTCTCAATTCTACGTGCTCTCTCGCTTTCTCTGACCGGGCGCGAAGTGCGTCTCTCAATCCCTCACTGTCTCTGAAAGGGCAGAGTGACGAGAGAGTGTGCTGGTACGAGAGAGCGACAGACTCGGATGATCCTCGCTGATCAAATACTGAACAGATTGAGCAAACTCAGCGACGACACCTCGGTGGTTCATTAGCATATGGGGCTTGTTTGAACAAGAAGGAGAATGGGCAGTTCAATGGAAGAGGACAGACCTTTTCCGGCGATTCGAAACATGCAAAATTGAACTACAAATGTAATCTAATCAAATCAGGAAAGCGGAAAATTGATCATGCGAAGAGATTTTTTCATCAAGGAAATGGAATTGTGGCGAATCATCAAATTTATAGGCGAAGAAAAAAGTGAAAATGAGATGAGTCAAATTGAATCAGGTAAGGATGATGTCAAATTCGAATTACTGGAAGAAAAAATGAATGATTCACAAAATCGTTCTACTCGATGGGAAATCACCGTGAGGATTGAGAGCAAAGTAAGCTAAAGATGGGAAGTAAAGATGGGAAAGTGACCTTGTTACGTGGTGATTTGATGGGATTGCTCCAAAGATGAGCGAGAACGGGCTGAAAGGTCGAGAGAAAGCGGAACAGAGGAAGCTGAGGAATTCGAGGCATCCTTCCATTGCAAGAAACTTCATCTTCGAAATCGAATTCCAAGTAAGTAAACTTGGAAGACCCACTTCCTAGATGACCACGTAAACCCTCTCAACCTTCACGGAAGCAGCGATTCCGACTCTAATTGCCTCTTGAGACCTCAATTTCCCGATTGACAAGACCTCAGTACCCCGAACTTCCTCTTCATTCAATTTGTGAAGTGCACGAACACAACGATTACATTTTTATACAAAGAATGTTGAAATCTGGTTATTGATTGACTACTGTATCCTGGGTACTGTAGCACGATGGGTACGGTAGCCTCAGTGCAGTCCCATATCGTAGTCGGGCTTGGCGTCTTTGTACTCCTTCACCGCTTTGTATGCCTGAAGTGAAATAGATCAATCGTAAGCCGATACTCGGGCTACAGTAAAGTCTGAACGTGCGAGAACGGGTATGTTTCACAAACAAATTTAAGCCGAGTTGGTTTTAGAAATGTAATGGTACTGTTGCTTCTCTCAAAAAGATAAAAGTCTGAATGAATTTGCCTGATCGATATTTCAACTACCGTAGCTACCGTACCTCGAGGAACTTGATGTGCACATCCTCCGGCTGGATGTACGGCTGCACTGAGGGAACAGAGGAGATGCGGGACCACCTGGGATAATCGATACACCGCAGGTACAGTATCCCGAAAACATGAATACCTAATGGACCGAACAACCTACTACCTAATGGAACATTCTTTGAACCTAGGGTACCGTAATCGAATACTAAAAAAAAGGTAAAAACCGGGTGGCTCAGTGGTTGTGTGCCAGGAATGAGATACGAAAGTCACGAGTTCGACTCCCCGCGTCCTCAGATCCACCCAAACCAAGGGGGTTAAGAAATGTTGGCAGTGGTTGAATAACCACAGTAAAGAAATCTCCCACCACGTGCACACAACACGGGCGGTATAGCCATGCGCATAGGTCGCTGATTACTCAGGACAGACTGAACGCTGAATTGGCTTGGGGGTGGCAGAGCCCGCCCTTGCGTGGAACGCCTAACACCTTTACCTTTACCTTTACCTTTAACCGTGACCAGCTGTTACTTCACCAAAAAATGACTCCATACCATGCACTCAGCTTCGGCCATCTCTCCTCACTCGGGAAGGGCGTGGGAGGGTCGAGGAATTTGGAGAAGAGCTCGAGTCGCTCGATGAAGGGGAACAGCATCCAGTCGGGGAAACCGGGCTTGGGTCCTGCAATTTGACCAATTATTCGAACAATCTATAGTTTATACGTTGCATGAAGCTGTTGTTCCTGAGACAGCATCACGTTATTCATTAAACAACTGGAAAGGTCTTGGATGCCTAGTCGTCAACCTCCACCTCACCTCCAAAGTACTCTCCCTTGAGCACGTTCTTCTCGACGTTGTCGATGACGCCCTCGAGGGCCTGTGAAGGGGCAATGTTCTCACTTTCTTCATTTCGCGTGCTCTTTCGTCGTTCGGAGAAACAGGAGATCATGTGACAGTGAGATTCATTTTCGTTTTAGTTCATTTCGAAACCATTTCTCCTGTGAAGGAGAATGCCAATGATATTTTGCTGTGAATAATGCAAACAATCAAAGCTAAGTAATAATCATAGGCTACTGCATTGAGCTTGATTTTGTTTGCAGAGATTAGATCCTCACCCTGAACTTGGCCTGTCTCGCTTCTCCCTCCAATTGTTCCTTGACAATGACGAAGAGGCCGTAGAAGGTCATCCAGAACTGAATTGGATCACTTATTGAGCATAATTCCATATTCATGTCCACGCAATCATGCGAACACAGTGATATCATAAGAATTATCGTCATATCTGTCTTTTTACGGTTCCGTTTGATGCAATGTTGATTCTCATAGTAGATTCTACAGTAAATTGTCCCTTTCATAATTCGTGAGACTCTACAATCGTTTCGCTAACGTGATCGTACCGGCTGGAACTGCTCCATCACGAGTCTCTGCTGTGCTCTCTCGAAGGGATCCACAGGGAGAATGGCCGACTCGGGGTAGATCCCGTCGAGGTACTCGGGAATGATGCCCGATTCGATTACGACCTGGAATTGAAACTTTTCAATTGAAATTGAATCTTCAGAATGATAAATCGGCTTGAAATATATAATAAATTTTCGCCGACTGTGGTGTACTATCGACTTGGTTTTTCTGCCTTTGCTTTTATGTGAACTGGGAAGAGAACTAGTAGTTATAGTAGTATCAAAACGTCACGAAACGTGACGTTTTGATACTACCATGAATTTATATTTCAAACTTGTCACGTTTTTATTTTGACAACAATAGTTTTGTATGGGTCCAGAATTTACGATCCCAACATTTGACGGTCATGACATTTTCCGGTCCTGGAATTCCCGGTTCCAGATTTTACGGCCCGATTGGCAATTTCAAATTTCCTACCTTGCGGAATTTTCAAACATGAATTAGACATAAAATTTTGCGTCAATTTCTGGTCCTGACATTTCCCGGTCGACAATTTTCTGGCAGGTCATGAAACATATCCAATATTCAATCGTCTTTATGGTCTTACTTTTTCGACATAATAAACAATAGAATCATCAAAAATATTTGTGCATAGCCGTCTATCTTCTCTGGTCGTCGGATGGAGATCGACCATCAAATATCCATAGGGTTGAGACTTAACCGCATCTTCGTAAGCCTCCCAAAAATAGTTTGATTTACC
>LS515576.1:9613-21794 GCA_900490845.1 Pristionchus japonicus
CAGTACGGAGAGATCATCTCTAGAGAGGGTAGACATACTTCTGCTAGACAGTGGCTCCTCCGTGCTATTGCAACGGGTTCATTAGCATTCAACATAGCATCGAATGTCGAGATTCGCGAGTTTCTCAAGTGCCTAGACCCCTCCTTCACTGTCCCCGATAGGAAGACCCTTGCTGGATCCATTCTTGACTCGGAGTATGGAACGGCCCATTGAGCAGTTTGTGACGCTGTTCGAGGAGAACACATATCGATCACCATGGATCATTGGTCCAGCAAAGACAGCAACCACTCTGTCATGGGCTCTACTGCTCATATCATCACTCCGAAATGGGACCGTGAACTCTATGTTCTCACTCTGGATGAAATTGATGGATCACACAATTCAGTCCAGGTGATTGCTTGCCAAGTTTATAGAATTCTATTTTTTGCAAAATCTAATAATCTATTTTGCAGGTCCAATCATTTCTTGATGGCGTGAAGAAAGATTTTGAGCTCGCATCGATTTATTGCTGCCACTCCGACAGTGCCTCTGTTATGGTATCCGGAACTGCGAAGGCTCGTGTAGACAGGTATTGCTATTCTCTTTGTTTTTTAGTCAATTGATCTTTATCATAACTTATCTTGATTTTAATTTTCCATTACAGAGTCGGATGCGTACTTCATGCTACCCATCTGTTCATTATGGAATCGATTGATGAGTGGCAGCCAGCGATTGATATTGTTCGAGCTATTAGGAAAATAGCAGCTCACGTGCATCGAAGCAGGAATAGTTGGCTCAGTCTTCTAAGGTATTCTAGTTTAATTCATATCAGCTTCGGTTAGCATATTCTGGCTCGATGTTAGTGAAAAATACATCTTAGAGCACTGATTGAAGTGAATTGTACTAATACGAAGAAGATACCAATGGAAATTCGTATACGATGGGGGTCCATGTTGAGAATGTGAGTAGCAGCAGATCAGGTTCGTCTGCTACGATTTTTGAAGTGGGGTAAGAAGAGAGCGGGGGATGGATTGTAATCAATAGGAAACGGTTAAAGTAAAAAAAATCGACAAGATATAAAATATAGTGGAACGCTTTTTTTATAGTGGTCCCCTGAAACTTATAACGGTCCGAAGAATAGTATGGTCCGTATTTTTTTTATAATGGTCCCTCAGGGACCATTATATTCGTAGAAAAAATCATAATGGTCCGCGGATGCCAATATAATGGTCCGTGGCAGATTTCACTGGTCCGTCAAAACGCTGCTTGGGCTTAGGCTTAGGCTTAGGCTTAGGCTTAGGCTTGGGTATTAGGCTTAGGCTTGGGTCTTACGCTTAGGCTTGGGTCTTAGGCTTGGACTTGGGTCTTACTCTTGGGCTTGGGTCTTACGCTTGGGCTTGGGTCTCACGCTTGGATTTAGGCTTAGAAAAATGCTGAGAATCCAAACTAAATTATTGAGGGTAGAATGTGAGATGGGCCGAACCGTCGTTTTCAAAGCCCAAGCCCAAGCCCAAGCCCAAGCCCAAGCCCAAGCCCAAGCGTAAGACCCAAGCCCAAGCGTAAGACCCAAGCCCAAACGTGCTCCCATGGGTTGTTATCGATGCTGAGAAGCCTAGTAAGTTCAAATTTGCATAATGTCCCCTTTTCGCTCGAGCACGGGACCCCCTCATTTATGGCTTTAATCGCGATTTTCGATGGTTTTTCGTCAGAAAGTGGTCAAAATGGCCCGAAATCTCGCACACCCGACCAGAATCGAGCGCTCTTTCGATTAAAACTATTTTCATTTTTTTCACATTTTTCGTTGGTCAGAAAAAGTGAAATTTTGACACGATACTTATCAAGAGCGAACCCGTTAAAAGCAGTTCAGGCACACTGTTGTGATCATTTTGAGCACTTGGGCGTGTTATTTGACTTTTGCGGACGGTTTTTACATCGATTTTTGTGAATGACCGAAATTTCAAACTCTCTGTAACCCCGGTTTATGGTACTCATTTTGTAGAGCTGAAGTAGACGATCATTTTTTGGTAACATACTATGCCCTTAAAACCTCTCAGTAAGAAGTTACAATCGAGCAAACTTGCCATTTTAACGCTACTCATTTTAATGACTTTTTGAGCACCCATAACTTCTTAGTGAGAGGTTTAAAGGGCATAGTGTGTTACCAAAAAATGATCGGCTACTTCGGCTCTACAGAATGAGCACCATAAACTGGGTTTACAGTGAATTTGAAATTTCGGTCATTCACAAAAATCGATGTACAAACCGTCCGCAAAAGTCAAATAACACGCCCAAGTGCTCAAAATGATCACGACAATGTCCCCAAACTGCTGTTAACGGGTTCGCTCTTGATAAGTATCGTGTCAAAATTTCACTTTTTATGACCAAAGAAAAATGTGAAAAAATATGAAAGCAGTTTTTATCGAAAGAGCGGTCGATTCTGGTCGGGTTGCGAGATTTCGGGCCATTTTGACCACTTTCTGACGAAAAAACAATCGAAAATCGCGAATAAAGCCATAAATGAGGGGGGTGGCGTGCTGGAGCGAAAAGGGGACATTATGCAAATTTGAACTTACTAGGCTGTTCAGCATCGATAACAACCCATGGGAGCACGTTTTGAGCACTTTTGGTTTTTGGCCTGTTCTAGAACCCCATCGACTCTTGTTGAACTTTAGGCGAACGGCCTCATATTGGTTTAAGATCTGCTCCCGCCACCTCCTAAGCGGTCCCGTCCAAGCCTTCTTGCAGGGATTGCACCAATGATGGCTCCTCCTCCACTTGGCGCTAAGGTTTGTAAACACTATTGAATTTCATGATGGTTGAACGTTGAATGAGTAGAAATGTCTTCCAGCTTGAATTTGAGAAGCTTCGCTCTATCGCCAGAAAGGTCCAGTTCCCCGAAGAGAAAGATCCCGTCGAGTTTTGGAGAGAACATCACAAATTGTTTCCACGATTGGCAAAGGTGGCGAGGCGTCTTCTCGCAATCCCGCCCTCTTCTCTTGACAGCGAAAGGCTCTTCTCTCCTCCTAGATTCTATGGTGTCTTCAGACATGTCCGATCCGAGAACTTTGCGACGAACACCAAAGAGATGGGTGAGAAGTATGACGGTAGCATTAGTTAAGATTGCATTAATTTATGAATCAATAATTCTAATTCACCTTTTTGAAGGATATAACTGGCTCGAACGCAATTTTGTTGATATGGAAGAACTGCACATTGGTTTCTTTAAGGAGATCAATCTTTTTGACTTGAAAATCAGAAAAGGTTCGCTCAGGGCGATACGCCGGACTTATTCTGCGCTGCAAAATGGATTCATTGGTCTCAAAGTTTTCTCAAAATGAAGAGAGAGGCTCAGTACGATGGAGTTTTACTTGGACGGACGCATGTGGCGAGACATCTTGATTATTACGAGCACCAGGTTATCGATCACACGAAAAACACATCGAATTGTTTAATTACGTACAGGTAACGTGGACCGTCAACGAGAATTCAACTCTGCTAGAAAAGCACGTTTCGTCTAATCCTCAAGTGAGTAATCGAAAAGAAATAACAACAATAAATTTCAGGCAGCTCATAAAGTGTTCGAACATGAATACTACTTTGATCAAAATGAGCTAGTGTAGGTTTGACGTATTATCAGCGTTTCTTGTCTTCTCTAAGTACTGTTTGTTGAGGCAAGTGTTACAAAATTTGATTATGTAAATACTACAATTTACTGAACATCAAGTCTAATGGTGGGGTCGGTAAGAGATACTTCTGGAGAACGAGTTCATGATCGAATAATTAATTTACATGTTGACAAAGATATTTCGTTCACAGTATCATGCAGCTCTTGACTTACCGTTCCCATTGAATATTTGAAGTGGGAGATGAAGCAGTTGTGAATCGAAAGATGAAACCAGAACTTATTTTTCCTATCAGAGACATGACTTATGGAATGGACGACAGCGAATCTTTAATGTGAGCATTTGTTTGTGTTTCCATTGCTGTAAACTCTCTCATTCGCATACTATCTCGCACTACATAACTCGGCTCACTTTATCCGACTGAGATTCAAAGAAAAGTGACAAAATGGAGATGCGAGACAAGCATATTGCGAATTGTTGCCTAAATACGAGCGTAACACGTGCAAAACTGCGAATGAGAGAGATAACAATCCTTTAACTTTTTTCAAACAATTATTTCCATCTCTTTCTCAGCATTGTCCTTTCGAAGGGTAGAATGAGGCGATATTAAATTAAAGGGGAAAGACATGAATAGGTCGTCCCAGTATCGATCTCTATTAATTCATCGTAAAATGTTTGTTCTCAAATTCAGTTCCTTGATGACTTTTACATTTATTAGAACATCTGCTTCGTGGGAACTAGGACGGATGAGAACATTCGGGTGGTAACCTACTGGAAAAGCACCTAATGAGGGCGAGAGAACAACCGTTATGTAACAGACGAAATATGCAAATGGTGCACATCTAGTAGGTTATCATCAGAATGTTGTGCCGCTTTGTGCCTACACCCATCACGGAGGATAACAATGGCTAGGCGGACTAGCAGATATAGAAAAATAATTACCCTTTCCTATGATTGATACTCTCACTTTTCCCAACCAAATTTCTTTTCTAAAGTTTTCTACCCAATCTTAAAGAAGTCTGCATGCACTGTTTATTGATTGTTTTATAGTGAACGAGCAGTGCACATGCTGAGTGAACAACAGATGGAGTAGGAGAGCTCATGGGCTACAGAAGAGGAAAGTGTGAACAAGACAGAGAAAGTGTGAGTGAATGGGATCGAATGGAATTTTATGAAGGAGGGCATAAATGATCATAACGATAGTCTTCTTATCGATGGACTGTCTACTTGCACTCGTCATTGTAGACGGGATAGAAGAAAAAGAGTATGTGTTTCCACCAGGAATCGCCCTGAATTGTGCGTATCATCATCATTTTTTTTCTCAACTGTTATGCATCTGAACAATCATGATACTTGAGAAAACGTCTAGTTTTCTAAAGAATTCTAATTTTAAAGAAAAGTACAGATCATGCTCTAATAGAATAATCATCAGTACAAACATTACCATGTAAGCCATGAATTCATCGTCATACTTCTTCTGGCATTCTTCGATTCTGTACATGTCCATTCGTTTCTTATCGACTTCCTGCGAACAATAAAAAACACCTTATGAAAAGTGACTTCATTTTGAAGAATATCTCCTAATATTAGATAAGTTTCGTGACGTTTCGTGAGAGAGAGATCATGTAACATCTCAGAAAGTGCAATATCACGTTTTATCCAACCTGTAGCCTTGTTTTCGATAGTGTCTCACGTAACGTCTACTTCAAAAACAAAGAGAACGAGAATTCTGCGCTGTTTTTATACGCTTAGTCTTTCCTTCTTCCGTAACCCAGCAACAAAGCCTTTACATATTTTTCTCCAATAAATTAATGAAGGATTGGTTAGACTTGCCGTGATATGCTCCCTCTTCTCTCGTCCACTCAGTCTGACCATGATCAGATCGGTTTGGTCCAGATGACGGGTAAACTGAGGTTCGGTCTGAAATGAGGTTTATAGAAAGAGGATGTTATCTGAATTGATTGAATTTTCGAGCAAATTCATTCCCAGATCCTCGCCTCTTTTTTAATGAAACGGGTCAAAAGCGATTCAATATGTGTGGAAGCAAAAAGCAAATCGGATAATGAGTAGCCGTAATAGACTTGAGATTACATTCACCGTTCTGGGCTCTGTCTCATTCGGGAAGTGGAGAATGAAATCGTCGTGGTGGAAGCTGGAAAGTGTAAACCATCTCCATCAATTTTCTCCAATTATGTTCATCTCTGCTTTCTATCTACCATCATCGTGCAGGAGACTCGATAAATCGAATAGTATTTCAATTTTATGTTGTTAAAATAAGCAACACAAAAGTATTGTATGTGATGAACAGAGATAAAATGAAATAAATCCGAAGCGGAAACTTACTAGCGTTCGTAGTTGGAGCGAATTTTGAGGCCATCAATTGAGAAGAGAGAGGGGAGGTTCTAAATGAGCGAGCTTGAGATTTGAGAACGCGGTACCATTAAATTGTGAAATAACCGCATCCTTCCGAATGATCCAAACCATATTAGACTGTTACAACCGGATCATCGATACAATACAGCTTTCACTCTTCTCTTGCGTTAAAGAGCCTCCCCCCTAATTTCTTGAATTGGCTTTGTTCTCTAATTTGCTCTCTTTAGTTGTTGGCACCGAACCTGAGTCTGCACGAATGCTTGGTGCTGCTCCCACATGCGACCCGGAGCTACTTCAACTGTAATGATTCACTTAGAACTACAGTTCACAATACGGAAAAAAACATAAGAAAAAGAGAGGAAAAGTAATTGTCTTACTGATAGGGGTGATGTGATCATTGACTTCATCTAGCCAGGAATCATCGCAGATCGACTGATTCTCGGGCAAAATTTCCTTGAGAATCGAAAGAAGGTCTATGGCAGATTCCTTGTTGTCGAATCTGCAATCACGTCATTTTAGCACCATTGCGATTACAAGCTCCGCCCCTAGACTTATACATCTATGGATTGTTCGCGTTGATCATATGTTCAGAAAGTGCCTACTACTGAATTATCGCAATCTCTGAACTGAAAGGCTGAATCGCTACGATTCTATTCGTTCAGTTATACTTACACTCGGGACTTGCCCCATAGAAATCGTTCTTCTCCGAAGAAGTCAGCAGTGGACGGGCAAAGGTTGGTGAAAAACTGGAATGAACGATTTTTTTCAAGGCAGCGAAATTGTATTTGTCACTTTACTGTGAGCTTCGCTCATACAATCTAGAAAAAGAAAAAAATCTCACCGGATTTTGAAAAGTCTTCAGCTCTTCGCATCGAATTCTGGCGGAGTAAGAGATATTAGAGAGTCTGCCGAATGTGCGGAAAATCTCCATGTAGAGGAAGGACTCTCCCAATTCGATAGGAGATGCGACGAACGACTGAAACAGAACACGTTGTTCCTGGGATTGTCATTTCGTATCCATAACAAATAAAATAAACACCAACGGGAATCTCAAGTTGCTTGTTGGATAATACAGGCCAATCGTCTCCGCGAACGACGTTGACCATCGCGATTTGCTCCTTGATGAATTCGTTCTGCAAGTAATTTTAGCAAATCTCTTTCAATTCACACTCATAATGTTCTGAACAGAGAGTATTGTTGTGAACATATTCAGCACAATATTCAGCATAAATGAGGACTCACGGTATGCGTGAGGTCGATTTCCTGGTCCGGTGTTCCGGCTCTCATTCTTCGTACGGTAATGTCAGAAACACGCAGATTGAAGTTGCACTGCAATAAATTCCTTATTATTTTTCATGAATATGCCGCTCTTAAACATTAGTGAGAATCACTCTAAACCCAGTAAAACTAAATATAAAAAAATCAGCGTTTTCCTGAAGCCAATGTACCTTAAAAATCTGGTATAATTTTTCTCCTTTTTTCATGTAACAATTCCTCAAAATCAGCTCTCTAAGGATAGAGAGAGACAAACTTATGTTCACTCACCGAATGATTCGTCCCATTGTCGACTTTCTCCCAGTCGATATGTTCGGTCTCCACCAATTTGTATGTCCAGCTGACTTTGTAGGCGGTTGAGCAGAACGGACAGACGTACTGTAGAATTGATTGTTTTTAACTAGATGAAAAAGGAGGTTAAAATGTTCTAAAAAAGCGAAAACTAAAAAAAAACTAAAACTTTTTTTTCAAACAAATTGTTTCGAAATAAACTAACGGTCGCTCGAACAGCGAAGCTGATATCGGAGTTTCCTTGCTGGAGATCAATCTTTCTTTCCTCTTCCTTCGCTTTCTTCACTCCCTCCCACAGAATGCTGTCGACAACCTGAGAAGAAATATGTTATATGTTACATTGTTCAGTTCAGTTGAACGTCTTTCTTTGCATGAATGCAGTTTCAACTAATTGCGCGGCTCATTTATTTTACTGATCCTTGATTAGACGGCGAACTCACAGTCGTGTTCAGTCTTGTCTGCACCTGATAGTCGAGTGTATTGGAGAGAGGCCGACGACTTTCAAGTTCCTCAATTAGGAATAATCATTTCTCTTCCCACTTTCCCATTTTCTCGCCCTAAGTGGTTTGAGCGTAGATTGAATGATACTGATACGATGATCTCTTGATTTGAAACAATCTGAACTCATTCAGATACCTTTACGGGGGCAATGATTCTCGGCACCATGGGTGAATCCTGCTCGATGATTCTTTCGATGTCGGAGAGAAATCGGTGACGAGGATCCTTCGAATTATTCAAATTTTCTAATGAAATCGCTAGCCTCGCACACTTTCGCATTATGTTTGTTCGCTCACTTCCATTTAGCATGTTTTTCTACAAATCGCCACAATCGAGACAAGTGCTTTTCTAATACCAGCAATAGAAATAAGGAATCACTTGAAAAAGCGAACTAAAACTCGTTACGCCCATAAGACGATGACGTGTCCTTTCTTTCACGTGACACAAACACTTCCCTTTTTCTCAGCACTCTCTCTCACACACTTACTTCACGCGCACTTTCGCACACACTCCCACACACTTTATCACATACAGCACACTCACCATGTCGTCATTGGAATCGACGGAGGAGAGTGGAGTCGGATTGGCAAATAAGGAAGAGAGAAACAGAAGAAGGAGAAGGAGAGATCGCATCTGAAAAATGACAGAATTATGGTAAGAATTAGCCACATTCAGAATTAGCCACATTCATTCGAATTGAAACGTTATTTGGGAAAATCGGAGGGAGATGTTTGGCTTACGAACAAGTAGCTTACCAAACAATGCAGGCGTTCGAAACGGAAGTGCTTGAGATACAATTTAGATAGATTCTACATCAAATGTGAAGTAATTCGTGAACAATCGATACCAGGGAAGTGCGATCAATTGACGAGAAATGTAGATAAGAGCGCACCGAATGGTGACCCGATTAGAGAGGCAGCTTATTTTATACCCTTCTCTCTCTTCGTTTCTCTCTCTTCTCTCTGTTCTCCCTTCTCTTTTCTTCTCTCGAACCGGTTCGAGCTGACCTTTAGCTGAACTCTTCTCTAAGGGAGAAAATTGAGCAGAAAAGGTTTGGGGGAAAATAGAAATGGGCAGAGAATCAAAAAGGAAGGGAAAGGGTACACACCGATCGATAACCTCTCCCCTCTCTCGCTCTACTCAGTTGTCAGTGAAAGCCGATCACGAGTCCCTCGTCACTTGACAGCTTTCTGACGCACAATTTCTCACAAAGCAGATAAGAGTGAAAGATGAAGAGAACTCATGCTTTGCAAAAGGTTCGTGTCGCTGACTCAGATGGAAGCAGAGCCTTGACTGCTTCCGAATGTTCAAGATCCGTTTACAAAACCTGCCCAACAGGTTAGTGAAGTTGTGGGTTTTCGAAGTTTTGCCCGCGTTTCTTCTTGAGCATTTTGCTAGAAAATTTACTGGTAAACAATGTTTGGTTTTCACCTCGCAGAATAACTTACTTAATTACTTTGTAGTTTTCTTTGCACTGTTCTAGGAGAAGAGTATAACACGTACAGAACCATGAAAAATACAGAAACACGTACACAGGTTCATTTTGTATCTCGATAACATGAAATAATAAGATTTCAATGATATGTGAATATATATATATATAATATTATTGGTAATCAAGAGAAGATAAGATCGGAAAGATGAAGAGAGTTGAGAAATGCTGCTGAATCAGAATATGGAAGATGCTTCAACGACTTCCGATGATTCCAGATTCGTTCAGAGATTATTTATTCTCAATTCAGATTGACTCGGGTTCTCTTTTAGGATTTGCTATTTGCAAATAATGTACCTTTCTAATTTTTAATTGCATGACTGACATTGTCTTTCTTCTCTTCTTTATCAGAAATTCAGAATTGAAGAAGTTCAATCTACAGTTCCGGCAAAAAGTATTTGGCCACTTTTTCAAACTGTTCTAACTTTTTAGCCAGGAGAGGAATCAAGCTAAGATTTCTAGGGCAGACAGGGATCCATCAGAGATTCAGATGACGACTTGCTTTAGAGCTTTCAAAAATTATCTAGCTCAAATGTTACAAGGAATACTTCCTTTTTGAAATCACTACTTTAAATTTACCGCTGGAATAAAACGTGTAACAAATTGACCAAATAACGTGTGAGTACATTTATGCAGTAAACACAGTGCTCGTTCGGAGCGAATGGGAGTATAATTGTGTTCGGAAGCGGAGAATGGAGGAGAGAGAAGGACTGGAATGACATTAGAGCAGCCTCATCGGACGAATGAAGGGAAAAAGGGGGGAAGGACGGGGACATGAAACGTTGGGAATGACTTGAGAATCTTCTGTTGTGAGACAGAGAAGAACAGGCAGGATTGGATGAATTGTGAAAGGACGGGGCTGACGAACGTTTGATAGGAGATGAGATCAATCGATACATAATTATTATGCGGTGAGACAGAACACATTATTTGGGACATAAAAACAGGAGGGGGTTGGATCGGGTTCGAAAAACGTAGAGAGCTTGGTTCTCACTCGCTACGTTCCAGGTACTGGCGTATAGAGATGAATGAAAGGGATGAAGAGAATGAATGAAAGGAATGAAGAGGAAAGCGCGGGAATGGAAGAAGGGTGCGGCGGGGGAGGAGGGAAGGGGGGGGGGTGGTGGGAGTCGTCCGATGAGCACTGCTGCTCCTGCGACAGCCTCTTAATCGCAATCGCAGCGGACAGCGTAGAACTTGTCCACGACTTCTTCGATTACCTGCACATGCAATCGATGATTTGAGTAATGGAATTTTCGGTTTATGAACAGAGCTTAGTAAATGATTCCGGCTATTGAATTTCCTTAACGAATGTTCACGTAAAGGAGGCAAAACAAGAATGATTCGATTCCCTCACCTCGATTTCCCCGTTATCACCTTTCTTCATGTGGATGATAGCTTGATCTTCGTACCTGGAATGTCTCTTTAATTATCATGTTCAATATGTGCTCAATTCCTTTTGTGCTCTTATTCTCACAGTTTCCCGGTACATAACTACGTAAGTTTGTTTTATAATTGCTCTTCTAAAAATATACTTCTCGTTATCAAAAGCAGTTTGATTCTTCGTTTTTGATCACAGTAATAAGAGATGTCACGCTGTTCGAGCTGTAGGGTATCAGGCTGGTTAATATCTCTCTTTCAATGGACTTAGCAAAGTTGTAATTACAAACATAGAGTTTGTTAAGAACGATAGGAGAGAATTCGCTCCCGCCGAAGGCATCATATTTTTTACTTGATTACATTGCTTGTCGTTTTGTTCTACATATCATTGTTCATAAAGTCTCAGTAAAAAGTTATATTAGGACAAGAATAGCTCACGCCGAGGGGTGGCATCATGGCTAAAGACTGGTTATTCATCGGTGACGTTTAATCAGTTTGTTCTACAATTTACGACCAATAATTCGTAAATTAACTAAACCTAAAATTGTCAAAAAAACAAGATTCTGAAGAAAGTTATATTAGGACAGAATAGCTCACGCCGAGGGATGGCAGCAGGTAGTCTTGAGGTTGGAGACGAGATGGTGGCGAGTTTCCGAATGCTTGAATTCCTGCAAACACTAATGAATTTAAATCTCTAATATTATAGTCGTTATAGCCGAGTATTTCGGAGCCTTTTTGTGCTTTATTATGGTATTTTTCGCCCAATTTTTCAGTTCAGATTTTCGACGCATTTGCTTAGATTTCTGCGTGCGAACAAATGCTGTGCGACTAAACTGAACCTGACTCGTTTACGAGTTGAAGATTCAATATAAGAATAATATGTTACCCTCGTCTTGTTCTTTGTTGTTTGACCCCTATTGTAACTACGTTCGATGATGATGATAACTGAGAAAGCAAACCTTTGGCACGAAGTCACTTCCGCACGATCCTCTGCACACAACCGAATAGAAGCGAGCGGGAGCCACAATGTGATGGAAGCCCAGGGACTGAATTGAATATTTGAATCGATAGTAGGGACCACAACGGGGAATTTTTGAGTACGAATATTTGAGTACACCCTTCGACGCCTTTGATTTCAATCTACCGTAATCTTTGTACGAATTTCTTTCAACTTTTTGTTTATTTATTTTAGCTTGTTTTGAAGCACATTTAAATTTTTCTTTAATTGAGAGTAATAAGCAAGCCTACTATCAATACACGTATGATGATG
>LS515589.1:1337-18229 GCA_900490845.1 Pristionchus japonicus
ACGTGCAGGCCATGGATCACTGCTCACTCAGAGAGAAGAGCGCTCCTGGCGACGTTCGAATCAGGAAAAAGGTACGCTCTCGAAGAAGTTCTACATCGGATGTTCGGCAGTCAATCAAATACACCCATCTGATTGGACGTGCAGGCCATGGATCACTGCTCACTCAGAGAGAAGAGCGCTCCTGGCGACGTTCGAATCAGGAAAAAAGGTACGCTCTCGAAGAAATGAGAAAAAAACGTAAGTATTCTTTGCGTGTGAAGAGGTAAGTATTTCTATTTCGAGTGATGTCTCATCGGTTTTGCTTTAAAGTAAACTAATTGTAAAGGTAATGTTACTACCTCAATTAAGGCGACTGTCGTTTTTTTAGACGACAACGCCTGGTGTGGTACACCGGAAAGTCCGGGTACTGCGAGACCTACGTACGCTGGTCAGACTTTTGGGGCACGTAGTCAATGTTACTACCAATTTTACCGCCCCGGAAGGATGGAAGACTTGGTTGATCTCAACGGGGACCGAACTCATAGTCCTTCGAATGGCCGGCAGCGTCTTGTACCACTCGTCCATTCTAAAGGTAAAGGTAAAGGTGCTGCCACGCCAACCGATTTTACAGTTGTATGACAACGCTAGGTGGGACCCGCTGGTACGGTCAGCTGTTGGACGGACTACAATCCCCTGCTGTCCAATTCTTTCTAGGGGAGGATTGCCTTCCGTGTTGTGTGCATTGCTTCCTTATTTATTCAGCAGTTACTTCCAAGGAACACACAATGAAAGTTTTAGCATGAACAGCCGAAGAAGAGGACCATATTAGAAATCGGCCTTTTCATCAACTCTCGATGTGTGCTTTATCATCAACACTCCGCGACGGTCCGCTAAATTACATAATTATTTTATACATTTTTTGTTTTCTTAATTCACAAATCTACGAAAATCACTCACTTTTAATGGAGTACTCGGCGAAAGCATATCTTCGCATGAAGTCCATGTTCGGTTGATAAACACTGCAGGTTGCTTCAAACCAGATCTTCTTGTTCAGGAGAGGCAATCGCTAAAATTTCAGAAAGTGAAAGAGCCGGAAAAGAAGCTCACTTCTCTGAGAGCGTCCGCTGCTTGGAGTGACAGATATCTCGAGTAGAACCTGTTTTGAATCTTGAGCTTATCTAGCTTTCTCGAGAACATTTCTAGAATCACTGTACTCCAATCTTGGTCATGTGTACCAAACAAAAAGTGTCTCCGTTCGTAATCAGGCGTTGGCGATTCAGATTGAGTTATGTTAAGACTTTGGACGAGCGATGACAATTCGAGAAGCAGATTTACTGAAATATCTTGATTTTGAATTAAAAATGCTTTGAATAATGCTTACCGGGATCTTGGCTGTTCCTACTGTAAACGTGGGTCACGCACAGCGAGAGTCGATTGACTTTGCACTCGTTGATAGTCCACATAAGATGCTTACTGAAAAAAATACGTATTCTCTGTATGAGAGGAGCCACTAAGCAGCATATGAGAAACTCACACGGCTTCTTCTGATAAGGTATTGGTAGCCACAGTCAACTTGTCGAAATGGAGTCGACCAATAATTGCCGATGCAACAGCCAACTCCGATGCTTCAGTGAACCCAAACATCCGCATGCTTCCTGTTCTACTGCCCACGCAATTGCTCAAGAACTCCAAAACAGTCGTATCTTCCTTCAAATTGATCTTGAGAGCATACACCTGAGAATACCGATATTATTAATTGTGATGCATGGTTATGTTATGCATTATAAAAAAATACTCGTCTTGAGCACAACCTACATTTGGAGAGCTGCGCCTGTACACTTTGCGTCTGACTCGCTCGCTGATGGAAAACGGAGCCTCGAGTAACTTTAGTCGTAACTCGAAGAGCCTAGATCGGCTCTTAGGAACGGTCATAGCGATTTCCACGATCTCCTCTTTCAAAGAGTTAGTATCAACAAAAAGAGTCAGTTTGTGAAGAATGTGCACTCGAAGACGAGCGAATTCGTCTACGCGAGCTTGGAGAGTGCGAGAGGTCTGAAATCTGTGTTTTAGAAAAGAAACGAAATTGAAACGGCGCTCACAAGTCGCACGAGGAACAGTGAGCCCTGGGCGAAATCCAGTATTTTCCAGGCGAGCTCAGGAGGCACTTTTTCGAAAGGAGAAATGTTTGTGGACTGCATTACAACACCTGAATATGAGTGCGATATTTTGATTCGTTGATTAGTGATGAAATGGCCTACAAAATGAGTGACTCTTGCACTGTGAATGTTTATCACGCTCTTACAAGGGAGTATTTGAATAAGTTTTTATCTAATCGCAAGCAATCGGTCACGATATTAGCGCAAGCCGTAAGACAAGACCGTCCGATAAGGCAAGACTGACCTGCTGTCCAAAAAAAGGTTTCAGAAAAACACAAAATCAAAAATTGCTTTTTGAACGAACCTAGCCACGAGGTGCGCTTCTGAAGAGCTCGAACAATGTTTTGAATTACAAAAGAAAGTGTTCGACCAAGCAGCTGACAGCAGACGCAATATCTTCCATCCTGTGTTCGCGCCCATTTCACGTTTGAATCATAACGATGCCTTATTATCCTTCGTTTCTGCGTTCATTACGTAAATCTTTTTTTTTGTGAACCATTACTTTCCGATTAAATTCACCCCTAAGACCATTGCGTGATGCATGTATCAGTTCCAGATTCGGAAATGAGCTGTTCTGACTCATTTGAAACAACGGAGTGTCATGATGTTGAGGGCCTCTCTCAATTCGAGCTCTTACCCCGAGAATTGGTTCGGGCAATTTTCGATCACACGATGCTGCATCAACTTCGGAATGTTGCATTGGTAAGCTTTCTCTTCACTTTTATTTCTTCCGCCACCGGTATAATCACAGGCATCACGAACCATGCACACGCGTGTGCGAGCATACGAATATGCCAGTCGTTCATCGTTCGAAAGAATACCGCAGAAACTCGTGTGGGGGATAGTCAATTACGTCCTGTCTTCAGTATGTAAGATGCGTTTGGTAAGTTCATAACATGCAGGAAATCCCTTTTTCAAAAATCCAAACTAATGATAAATATAACAGACCTCTCGAACTATGCGCAGTCATGTGGAAAAATATGCTCTGCAAGAATCGACAATCGACCTAGTTAATGATTTAGATATCGACGAGGTCATGATCTTTTCGAAATACATGGGTCTCATCTAAATATCCCATCATCGGAATGCATTTGAACGGGTGCAAACCATATAGATATTCAGAGAGCCGATTCTACATGTATTACGATGTACGTTCCCGAGAACTCCTATTTGGCTGATTTCTATCGACGGCGAAATTTACTGAAACTGAGAATGAAAGTTCGCTGTCGAGCTTTCGACCTAACTCAAAGAGTGAGCTTTGTGTTCGACACAGATTCAAACGCCTATCATGTAAGTTGCTAGCACGTTATACACTGAAGAAGTCCATAATTTCAGTCTTACATGCTAGAATTCAAGCAGTCTGACGATATAAATGCGCTAAAAGTCTTTGGAAAATCGTTGGGAAGGCACATTAAAACTCTGACGCTAACCTGCGAAGAAGAGCGAACATTCACTGTTGCAAAGCATCTTATCGATGGTATTGAGTTTGACAAATTACGCATTGTGGATTGGTTCAGCGATCGGTACATACTGACTGATGAAATTGCGTAGGTTATCGAAAATAATGCCTCACCAAGCCCTTTTTTTAGAAACGAACTGCTCAACATTATAAAAACCAACAAAATCAGAGAATTACTTTTGGAGTTGTACATTGAGAAATTGTCAAACCCTGGTAAGGCGGTTCTCAAAGTATTTAATCCAGTTACATTCTTGCAGTGCAATTCCTTCTCGAATTGTCCTCCCTCTTGGATTCTCTTGTCATCTGCCAGTCTGCCGCAAATGGAGTCCGCGATACTAAACCTTGTTTCTTCGGTTTATATGAAATGGATTGGGCTTCAGTGATGTTCGATATGTTCTCGAGAAGACTTCGGACACTGGAAATCACTCATCACGACATTGAGAAGAGGACTGTAGAGCAACTCATGAAGGTGAATGACAATGCTATTCCATGAATAGTAGCTGTTCAACAATTAGTAATACGTTCATCTTTTTAGCAACTTCCGTTGATCGAAAAGCCATTCTGTTTCAAAACCACTTGTGAAGCGCATCCGGAAGGCCTGAACAAAACTGTTAATGGATGCTCGATTCAAGGCAAGTTTTACATTTCGAGATGTTCCTTGATCAAAGAGTAGAATAATTATGGTGATTGTTTTCAGTACCGAATAATCATAATTATTTGACTATCCAACGAAAATGATACGAGAAAGAATAACAATATGACGGAGAAGAGTGAATGGGAACCAATGTATGAAATAGTGTCCCATTTTATTATATCATTCGCGTAAAAAGAATATTTCATTATTTTTTCAACCCCCGCCTTCACTGTATTGCACAATAAACCTTTTTTTCGTGATTGTTGCACATTGAACCAAGAGTTTCCGCAGTTCAATGATCAATGTAGTGAGACAATGAGTCAACAGACAATATCATGCAGTCCAATGATATGTCAGTACAAGAGAAAAATCGTTCCCACTAACTTCTGACCGAACGAGCAACGCCACGAGACGAACTTGTGATACGCACTCAATAGTTTTCGAAATAATCGAGCAAGCAGTTGTCAGCAAGTATCTTCTACCCTTTGGCGGATATTGTTTGCGATCGTTGCCTCGCCTAATTAGCAACGATAAGAGGAACTACTCATTTTGTGTTCATAACGCTGCGATGTTGTCCTCATTATCCTTCGCTATGTATAATTCTTCGTCTTTTGCGAATCTTCATTTTGTCGAGTATCTTGATTCAGAATCCGTAATGAACTCATCTGCTGTCTGCCAGTCTGAACTATCTTCTACTGAGTTAGTAGAAATGACCGAAGGTCAAGATGTCGAGAGACTCGCGAAATTCGAACTTTTACCGCGAGAATTGGTTTGGACCATTTTCGATCACACGAAATACCGCAAATACCACATCCCTTTCCTCAGTTCCTAATACAATTCTGCGTCTCAGTCATTCGTGCTCAAACATTAACTTGTTTATCAAATACTCTGATGTTTCAATGTAACATGATGAACTGATGCCGCTCCTTCTTCACCAGCATTTCTGAAATAATTTTTGTTCCGCCTTTACCTTTCAGCTTCGCATCTCCCCAGAAAGATTTTTGAAACAACGAAAGTGATCTCACCTGCGAATCGAGGAATCGTGCTCTCTCCTCCTTTGTTAGATCGCGCATCGCCCATTTATTCTGGTTGTAGTATCCATTCTCAAATACTTGGTCGCACTTCTTGATAATCGCTGAGTCGGCTTCATCTTGAACAATTGCGCGTGCACTGACCAGTTTCGAGTTGTACATGCATCCTGGAATGAAAAAAAAGGAAAATTTCGAAGAATCATTGGTTTGAGGATTAGCATGAAGCTTCGCATACCAACACTCTTAACACTAAGTCCGTCACGGCAAGTATAGACGTCGGCGCCTTCTACTGTAGTGTAGATCTTCTTCCCGTTTGTGATTGACTTCCCGCTTATTTTGCACGTTTTATCTGCCAAGGAAAGATGGATATTTAGGAAAAATCGTTCCGAAATTCCCTGAAAAACTTGAAAATGTGTAAAATCTCACAGAATCTGTCGTCGATTTGCACGATCACTCTTCCGTTCGTCTTGAAATCGCAAGTGGCCTCCATCGTATACACGTTGATGTACGTAGCGTTGGTTTGCGGCCCAATCGCAGTTCCAATGATGTTTCCAATCATTTCGGGACAGTCTGTAAGAATACCATTAATTCGGATATTTCTTTGAATTTATTGACCGTAAGCAACGGCCTCGAATCGTCCCTTGGCATCGCGTTGACACATCATCGTTACGGGAGAGGAGGTGATCGTCGTCTCTCCCGATTTTAACGATTTTATCTACAGATCAGGAAGGTTGAAGCACTTCGGAAACCAGAAACATACTTCCAAGGCGATATCGGCCAAAAAAGTCTAGCCTTCCGCGTAGATTTTTCCCATATCGTTGACGTAGACTTTGTCAGTAACGCAACCACAGGCTGAGAGATTGAATTTTCTCATTTTTCTCAAAAAGTTATGAAAATGTTTTTTATCTGTAAATTGCTGACGTTTCACGCTCGTGGAGAACGAAACTGCAGCAAGGGAGGACAGGAGAAGGCAAGGAAGTAGCATGGCTCTCCCCTTTAAAAGTAAAGATCAGGCAACTTTCCCTCTTTTTCTAGCGGTCTCTGCAACTGGGCAAATAAAATAGAGGCGCTAAATGGTGCATTTTGCTCAAAACGCCGAGATCTCGTATGAAACCAAAGTATTCGTTTTTCTTCCTACCGTCTTGCGTGGCAGCGCTTTGTTTGCTCAGATGCAGCGAAATAATCATACTGTTTTTGTCTCTTCACTTAGCAGTTTCTTTCTACGCAGCAATTACTTACCAAATCGCGTCAATCATTCGTATCAAACATTCGCAGCTCTTCTTTCTGCCTGCACCTTCAAAGTATGGTGCTTACGCCGTTTTATTACCAGAGCTTTTGTTCTATTCACTTGCAATCGTTTGCAGTTACATCTTCGAACAATATTTTCAACTGCATAACAGCACTGGCACGTTATTGAAACTGCGAATATGTAAAGAGCAAAAATCTCATTTATAAGCTTCTAAATGTAAAAATGGATCGGTCGTAAATGTTGAGAATGATGATAGAGAGCACTTATTTTGAACTGTTGCCGGTTACTAATCAAAGGATTCGTGCTCTCTGGACACATGTTTGATGCTGAGACATGAGTAAATTCCTGCAATTTTATTATCGTTTCATTTTTGTATTTTTTTAATGTTTATGATTCACCTATCACAAGATGATCGTTGTCAATGGAAATTCGGAAATTAGTGTTGAATTTACCCAATAGTCTAAACCAAATTTTCTTATTCAAATAAGGTAAACGCTGAAAAAGTATTTTTATAATTTAGGTTCGCTCTGCTTACGATTAGTTTACCTCGCAGATCTTATCAGTCAATTCTTGCGGAAGCTCCGGGAAATAGCTATTACTTATGTAAAGCGTGTCTAGTTTTCTCGATAGCATTTCGATGATAATCTGTGGCCAATCAGCAATTTCAACTTTTTTTTTCAACCTTTTGCTTTAGAACCATGAAGGAAAGTTCGGTGGGTAACGTCTCGAAAAGTGTCGCGCCAGATGTATGAGTCAGTATTTGGGTATTCATTCCATCGGATGAGTCCTTACTGCTTTCAGTAACTTTGTGTCGTTTGGAAGGTGGTGAATTCGCCATATAACACTAAAGGAAAATATTTAAGGAGTAAAAATGGAGAAAAGCTGATAGTTAAACGTCCCGATTAAGATGATTATTTTCGAAAATCGGCATCAGCATGCTTCCATGTCATGTAGTGAATGCAAGCGCATGCAATAGAGCAAAACCAGAGGGAAAGTGAATTTATAAGGCACCAAGCGCTAAAAAGAGCGAGTATCTCAACAACCGAATTGTGGAATGTTTTTTTTCATCAACTACGATCAAAGATTCGAATGCGATACGATCAACGTTTTATCGAGAATCTCTGTTTAGAAACCAAAACATTCGTTCTCTCTAGAAAAATGTTTGATACTGAGCGTTGTAGAATTTCCTGAATCATCTACTTTTACGCTGCTTATAAGGATGTTCTACCTTTCACTATGTGATCATTTATCCTATAATCCCGAACATTATTCTCAATATTAGCTGCTGCTGCTGTGAACCATATGTTCTTTCCCAGATATGGCAAACACTGAATTTGAAAATGTCAAAAATGATATTATAAAAAAAATAACTTGGCAAATTGACTGAGCACATCCTGCATATTTCTGAATAGACAGTTTGTCTAGCTTCCGTGAAAACATTTCGGCAATGATCGCCGTATCGGCATTGTTCCTTGACGAAGCAGGATTGCTGTTAAAAAAATTGTGGTCAATTTCCAGAGAACGAACAAGTTCAGCCAAGTCAATGAGAAATTTCACTGAAAAAGGGTTGAAACCGCAATTATCGTTTGTCGCGATCATACCTGGAACCTGATTTGTGCTCGTGGATAATGACAGATGCTCAATGCTGTGTGATTTTACAACATTCATGAGAAAAATCCTGAAATATAGATGGTACTCCATGCGATTCATTTCAGCTTACCCATTATCTTCCGAAAAAATATTCACTTTTGCTATGATGTAATCGATTTTGATTTGTTGGAATACTTTTGCGAATTCATCTTTCCATCTGCTATTCAAAGAATAATAAAGTCTCACTGTACGAATACGTTTTCCGAGGACTTTTGGTAGCAATTGCAGATTAAACGTCCTTGTTTTGTCAGTAAGCGGCACATTCCATTTGAGCACGAAGCTCTGAAATATGTTAAAAGCGAACATGATCAATAAACGTACAAGGTGATCTCCTTTGAAAATGGAGCGTTCTAATTTGAGTGGTACGCTGAACTCCTCTCTCTTTAGATTGAAATGCAGCTTGAACAAGTTCACATTTCTTGCGGAAACATATACAGAGGTGTTCATTGTGCATGGATAGAGCCTGAACTCTGAGATGATGGGAATGTGTGCTGATGCATGTGCTATGTACTCATTTACGTGTGAATGAAGGAGTCGAGATGCCTGGAATAATTTTTTTTTGACCATTGACTAGAGTTTCGAAAGCAAGAGCTTTTTTTTCTTTCTCACACGCTCTCTCACCTTCCATAGTAAGAGAGAGTGAAGAGAACCTACTCTTGCCTTCAGTTGTCTACTATTGACTGACCAGTCTCAGGTAGTAAACCGACTCCCGTGCTTCATCAATTATCATCCACATGAGTTCAGCAGGCAAGCTATCGAATGGAGATAAACTTGTCGAATCACAAACATCTTTCTCATCTTCTTCGGGTGGTTCATCGTGGTAAAATCCAGCGGACGAATCATTGTCTATATCTGATTTACGCAGTTTGGACGGTGGTGAATTCGCCATATCACTGCAAAGTATTGATATTTGAAAGCGAAAGTAGAACACGATGAGATATTCCGAAATGAACGAGCATATTGATACGAACAATGTGAAACGCGTCCGTTAGCGAACTCATTAACAAGTAAGAAGGATGCGGACAATTCAAACCTCAAATCGAACAAGCGTCTGGTATGAAACTTTTGTAAACACAGTAATATAACGAAAACAATTTGACGGAGTGTTTCTGTAAGAAGCACTAAGAACCAACTCTCATTATTGATTTATCATAATTAACATTGCAGAAAATGTGAGAACAGGAAGATATGTAAACTAAAGCTGATGAATGAACATTCTTGATTTTGTGGAAGATACGGTCGACATATTTGATCAGAAGTCAAAAAGTTCATTCACTCTCGAAACATGTTTGATGGTTAGCTGGGACGAAGTTCCTGCGAAAATTTTGAATGATTCCGCACAGCTCACCATCCCACCTTTCACAAGGTGATCGTTGATTCGATAATCTCGTTCATTATTCTTAATTCGTGCTGCTGTTACTGTGAACCAGATCTTCTTGCCCATAAATGGTAAATGCTGTAATAAATGTGTTTTCGAAGTTTTGATGGTTGAAAATGCTCACTTTACAGAGAGTCTCATTGCATTTGTCATAATTTAGAATAAAAAGCTTGTCCAGTTTTCCCGACAACATATTCAAGATGAGTTCCGTCCATTCAATATCATTTCTGCCTTTAGAATCGAAATTCTTGTAATCAATCACGAGAGAACGAACGATGACTGATATAGCGAGAAGAATTTTCGCTAAAATGCTTCCCTCAAATTCGTATTATTATTCTTTGCTCACATATGTCAGAAGTCGCATCTCGCTTGATTATTAGTTCAAGATTATCTACTTGAAGATCATGTAAGAGCTTGACGAGAACACCTCTGCAAAATAGGATGTGGAGTGTTCACTTTAAAACCTACTTACCCACTTTCGTCACTCAAAGTGTCCGCATCAATTCTCATATTCTCCACCTTAGCTTGTTCGAATAATCGAGGATATATTCCGAACCATTCCCAATTCTTGTGAAGTCGCACAGTGCGAATTCTATGGGTAAACACGTACTGTAACATTTGCAAATTGAGCTCAGTCTCGTAATCTTCGTGAAACTTGAATGTGTATTCCTGAAACAATATTGAAATGGAAAATAACTATTAAAATACTTACAATCAGGTTACTTTGAAGTACTTTGCGTGTCCCTTCAAACAGGATATTGTATTCAATGAGGTAGGGTTGTATGCGCATTTCGTACACTTTTGATCTCGTTTTGGGCACAAGCACAACAAATTTTAAAACAGATGCGTTGAGCCTAAGCTCTCTTACAAGTGAAACAGTTGGGTTTAGCACAAAGTCACCGACCAGAGCATAAAGTTTGCGTGAGGCCTTAAATGCGGAAAATTGAGAAAGAATACTTAATTTTAGAACTTACCAATCGAAGATCACAAACTGATTCAGTAGTGTATTCGACTATCATCCCGAAGACATCGCTGGGCAGTTTTTCCAAAGCTGAGAGCAACCGGTTCGCCATCCTCATTCCTGAAACGTGAATTATAGTTGCATACTTATCAATGTTAACAGCACGAATGAAAACAATCAGAAAATGAAATTCGTATTTACAGAGACACAAGCACAAGCGCACAAGCGAGCAACAAATAGTATAATACAATTGGAAGATCGAATCGACCAAGCCGCTGGTTGGAATGCACGTTCAATTGAAGTGTGTTTTCGAAATTGTTTATTCCAATCTCACTGCTCCCCTCGGCTATGCTTCAACGAACAGAATTTCCGAGCAAGCTTTCACACATCTTGAAAGTCCTCTCGTAAAATCAAGATATTGCTCTGTTGGAAAATCTGAAATGTTGTCACCTAAGCGCCCAAAAATTTCTGAGGACAATGCATGTCCCGAAATAAGTGTTCTCGAAGAGCAAGTCCATCTCCGCGATTCAAACGACTTGTGTGCCCTGGATCGATTGCCTCGAGAACTCGTTTGGATGATCATTGAATATGCTCCTGGAACAGTAATCGGTCTGAGATCGGTTAGTTGTTCTTTTAATGTTTGTTCTATACAAATCAACATTAGACCGGCAAACCATTAACTTGCAGACATCTACAGCGCTCAATCATTTTGTGGTGGAGTTCGCTCGACTGAAACAGAATTTCATCCTCTGTGAGCGTTTATCGTATTTTACACCGAGCGCCAACGAATTTTAATTGACGGCAGCCGTTCCTAAAAGCAAATCGATCTTGTTTGAATTGATTCTCAAACTCCGGAAACCTTCCTTGAATTTCGAAAAGATGATCAAACGGTGGTTTGATAGAACCAATAATCTCCATCATCTATCGGTAAGTTCGAATATGTCGCCAGAATGATGAAATGAATTTGCAGTTCTACTCACTAACTTTCGACACGTCTACTTACAAAGCCACTACTTTGAAATATTTCATGGATTGCGTGGGAACTCGAATCGGTTACATGAAGCTCTCAGATGTCAAATTGCGCGTAGTGCGAAAACTCGTTCGCAAAATACTCGAGTGTGTCTCGTTCAAAAAGTTAGCTGTGCATATTGATCGAATATCCGGAATGTCTGTGTTAGTTGTCACTCCAAAATATCTGGTTTGATAGAAAATTTAACAGACAGTTCATCCTCAAAACAATCAACGCGAGCAAAACAAACAAAGTCTCAGAGGTCATTCTCAGAGTGATTCATTTCACTACAAAAGTGGATCCGGGTATGATAATTCACTAGTCATTACGACAATTTTTTTTTCAAAAAGATGTTTCAGTTAATTTTCTTCTGCAACTATCGTCGCTCGTCACAAGTATCTGCATAATCCAGCCATTTGTCCAAACACGAGACTGTGGCCGAGATTTCTTCGGAGTCTCAAACGTTGATTGGGGCCAAATATTTGTTTGCATGTTCGCAAACAAGCTAGACAAACTGCTGATTCGTAATAATTTCTACGCGAACTATCTTCCTTTTCCAAGTGCCGAAATTATCAGACATGTCCGAATTGATTAGTTTATTTCACTGAAATAATATAGTTGTTTTCAGCACTTGCCTACCATGAATAAGCCAATTTGGTTCGAATCGAGATGCAATGCTTACTGCCCTAATGGCTTTAACGATGCATCAGTGGACGGGTATTTGGTGCAAGGTTAGTATTTCTCACCAGTAATGAGAAAATAATAATGTGACATCATCAGCTGATGGCAGTTTCCCATTTGGATCGCTAAAAATAAAGCATTTGTCGAGAATATTGGAGAAGGCCGAATATTGATTATTCGATGATGAAGTACTTTGTTTATCACTGAAATAAATAATAACGCTTCTTTTTTTTCGCCCAATAAGTAAGTGTACAACGATTCCTTGACCAATGTGTATTGTGAGAAAAAAAGATGAAAACTCATGATCCAACAAATAAAAGACAGTTAAACATGACTCATGTTACATGAGCACCGTCACAACAGTGGCGCGAGCCCTACGTGAGCGATCTGGCTTCATCATTTTGCTGAAATCTGGCCAGGAACGATTATGAATAGATGAGCCGAAATAAATATCTACCCTGTCTACCCTCTTTCTGGTCACGACTATGCTAATCTCTTGCGCGATCGCTACTCTGAGCATCTCGGGTCACCCGACCCCATTCCCTCCCAATTACACTCTTATCTGTCCACGAATCGCTGAGTAGAGTTCTCGTTTTGGCTTCCTTTCTCGTTCAAGACCTCTCGTTTCTCAATAACCATGATTTTTTCATTGCTCATCGTTCAGTTGCTTTTCATGATCCGTTGTCATAAGATCTCCCCTGTCAGATCTCTACATGATCTCAGAAGACGGGCTCGTCACTATTGATAATGAATGAGAGAAATGGATTGCACTGCAATGTCTGTCAAAAGAATTTGGATGAATATTGCAAATTGAAGTTTGTTTTATTTATTCTTTTTCATTCAATATCTAACTTCAATTTTCTGTATTGCAGTACTTCACGATGTGGTCTGAGTACCAAGGATGCATGGTTGAAGGCAGCACTCTGGATTGCGTACAATTCCGGAGAATGTTCGAGCACATAACGTGGTGTAGCCATACGTTCTGCTTACTATGTATCTGTAGAATGTTGATAAATAATTGTATTACTTTGTTCATGACTGGGGAAAGGTCTTATCGAGTTGCTGAATGTCTCGGAATCGGGCTAGTCTGTGTGGACTAGTGCTTGATCGTTGATGATGTTTGAATGTGTGATACTTCCCGCGCGCTCATGGATCACTTCAATTCGCCTTAGCTTTGCTGGATTTCATCGATCTCTTCGATCGCCATTCGGAGATTGTCGAGAAGATAAAAAGGTGCACACTCATCTCACTTTCTATGTGAATTCAATTTTCGCTCCCTATTGCGGCTCCCATTTTCCTTTTTCAGATGATCGTCACCATATTTTAAACGCATTTGATAACTGTTCTTAATTCCATAATGCTCGATTTTTTCTCGTTACATTCTTTTCTTTTTCTAGATCTCTACATGATTTCGTCTGAGTTGCACATTCTGCAGCTGCTTTAATAGATGGTACAATTCGCTATTCAAGCAAACTACTTCGCAAAGCAAATAAGTGAAGAGTTAGGTGATTCCTTGACACTCTCGGCTATGCAGAGTGAATTGTTCAACTTAGATTTGCAATGACGAGATGACAACGCGAGCAAACGGCTCAGAATACAATGCGGGGAGAAGGCAATGCGACGAAACTGCAAGAGAGAGGTCGTCGATGTCGAAGTTGATACTATCCACTGAATCCATTGCTTCCTCAACACACTAGCTTCGCTCATTGAAGAATGAACATCTGAACGTGAACAAATTGTGGATAAAATTTGTCATTGAAAATTGTTCTCTTCTTATTGATGGATAGTGGATAGACAAACGAATTACCCAGAACATTGTGTTTCCTCTACTCTTCCATCGTGAGTTCTCTCTCTCTCTCTCTCTCTCTCTCTCTCTCTCTCTCTCTCTCTCTCTCTCTCTCTCTCTCTCTCGAAAAAGTCTTTCGGAGATCAGTGAGGAGATAAAGGACACTGCCGCTTTCACTCTCACTAACGCCTCTACACTGGATTTTCTCATGTTGCCTCCGCTTTCCTACCTATTTACTTCTCTTTTGACATCGCTACCTGCAAACAATCTATCATCTATCCTTCTGCTTTCCAATTTGATCTACCGATCAACAATTCCAGATCTCTACATGATCTCAATCGATTAGCTCATCAAGTAAGTGAAGGACAAAGGCAATGCGGCACCGTTAAGAAGTGAAATGCCTTGTACACAAAAAAGTAAGCAGTTCAGGTAGCAGCACTTGCTATCACTGTTCTTTCTTCAGGTTCTTATATTCGAGAAATCTCGCTCCGAGTTCATCAACGGAATCATGAATGTCATTGGCCAGAGTTTACCCCAAATGAGATCGAGTACCTACTTTCTACGACTGTGAAACGATGCACACCTAAACATGGTCGAATCCATCCTAATTTGTTATTGTGATGATAAATATTCGATTAATCTGAGCGGGCGCTTGTTGAGAAAAGACCGCTTGTTGAATAATATTGAATATTGAATATTATTAATGAATAATGAATAATATGAATATTATTGAATACCGCAGGAATGTTGAAACAGGCAAAAGTATTTCAGTACACTCTTGGTCGATCAATCTCTCAGGAAAGTTCGAGTCAAATCAGGATTGCACGCACTTTACTATTCCCTCAGACCTTGGGATTCATCTCCCTATTCGAATCTGAATATTTTGAAACGTCGATCTTTCGTAACTTGGACATCGCACACTCTTTGTTCGCCTCTCCCAGCTAGACAGATGTTTCTGAGAGAGTGCGCGCTGCCTTGGTGATTAATGGGTCGTGAAAGGAAGGTCACGGTAGGAGAGTAAAAAGAGGAGAGAAAGGGAACATTCAGGATAATTTCTTTTCTCTTTCTGCTCAATTGGTGGAACAGTGTTCATGGAACTCTTCCTTTCACCTTAGCTTAGCTGGATCTTATCTATCTCGCCCATCCCTATTCGGAGATTGTCGAGAAGATATGAGAGTGCACTCTCCTCTCACTTTCTCTGTGAAGTAGAATAGTACTCTACTGTCCCCATTTTCTCTTACCATATCACTGAATTACGCATTTTATAGCTGATTTTATTCATGTAATCTCGTTACACTCTATTCATTTTCCAGATCTCTACATGATTTCGACTCAGTTTGGAATTCAGAAACTGCTTTCTTAAATGCAATATTTCGCGATTCAAGAAACAAATTCGCAATAAGTGAAGAGTAAGGTAATTTTCTTGACACTCTTGATTCCGTGGAATGATTTGCTCAATTTAGACTTGCAATGACGAGATACACTCGCTATCGTCTCAGACGAAAATGCGGGGAGAAGGCAATGCGACTGCAAAAGAGATGTCCTCGATGTCGAAGTTGCTTTACTGGATTGAACGCATTGCTTCCCCCAACACACTAGCTTCGACCATTAAAGAATGAACATCTGAACGTGAACAAATTGTTGATAAATTTCGCAAATGGATATTGTTATCTTGTTAATGCAACATACTGGATAGACACGCATTTCCGTGAGCATTTGGCTTTCTTTACTCGCGCTAGTTGACTCCCGGTCGCTCGATCGCGGCTTAGATCTGGGAAGAGATAAATACCACTTCCGCTGTCGATTCACTTTCACTGGCGATTCAACGTTGGAAATGCCCTTTTGCGGATGCTTTCTCTTTCGGATTCTCTTTAGATGCTCCGTATCGGTCTTTATCGCACCCTGAAAACATCCTAAGATCTTTAGTGACTGCTCTTTGTTCCCAGTTAGCCAGATGTGTTTGCCTGTGCTGCCTTGGTGATTAATGGCCAGTGAAGAGAAGGGCAAAATAGGGAGAGAAGAACATTCCAGAGCTCAATCCTTCTTATATTTTTTCCTGTTCACGTTTCTACTGTTATTGGTGATTGTCGGGTCGTACGAAGACCCCCTCCCCCCTTTAACATTATATTTTCATAGCATAGTTTGATATTCGATTCTTTCGGTTCTTCTCTGTCCTTGTTTTATTACACGTTTCTGAATAATGTTGTTTGTTAGTTATCCAATATCTCTTTCAGATCTCTGCACGATCTCCATTGATGAAAACCCATCTTCGTCCCTACCGAATATGGAATTGATTTACGGCAAAACGTTACAATTCTCGCATTGTGCAAGGTGAGATAACCTCATTCCTAAATTATTGACTGTGAATTCATAAATTGTTGTTCCAGTTCCATTGTTACTTAGAAAATCGAATTGTGGCCTCATCAAACGCTAGTGCGTTTTACAAATTCTGTAGTGGTAAACTTAAGGCTCCCAAATCTACGCCCTCCGCTATTATTGATTCTAGTGGTAAGACCCTGTTAACAAACTACGACAAGTGTGTTTCTTTCTCCGAGTTTTTCTGTTCCGCCTTCTCATTCCCCCAACACTCCCCTCTTCCTCCATCCCCGACGCCTTCCCTCACTTTTGACATCTCCTTTTTCACCCAACTAGACATTCTATGCGCTTTTCGCACTCTTGCCCCCAAGATTAACGTGACCCCGGACAACATCCCCAGCATAGTTCTGTCTAAGTGTAAACACTCCCTCATCTCACCTCTTACTATTATTTTCAATAAGTCTCTTGTCACATGTCAAGTTCCCTCTCTATGGAAACAAGCCCTAGTTAAACCCATCCCCAAGAAAACGAGTAACGTTGTATCTGACTTCCGGCCCATTTCTTTGACTTCGTCTGTCTGTAAAGTATTCGAAAAGATTCTAA
>LS515589.1:34436-46238 GCA_900490845.1 Pristionchus japonicus
TAAGGGGACCGTCCGGGCAACACAGTCTGTAAGGACTCTTGCCGTCGCAGGGTTAGTTAGAGTCACTCTAGAGTACGAAAGACTTCCGTCTCAGTTTGGTCGTTCTGCTTGTGTTTCACGAGTTGTGAACCCGCTCTATTGATTATGATTCACCGCTACACCTATCGTCCTATCTTCTATGTTCAGAGCATAGTTGGAGTGGAGGTCCCCTCGAGTACAGACGCTTCGGACCGTTCGGAGACCGTACATCTCCGACGATATCTGAATAGTCGCACTCGCGTAGTAAACGAGTTCTAGAATGTTTTATCCCGTTAGCTGTTGGCACACTTTCTTCCCTCACTAACGCGCTATCCGCTCATTCGAGAGGGAAAGTTCGCGCTTTCCCCCTCACCTTTTAGTTTATTTTCAGTAGATTTGTCGAAACTATGAAGCGTAGTTGGCTAAATAGCAGTAGGAAAGTGGAGCCAGACGATCGCTTGCAGTGTGGTAAGCACCGCAACGAGCGAAATCAGTTAGGAATTGATTATTCATCTCAGATAGACCAATCTCAACTACTCGTGGAGGAAGGCCCAATACATCGTACAGACGACTCAAGTCTGAGACGCCTTCAATCGCATTCACTCAACCAGTTGTATCAAACAGTCCGAACCTTGTGTTCGTGTGCCCAGTCCGGATCTCAGATCCGTGTGCCCAGTGAAGACCTTGTGTCTGTTGCTTTGATGCCATCACGGCTTACAAACTGTTTGTGCTATCAATCGTGGTTAGATCACCATCTTCTGTAAGGGAACGAGAACCGATTATCTCTCCCAATTGGACGCGCGCGGAAGAACTGTTTAGCGCGACACTTGGGAAAGAGTGAAAGTAGATTAAGAACGCGAGATAAGAACCACACCCTCGTTGAGATTGAGGATTGCGTGATCGAGAAAGATCACAATAATCAGTAAGAATCCAGAAGACGCATTTGTTATTTTCATGTTCTCGAAACTTGAAGTAGAGATAGAATCGAGAAGTGCATAGAGAACGTACCTAATGCATCGAAATCAAGAGATATTGCGCACAAATATAGCGTTAATGGCTTAATGGGGAACCGTGGACATTTTTGAGCCCCACACTCTAGCATAGGAGCTAGATAAAGAGTGAAAGCCCAGTATACTGGGTGATGCTAAAGTGAAATGCTCGAGGCTTTTTATACGCTGTCCATTCCTTTGGTCAAGCTGCCCAATATCACATCATTTCCTGAGGCGTCATTTTGAGAGGGTATTATTGACTGTGACCTTCGTCACTTCCACTCTAATGCGACAATCGGTTACGCAGTTGCGAGATCAATTCAAGGAGAGATCAAACTCAGTAAGCACTCGCGCGAATCACGGGAGTGCTAAACAGTTTGAGATAAGGGTGATAAACAGTTCTGAATGGCGAATTCGGAGAAGATATGCAGTTTTGGGAGTAACCAAAGGCAGATGATAAACAGTTTTGGCAACACTGATCGCATTCCGAGAGGAGGGTATTAAAGGAGCGACGAGAAGGAGGCTGAACCCCTCTTCATCATTCCTTCTCTGAGAGATCGCGGAGCTCTAGTTCAACCCTTGCGATACCCGGATACTGGCCCTCACAAGCCGAATCCGTACGCGAGAAAAAGAGACTCCTCGATCCCTCGGAGTATCAGTAATTCCCTGCTTAATCTTTCTGTTCAAGGCCTCTCGGCTGCAGTCGCCCTCAAACGCTCACTCTCGGCTTCCAGCCTAAGACGTTCGGACTCGCATTCTTCCAATTCTTCCTCCCGTCAAAACAAACCGGTAAAAAGATCTTTCTTGAATCGTGCAAACAGCCAGTCACCCAGTCGCGATCACTCTAGTGATCGTAGTGCCCTGAGTCGCGCTCACGCAAGTGAGCGTAGTGCCCACAAACAGTTGCTCTTCAATACTCCGGTTAGCTCTAAGGTCCACGCTGCCCTTGGGCGAGCAAAAGACTTTAGTAGATCGGCAGTTAGATCGTTACCATCCCCGATCGAACTTGTAAGGAAAACAGCTAAGGCACTAAAATCATCCGATTCAGAGCGCTCCGATCACCGATCAAGCCTCGAAGTCTTCAAAACCCCGATCACGAAGCAGAAAACGGCGCGTGTGAATCGATCGGCTGAAACAACCCGCTTGCCCATCCGACAAACACCGAAGATCGAGCTGCAGGCGCCTATCGTACCGGCATTACCTGTTGTGCCTGACCAAATAAAGTACTTTCTTAATCAACCAGTGGCACCAGTTCCTAATAATAAAACGAAATCGAAAGCTCGTATTGCCCTTGACACTCCTTCCACAATCGAACCTATTGACATTACGAAATCGCATTTCTACAAACAACTGAACGTAGACGAAACACACCCGAAGAAAAATTCGATGTTCAATTGGTTCGGAAAGAAAGAAACCCCGGCAATCAAAGCCATTTCTAGCCCAGATCTTACTGACAGAGAATACTTCTCAGCTGACGACAACCCCGCTAGATTTGCTCAAACACCGAAGATCGCACAAACACCACCTAGAAACTTGCTAACGCTAGGAAAGAAATTTGTCGTAAAACCACAAGGAGCTAGGCGTGCAATTGAAGGTTCAGAATCCGAGAGCGAATCGGAAAGAGTAAAACCACCCTCAGCCCTATACAGACATAGCGGTGGAAGGTGGAGTACAGTACCTGAGAAAATGGATAGACCTCTCAAAGCCGGAGAGCTTAATGCATTCGCTACTTACGATGGCGAGCAACCCTTCGATAGTTACGTTGAGGTATTCAATCTCACGCTGTCCGCCCTCGGGCTGCTTCCCACACATGGGTTAATGTTAATGCCCCTTCGGTTTGTTGGCCGTGCAAGACGTGTTTATGAGCAACTGGACAAGAACAAAATCACTGACTTCCAATCACTGCTGAATGCAATGAAGAATGCACTGAATACAGACGCTACTAGACTAGTCGCTCAACATTCGCTGCATAATAAGATGCGAGACGATGAAAAGATCCCTGAGTTCGGAGCACGCTGCAAGAAAACAGTTGATAAGGCTTATCCTGAGTTCCATCAGTCGCACAGAGAGCTACTATACATTAATGTGTTCTCTAGCGGCCTCCCCGCACGCCTTCAGGAGCGCATCGGGCTCAAGAAATTCCATTCTCTGGCCGATGCGGTAGACTTTGCTGAGCACTGCGAAACGTTCTATAAACTGACAGGCGATAACATCACTGAAAAAATCAATGAAATCAGCGATCTCATGAAGGTCAACCTTGTGGTTGGACAGCAGGCTCAAAACAGATACCCCGAACGAGCACAGGGAAACCAACAGAACAGAGAGACATACGGAAGGTTCGGAAACAGAGAATCGAACTTCAGATCCAATTACAACAACTGGAGAAGCGGTGGAAATCGCGGAACCTGGAATAGCCAGAGGGGAAATCGCGGTTACTCGGACAACAGACAGTTCGGACCGAGAAACTGGAACCCACGCAGAAACGAGGAATACGGAAACCGCAATTATCAACAGAATGAAAGACAGTACAATGATGGATACAATAATCCCGGAAATTACAATCGTAACCGTGATGAAAATCCTCGAAACAGAAATGAAGGAAGAGGCAGAGGATATCGTGGTGGAGGTTTCTCAAGACAAATCCACTCGATCTTCCTAGTTGCTTGCATAATCACTGCTCTAATTCCCGGATCTCAAGCTACGTACTACACGTGTGAACAGAAAAACACTCCTGTGGCTGTTCTATACTTACCTCAACCCGAGTTCGCTCCTTCATGCAATGTTCGGTTCCGTCTCACAGATTACATCGAAACAACAGTTCAAGTGTTCAAAAACGATCCACCTCAGGACAGAATACCTGGTTATGCTTGTTCTCGAATTGTTTCGAAAACTTCTATGGAAGGAAAAATTTCGGTGACAGTAGATGTGAAAACAGAAGAATTTCCCGTATCAGTAGAAGATTGCCGAAGCATGGAGCATTCAAAGGAAACTCCTATAGGAGCACTTCTTAAAATGAATGAGAAAATCTGGATGACTTCTGCTAAAAATTCATCAGTCACAACTAAAGAAGAAGAGGTTTTCCATCGTGAACATTATCTACTGGAATATGGCACTATCGCGATTTTTGGAGAGAATTTCTTAGCCTCGAACTTAGGCAATATGAACGGGTGTGAAGGTAGAAATGGATCTTGTATGAATCTGAATCGCACTATCTGCTATGATACTCGTCAGATACCGAACGAGTGTCCGAGAGAGCTCGGACTCTTCCAGGCCTACATTCATGAGGAAATCGTGATAATAGAGGATCTTGAGATGGCGCTAGCTCCCGAACATTATCTTCCTAAATACGATAGTTGTCTGAGACGTCGAGCGATGCGAATGACGAACGATGTTTCGCTCGTTTTTCCCTATTTTCCGGACGCAGTTGCGCTTTCTGATATCGCCTTCTCAACAAGAACGAAGAGAAACACGGGAGAGAAATTGTTCGATTACAATAATACAGCATCGTTAATCAAATGGGTCGAATTTGAAACAGTGGAAAAGCTAGCAGATCCGATGTCCATTCCAAAATTGCAAAGTGCAGTTGATCTTCACAACGTAAGCTGGACAGATGTGCTATGGCAAGTTGCGGCATATGAGGAAATGCCTCCTCATATTCTGCTTCTGCGTGCTATTCGATCACGAATGTTCAAAAATTCATTGTATCACAGATCGATTAGATGGGACGATCATTTCCTTTCTACGATAATGAAACGAGATCTGTATGTATCAGATAAAGAAGCGTTGAAAAGGGCCGAGTTAGAGAAAGTGAAAGAATCTCCGTACGTTCTTCGCAAACTGGGATTTCGCATTTTGATTTTGGATCTTATAGTAATGGAACACTATTTCCTTGATGATAAACTGAATAAAGAATTTTATCCAGTTAATCAAACAAAGAAAGAAGACCTTACTGTTCACCTGCAGCGAGCACTAACTCATCCTTTGGTACTTTCGGTCGCGCGTCACAACAAAAACGTATCCTTTCCACTAGCAGTCCCTTCGAATTATGTATTTCGCAGGGATGCCCCGGATTCAAGAAAAGCGAGAGGAATTTTTAATGACATAATCAGTCTCTTCATACCTGACCCACTTCCGGAAGAAAATAATTTCCCTGGAAATTTTCCTGGTACTACCACGGAATCATCACATGTAGAGATCGAAGATACAGCTGCGGTCGATTATGAACAACAGCGAGAAGATGTCAACTATCACGATAATACAGAATACCACGAACAAGAAGCACATGATCAAGAAACAACAGAAGAACCGACATCAACAGAGATGTCTCACTATGTAACCACTAGATCAACAGTGCCTACGGAGACCATCAGTAATAAATACCGGAATGTCTGTGAGCTACAAAACAGGCGTATGTCTATGCTATTAATGGGAGTGAAACTCAATCCCCTGATAGCCATCCAGAAAATGATGGGCCGAGTAGATATAAATGTTACTGCGATCGCAGGAGACCTTTTCGAAATAACTCTGTGCGAACCTCAAGAGATAGGTCGTATCCACTTCATGCGCAGAATCGGAAACGAAAAAGGCTGTTATGAGAAAATTCCTGTGGATGTAGGAGATTCACTCATGTTCATTGAACCAGATACAAGATTGCTGAGCAAGACGTCTGAATTCAGAACCAAAGCGCCTTGTTTTCACTGGAACAAAGATAAGCAATTACATGAGTTGGTCAGAAGGGAGACTGCTGAAATAGTAGCAGATCTCACTCACAGACCTCAAGTGCAAAAAGTGGAAGATAGTAGTAATATTTCAACGATTGGAGTGTACTCTCTACTGAATTACGGAATTGATTCGTTTGAACAGTACAAACAGCAAATGCCTGCTTGGGAAAAGATCAAGTACAAACTGGAATCGGTCAAAGATAGAGTGTGGAACTACGCAAAGGACGGAAGTTCACGAGTAGCAAACGTAGCCGTAAAGATCAAGGAAGAAGTTCAATCAATTCTTTCTTGGTGGCACGGTTGGTTGCGTGCTATCGCAATTTGGGTAGCCGTAATATTAGTGGTTGCACTAATTGTTTACTGTATGTTCAAATATTACGCAACAAAATGTTTTCTGTCCACTGCTGCGAGGTACATTCCAACTCCACTTCCTTCTCCATCATCATCTCGAAAAGTGAATGCTATCAAACATGTCGCTATCGATCCTGAAGAGACATACCGCAACTTGCTTGAAGAAAATGCGGAAATAGATCATCAATACTTGGTGGCGTATCATGCGAGAAGAGTGAGAACCATGCCGACTATGCAACTATTACCCGCAATCGTAGCACTCAGTCTTATGTTCATTCCTGTCACTGAAGCCAAAATGATGGTAGATAAGATGGAATCAAATGAGTTTGCTCAAGGACTCATTTGCGGGATCGTTTTGGTTATTCTGATCAAGATTCTATGTTGTCAACCATGCTTACAAGACGAAAGACCGAATCAGAAACGGATGTTTCAAAGACAGTGGAGAAAGCCCAGAAGCTACAATAAGAACAGTCATCTAGTTTGGTCGACTCCTTACAGCAAAACATCGAATCACAGAAACGAAACAGAGTCCCAGAAAGAATGGTGGAACGGAAAAGAGAAGGGATGGAATCAGGGTAAGAAAACGAACAACCCCAATAGAAAAGCTAGAAATACGAATTATTTCAACAATTCGGAGACGCGTTTCTACAATTCCTTCGATGAGTTTCACAAGTTTACGGGAGAAAACTCGCTACCAGTTTGGGAACCCAAAGAACCTTTTCCTCCCGGTAGTTGGACAGATGACGGAGATGAACATGAAAAGAGACTGAAACCTAATCAAGACGAGAAATCACTTCTGGACACCTTTTCGGACTATTTTTCGATGAATAAATCCGATTGTCCGTCATGCGTGGATCAAGCAGAATGGGATTCTTTTGCCGCGTATTATATTCCGGAGGAAAAGATTATGACCAAGCAAGAAAGATTGCATAAGGAATTCCAAGAGCAGAAGTCATTTGAAGAATACTTATTGCACCCTTCAGTGGCTGATACTTGGTTCAGACTATCTCACGTTGAGACATGCATGGATGAAGAATGTTTTTGTAGATTTCGGGAGTATGAATGGGTATTTGATGAATCATATGAGAACCGCAATACCCCAATTACCGACCTAACTCTAGATGAGTTTCATCTGAAAGTTCGGATAATGGAAGGTGAAGAGCCTCTGCAGAATGAAGACGTGATAGACCATAGCGGTTGTTTTCATCACTATCACATTTGTACGGAACGAATGAAAGTACTCAGAAAGAAAGAGATGAAAGAATGCAAAAGGAAGGCAAGAGAAATGAACATAGCTTTTGAGTGTGATCATAAAGAAGGCAAATGTTCAGTGAGTGAAACAGAAATGAAGAGATGGCGTATCCAGAGTGCGGAAATGAATACACATTGGTATCAATATGACATGGAATATATTGAACGCATAATGGATCACTCTGGATGTTGCACTAACCTAGAGAACTGCCCACTGAAGAAACAATTCACCGAAGAATACGAAAAGTCAAAGCTAGAACTGGAACAAGTGAATGTGACGCTTTCGTCCAAGTTACCAATTATTGGAATCGAAATTAACAACGTTTTATCACACAGTTTGATCGACTCAGGGGCAACCATCAGTTTTTTACGGGAATCTGAGCTTAAAAAGCTCCAAAACGTGAAGATCCAGCCTACCAGTAGCAATCCAGCTCGTACAGCCGATGGAGGGAGCATTACTTTCTTGGGAGAAGTTCTAATGAAGATAAAAATCGCGAATGTTACGGTACTTCACAAACTATTGATCTCAGAAGATCGGAAATGTCCTGCCCCAGTATTACTGGGAGTAGACTTCATCAGAAAGCTTGCGAAGATGGGAGCGCCGGTGCAATTCACAGAGAATAGTATCAAAGTAGGAGAGCACCTCATTGATGAAGATTTGATCTCTTACATTCATCCTAACGCAACAACAGATATCGTTTCCATGGAGGATTTGGTTCTTGAACCATTTTCAGACAATGTTCTGTTAATGAAATGCAAGAACCCTGAATTCTACGAAAACATGCTGCTAGTTCAACCTCATGAGTTCAAATCCGAAGATAGAGAGTACGTGGTGGCCAGAACAATGATGAAACCTCGGGATAACGGAATAATCCTCGTTCGTGTAATGAATCCATTCAGAGTTACTATCAAGATCGCTAGTAATTCAGTAGTGGCCATGGGTGAAGCAATCGATGATTCATCCCTTCCCCAAAGTCGGGCTATGAATCATGTGGCAAGAGACGATGATTATGAGGACGAAAATGGAACTAAGAATCCATTTGCCTATATCCCGCGAGAAGTACGTCAAAGTGCCCTGCCCAAGTTTCCTGATGATGATCCGAAGAAATGGAGAGAAATTGAAGGAGAGATTAACCTCAAAGATTCTATTCTGAATGAGGGGGAGAAGAAGCGCCTATTACAAATCATCGAGGAGAATAAAGACGCTTTTATTTTAAAAGATGGCAAGCTAGGATGTTACAATGGACCCATCAGACACAGAGTCGATCTAATCCCTGGATATAAGATCCCCCAGCGTCGTGTCTACAGAACCCCGCTCCACTTAAGACCTTTGATAGAAAAACAGATCAAATACATGCTGGAGCAAGGGATCATCAGACCTAGCACCTCCCCATTCTCTTCCCCGATCATTATGGTGCCTAAAGCGGATAAAAAGTCATTTCGCATGGTTATGGACTGGCGTGGTTTGAACCAAATTACTCAGAGAGCATTCTACACGCTGCCGTCCATTACGGACATAATTGATATCGCAGCAGGTCAAGCCGTGTTCACAACGACTGATTTTTCCAATGCTTTCTATCAAATAAAGATGGAAGAGAGTCATATCGAAAGAACCGCGTTTAGCTGCTTTATGGGGAGCTTCGAGATGTGTCGCGCCGGAATGGGCTTATGCGGCTCAGCACAGTCGCTACAAAATATACTTTTCCAAATTCAGCGTACTCTCTCCTGTTCTCTAATGATTTACCTTGACGATTTGATTATTTGTAGTATGAATATCGATCAGCATCTCAAGGATATCGAAGAAGTGTTGGGCGCTATTCGCAGAAACGGAATGAAAATTGCTGCCAGTAAGACTTTCTGGTGTCAGAAATCTGTACGCTTCCTAGCTACATTCTCTCAGAGAAAGGAGTCGAAGTAAACCCGGATAAAGTGAAAGCAATTGCTGAATTTCCAAGACCGGAAACTTCGACTGCGATCAAATCATTTCTGGGTGCAGCTTCGTATTTCCGCCGCTTCATCCCGGCGTATGCTGAATGGGCCGCTCCAATGCATAAGGCCGCGGCGGTGAAAGGAAAAGTCGTATGGAACGATGTTCTCGAAAGATCATTCGTAGCACTCAAAAAGGCGCTGACTTCAGCACCTGTTCTTGCTGCTCCGAGACTCGGAGACCCGTGGCAGGTTGAGGTAGATGCCAGCCGAACCGCGGTGGCCTGCGCACTTTTGCAGGTTAATCCGAAAGATAAGAGCTTATTAAACGTAGTCGCATACGAATCAAGGATCTTACAAAAAGCGGAAAAGAATTTTAGCAGCATAGAACTTGAAAGTCTTTCATTGTGCTTCGCAATCAAGAAATTCAGACCGTACATCGAGGGCGCTGAAGTGACAGTGATCACCGATCATGCGCCTCTGGTCCAGATTTTCAAACAGAAGGAGCTCAGTGGAAGATTGGCTAAATACCAGCTAGCAGTTCAGGAGATGAACATGACCATAGTTTTCGCCCGGGAGTGAAAAATCTTCTCTGTGACAGTTTGTCTCGTTACCCTCCTAAGGAAGAAACAGTTCACACAATAAACATCACTGATCGCTTCTCTCCTGCAAAAATTATTGCAGAGCAGAAGGCTAACATTTGGATTGGTGACATGAGAACTTTCTTAGAGTCAGGAAAAGCGGAAATCAATAATACTGTTCGAAACGCTAAAAAGTATTACATTCAGAACGATGTGATGCTGAAAAGAAAGGAATTTGAGGAAGACGTGATTGTGATTTCTGAAACTGGCAAGGTCAAAGACGAAATTATGAAATATTTCCATGAACAAGTCGAAGTTGGAGCACATCTTGGGAAACAGAAAACCAAGGAAAAGATCGATTCTCGTTTCTTCTGGCTAGGTATGGATAAGCAGTTGACGGGATTCATAAAGTCCTGTGATCATTGTCAACGGCGAAAATCACCACAAGTAGAACTCACAAAAGAACAGCTTGGTATTTTTCCCACACCTTCGAGAACTTTCGAAAGAGTTCATATCGATTACATGGGAGTACTACCTCAAACGATTTCTGGGAACAAGTTCATCCTCGTATGTCAAGATGCCCTGTCGAAGCTGGCGATTGTGAAAGCAGTACCATATCAAAAGGCTGAGACAACGATTGCTGCACTAACATCGTGCATTTTCACTAAATATGGATACCCAGAGGAGCTGTATTCTGATCGTGCAAGCATCTTCGTTGGAAGTATGTTCCAAGACTTCTGTAAAACGATTGGAATCAAGCATTCTACGAGCCCGGCCTTTTCTCATAATGCAAACGGTTTGGCTGAACGCCTGATAGGTACTTTCGAAGTGATGCTCACAGCATACTGTAAGGAATCACTTAACGACTGGGACCAACACCTCGAATATGTGGCAATGGCGTACAATTCGAGCATTCATAGTGTTACCGGATTTTCGCCGTTTCAAGTCATATTTGGTAGAAATCCCACATTTCCTATCGATTTGGCATTGACACATAATATTCGCAGACCTTACGCGATACTTGCTGGAGAAACCTCAGACTACGTCGATATTTTGATGCAAGATTTATCGAAAATTCACAAGCTAGTCAAGGACAGAATTGAGGTGGCGAGTCATAAGAATAAGGAAAGATATGAGATAGATAATAACATCAAAAAGTCTCGTATCAGAGTTGGCGATAAGGTTCTGATGAGAAAAGGTGTCGCCCATAAACTACAAGCTCAGTATGAAGGTCCTTATGAAGTTAAACAGATTGTCCTACCCAATGCTATCATTATAAAGAAGGATAGAACTGAAAAGATTCACCTGGATCGTCTAAAGAAATACTACCCACGTCAATCTGATGATGACGCCCAAAATATGGGAACAGTAGTTCAACCGGGGCCGCAAGTGCGCCCCACGCCTTCAACGAAGGAGTGTCACCCTCGACACACTCCTTCGAAGGGCGCCTCCACTCTTCGCGAGGAGGACCCTAATCCCGCTGATTCGGACAGCGATGACGGCTCCGTCGAGCTGTAAGGAAGGTTCCGCCTGAATTGTTTGTAATTACCGAAGTACCATTCCCGGGTTACAAACATTTCACCTTCCTCGGTTCCTAGACTGGTGATTTCTGATGAAGAAGATCCCAGGTCATTAGTCTAGAACCTCTTCTCTTCTCTTCTCTTCTTCTTCTTTCTTTTTCTTCATCTACAATACTCGCGACTCCTCTTCAACTCTCACGATGTCATTCATGCTATCGGGGACGATAGCTTTGCCGAGGGGCGGGATGTTATCGAGGAGATCGCTTGTATTTACTATTCATCATTACATCATTCATTGATCTCGTGTGATTGTTATCCGATTTGCTTATCAACTCGGAAACTCGATAGTCTCAGCTATAAAAGCTGGGAGACACCCCACTCCGTGAGTTGGAGTGGCGCGCTTGTACATAGCTTATGTGTGAATAAAGAGTTCTACTCAATTTGC
>LS519037.1:8358-22062 GCA_900490845.1 Pristionchus japonicus
TCGCTTGAATCTCTTACGCTCATAGAACCATAGAATCTTAATAGTTTCTCATTCACACTTGGATTGTATTACTGTACCTATGATGATAAATTGTAAAGAAACGAAGTTATGATGTCCGATCGATCTAAGAAAGAGAACTCGTGGTAACAGATATGCTTGATTGGGAGATCAAAGAACAACCCCAATCATGCGTATGAAGCGTCAGAGCGTGTTACATCACAGAGTCTATGAGGTCGATTCCTCTACATCCTATCCATCTACCCCCTATTGAGACAAGTGCAGGTAAAGGGAAGAAGAGAGACAAGCGAGAGTCTTGGGTAGGCATGATTGGTGAGGAGGAGGCGGAGTCAGAGAGGACTGCTCCCGAAGAAGGAGAAGGAGAAGGAGGAGACCCCGCCCCTCCATATCAACCATCCAGCTAATGATGATGAAGACGATCACATTACTGTAGGAGATATGCATCCGACTGGAACATGGAAGGAAATGGTGGATACACGAGAGACAGAAGGATGATGATGACTTGCCTACTACTTAGATTGGTACTCTCTCTCTCTCTCTCTCTCTCTCTCTCTCTCTCTGCCTCTCGCTTTCTCTTTACTGAGTAATTCGATTGGAGAAGGAGGAGGGGAGGAAGGAGGATGTCCTCTCGATCTGACAAGCGGAAGAGAGATAGCCATGAATGAGGTAGACCGAGGGAAGTTTAGAGATTGAGATTTCCAAGTTAGATGGAGAGGGATGAACGATGTTCTCTTTTACTCTACGAAGTATTGAAGAAGGAATTCAGGGATGTACGTGAGTTCAAGGAATATTTCGTGCTTAAGGATGAACTAAAAAGGACGTGAGTTTGGGAGAAGAAGGGAAAGAAGTTTGGAGAAGTTTACGGTGCTTTCCAGCACTTTCTCTTTCTCTTCTCTGAATTATGCGCGAGAATCGGGCCTAATGCAAATATTTTTCACGCAATTTGGAGCCCCCGAATTTGATCCCTTTGTTTACGCCGACCTCTGAATCTAAGAGCTTTGCCCTTCCTCGAGTTCTACTACTTTATCCTTCTTCTTCTCGAAGGGAATCACAGCTTCAACCCAGGTTGAGTAGAGAGGAAGAGGAGAGAGAAGGGAAGAGATCGCTGAGGCATGCAAATGGGAAGTGAATAGTAGAAGAAGAAAGGAGGGACGAAAGGTGGAAGCGAAGGGAAGAGGGAGAGCTTATTCTGAGTGTGAAGGATAAACCCACGAGGTTCACACCAACTTTCCAGCTAACCTCCACGAATTCTCATGAATTCCAGAATCTATCAGGGAAAAGTGACTAATAACGAACAACAACGCTCTCGACTGATAACTCGCGTGCTATTTGTTTGAGAGAGGGAAACAAGGGACGGGGCAATCGTCCTAGACATCGTTTGCTCTCAAGAAATGGACGGATATTTCAAGAAGATAGAGGGAGTGGGAGACATATCTATCGACTTCCATCTCTTCCTTTGGGTACGATAGTCTTCCTTGAACGGCATCTCAATTAAGTGGTGGGTGGACGGTCAGGAAGAATTATACGAAGAAGAATGAGATGGAACGACGAATGATGGACAGGTTGAAGATGAGGGCAATCTATATTCAGATGAAGGATACGATGGAATGGAAGAATTAGATGGTGCTCATCCGTTCAAAGGTCATGAGGTGAAGAAGGAGGAGAATTTGACAACGAAGAATGATGAGAGAGGTCAACTATCGGAGAAAGATGAGAAGGAGTCAAGTGGTCGAGGTCGACTCTCATCCTCAACTCCATCTTCGTCTTCTCTAATTACTCAGCTGGAATTGTGGGCGGATGGTCGAGTTATTCTCGCGCGATGCAAAGAAGAGAAGAGAATGCAGCAGAGAAGTGAAGAGAAGAGGGGGATATATATGACGGGGAGTGGGAATCTCGGACCTATTCCGGGAGTAGCCAGCATCTATTTCCAAACCCCGCTTCTCCACTATAACTCTCTAGTTTCTATATATGAGACGGGGTCGTTTATGAGAGCGCAATAAGAAACTCGCCTCACGACGTCGCAGTAAAAACTGGCTGGCGAAGTTGCTCGTCGGTCGGAAATTGAGGATAGGCGGGAAAAGGGAAGGAAGAATGAGACGGAAGACGAAGGAGAGAGACGACGAATCGTCACAACATACCGAGGAGGGGAATAGAGACTGTGGATAGGAAGACGAGAGGAAGACGAGTTTGTGTGGGAGTGAGAGAAGGAGTGAAGAGAACAGATGGAGATCGATAGAGGGAAACGAGACAAACGACTCTACAGAAGAAATGATTGTCTTCCCTCTACCACGAGTTGAGATGAGAAGATACTCGAGAGATTAGAAGAGATAAGAGATGAGTGATGGATAGAGAGAGGAAGAGAGAGGATGATCACTCTGAACTTCGTCTCTCTGTTGGAAGAACTCAGTTGCAGCAAACTAGGGAATATTGCATTCTCCCCACGTTTCAATCAACGCGGTTTCTGCATCAGCAGGGAGTCTCTTGCCCACTCGGAGTCCAACTGTGATATGAAAGACCGGCAGCTACCGTAGTTCACTTCCTCTCTACCGTAGTCTACATCGACTACTTTATTCATGAACACCCACCGTACCCCAGCCTCCGCATGCACCTACCGTAGTTCCCCGGGGGATTGGAGGTGCGGATTACGGTATAATGGGAGGCTTAGCGAACTATGAGATGCGAACGGAGAATCAGACGTTCTTCGAGGGATTACTGTGATGAGGACAATGAGATGGGATGGAATGGGGGGAAGAGATGAAGGGTGGTTGAGGTATGGAGAGAGAAAGGATACGGTGTCGTCGATGGAAGAAGAGATGGAGAAGAAGAAGGATAACCGGAAGGACGTAAGGTGAAAGGAAACGGAGAGAAGATAGAAGATGAAAACCCAATGAGAAGATTCAATTTGACGACGGATTCTGTTAGATCGTTGGAATTATCTCTATGGAGACTGCAGAACATTGGAAGTGGTGGGGAAGAGGAAATAATGAAATTGGAAGGAGAGATGGACGTCTAACTGCTCGTCCCTTAGCACTCTCTCCATTCTGCACACTCTATCATCCTTCAGAAGCGAGAGAGTGCGTGAAATGGAGAGAGACAGACCATTGCTGCGCACACGATAGTTGATTGCATCGAAGGAGAGAGAGCAAGAGAGAATTAAAGAGTCTCCATGCAGGTTGAAATTAGGAGATGAAACACCAATGGTGTCGAAGGCTGTAGTGAAGGAGGAGAGACGAAGAATGGTCGAAAGGATTCAACTTGGAGGGGATGAAATTCGGCAGACAAGAGAGGATGAAGACCTAGAGGAGAGTCCAAGTGGAGTGAGAGAGGGGAGGAAACATGAGCAGAGGGGAAGTGGTCTCCCTCTGGGGTGAAGGGACGGAGGAAGGGGGGGGGGGAGGGAGGGGAGAGAGGATAGGGAGAGGGGACTACAGTGGTCGAAGGGAGGGAAGGGACACTTATAGAGAGGAAGGAGGAAGCCAGGCAGTCAACAAATCGAGAAGTGAGTCCATGAGAAGACGATAGAGAGACGGATGAAGTCCTGTTCGGAATGTGGAAGAATGGATACAGGAGGACTGGTAGAGTCGAAGAGTTCCTCCTCTCTGCATAGTCCATGCTCTCTCATGCACCAGAGTGAACGTTGAAAATCAGATGATTCCTACTTAGAATCGTCGCAGAGAAGAGAAGGGAAGAGTGAAGGTAGTGATAAAGTAACCCCTCATTGAGGGAAGGGCATCATCACAGTATCTACACACTTCCTCAATCGATAGGAAGAGGAAGATGCGACTGACTTTGATCTACTCTACCAATAATTTTCTTCACTTCGGACTGTCGAAGCGACGAGAGAATGAGATGCATTTGAAGAGGGAGAATAAGTGAGAGAGAAGGAAGAATGAGTAGAGTGACCAGATAGATCAGAGAAGAGAACGAGAGATAATGAGAAGATGAGAGAGAGGGAATCCCTCTCTTTCGCAGTCGAGAGTCCCGATGAATAATTAGAATCCGGGGACGACGATGAATGATTTATATTGTTAAACGCGTTGAGATCCTCTTTGACGGAAGAGTCGAGAGCTCCAGAAGTCAAGGAAGATGACGACGATTGATAGAAGGAAGGAGAAGGTCGAGAGGGAAGGGATCGACTGTCTTCATTTCACATGGCCTCTAGCTGGTCAGTCAGAATGCAAGAGGACGTGGAATGAAGAAAATTAGAATATCCTAGAAAGCGGACTCCAGAGCAAGAACGTGGAAGATTTGGCTGCAGAGAGAAGCGGATCTCTGAATATTCCTTTCCTTCTCCGATTCAATCTCATTCGACTCTCTAATATTCCCACCAAATCGAAAAAGTGTGTGAGAGAAACATCAAGAAGAGGTGCAATTTGTAGTTGTTTTGCACGGTCCCTCAAACTTTTGAACTGGCGATAATAACAACGTTTCTACGGTAGCCGGGACCGCTTATTAGGACTACGAAAAGGCCAAGTCAACGAATTCGAAAAATGGTGGTTGTAGCGAGAAGTTTCTTTCACGGTTGCAATTTTCGTGGAAAGATTTTCGAAAATGCAGATGCGCCCGTGAAACAGATTTTCGAATGAAATATGAGATGAAATGAGAAGAAGACAAACGAGAAAAATCCGCTGTGTTCTAAATCGATTGAGATGGCAGTGTCTCTCATGGGAGAACTCCTAGTCTATGAACGAAGCAAGGGAACGGAGATATCGATCAGCAAGAATTCTCACCCTCATTCTCACTTAATGAACGCGCGAAATGATCGCTTGCAGCAAAACTAATGGCTGGTTATGCTTTCGGTGCAAGAAAGTGAGTGTGTCGGGAAGAACAAAAGAAGATGAATGGAGAGAAGTGTGAATGAATGAGTGGAATGAGGTAGTTATGAGTGAGGCGTGATAACGAGACACCATTCACACGATAATGACGAGTTGAAGACACGAAGAGAGGGAATGAGCGGGAGAATCTAAGATTTGAACTGACGAATTAGGCTGATAAGAGTGCATCACACTCTCTCACTTCTATTCAAATCGTCACGGTTTTCCTCCCATTTACGTCAAACGTAAATGGCACCTAGAAGAAGAAGCGGTTTCACCCACGACTACAATTGTGAGGTGAGTCGATGTGGATAAATCGATCCCGTTTTTCAAATTGCCTGCTTGCGTCGCAGCAGGGGACTTGCGAAATCGATGATTCCCTCTCTATGCTGTCGAAACCACAATATATTTGCTCTATCAGAAACTAAAGAGAACTAGAGATGTAGCTAGAAGCTGTGGTGCGAAATGAAGCATAAAGTGCGAGAAGAAAGATAAGAAAGGGAGAAACATACATCGATGGAGCCTCTGGTGCTCGATCCGCCCTGGTCACTCCTCATACTCTGCTTCGAAGGCGCGTCCTGCAATGGGAAACCATCAGAAGAAGAAGGGAGGGCGGATAGGAAGGGAGGAAAGATGAGACGACTAGGGAGGGAGACTGGGCTGTATAAGTGGGGGAGTCCTTGATGGACAGGGAGGGGAAGAGCGCATCCATCGTCTACTCCTCTCCATTCCATCTCTCGGCCATCTCTGACTGACGAGAGAGCGTGTGAAACGGAGAGAGACAGACGACTTCTTACGCATCCTTACGCATCTCTTACTTGAGTCGACGAGGAATTGCCCATACTCTCAACGACAGCGAAGTCTTCTGATTCTTCGTCCTCTTCTCGTTCGGAGATGAGAAGTTGTCGAAGGAAAGCAGAAGAGAAGGGAGGAGTGGGAGGAGGGGGAAGAGCGTGAGGAGGGGGAAGAATGGGAGGGGGAGGAGGCTGTCTCTGATCACTCCCTCTCTCTTTCTCTCCATTGTCTACACGTCGCTTCTTCGCTAACTGAGAAGCATACGTTCGACGGGAATCACGCAGGAATTTCGATCCTCGTTCCAGACGAGATCGAGGTTGACGAGGAAGAGGAACAACGAAGTTCTCCTTATCCATGCTATTCTTGATTGGTAGGAGTGAAGTGAATTCGAATGGTTGAAGTGGCGGGAAGTTTGTAGAGAGAAGAGAAGGGAGACAAGAGCCACTCACAAACACACACTCGATCAGTAGGTAGGAATGACCATTCCCTGTGTTCGCAAGGCCGAATCCTCCTTCTCCTCCTCCTCTCATCCCATTCCCATGTCTGGGTGATCACTTTCTCTCTCTGGACACTCCATAGATCAGTCAGTCTCTCTCACGTGAGAAACCTCTCCCTGTCCCCTCTCGTTTGAATTTAAAGGTCACCCATCCCTCGGTCATAAGTTGAAGATGGAAAAAGGAAGAGGTGGAGTGCTTATCGGATGTTGTAAAGGAGTTTGAAGTTACAGTTTCCTTCTTTTGATTTGATTTTGGAAGTGGAAAAACAAAACAAAAAACTTGTTTTAAAAATTTCCACGGTAGTAGGAAAGAAGTATTTTTTCTAAAATAAAAATATTTTTTATTCTTGAAACAGCACTAAATAGATGGAGTTTTCGGGGAAGTATGCATCTACCTACTCTTCCTTGGGATTACGGTACTTGCCATCCAAATGATTTATGTGTCTACTATTCCACTCTCTTACGTATGGGAAACTGTTGATGTCCTCATAAATCATTCGAGATTGATCTTCTTCTGTTATTGCAGGAGTAGAAAAGACGCTGATCGTCCCTCTTTGAGTATCCACATCATCTACTCACGATTCCTTCTCCATTCTCCAGTCATCCAGAATGGGAAGAGAGAGGAGGGAGTAAGGAGTAAGGAGAGATCCCATCGACACTCGATGTCTTTTACATAATACACTCATAAATCATGACTGCAAATGCATGCGGAGAGAGTACTACAAGTTGATTACTCTGGCTTCTCAGAGTCTACAACATCTCTCTAATTCAGGGGGTAAGACTTCGAAGTCTAAACGGCTAAGAGAGTGGAGACTTATGGAATCACTTCCAGTGAACCGAAACTCAGACATAATTTCTTTGGGTTTTTCTACGCGCCGAATATTGCTTCGAGACAGGGAAAGAAGAAGGAGAGAAGTAGAAACTGACTGAGAGAAAAGACGAGAATTGGCGATCATACGCGAAGTGACACGAGTAGGCACGACGGATGAGGGCTGAAAATTGTTATTTTTTGATATTTTAAGAGTTTGAAAAATTCAAATCATCATCCAAAACTTCAAGAACAGTTGAAGATGTTTTGAAATAGTAATGAATGTATACCAGACTATAAAATATGAAATTATAAAGTAGGAGTAAACATTTAAAAATTCTAACCCATTTGGCAATCAAATCCGTCAATCGGGAGGAAATCCATGAGACAGAGCTAGGGAAGGTGTGGAATGAAGGAATGAAAAGAGAAGTCAGCTCCTTTCCCCTATGAATTCTCCTAGCATGACGACCGATTGTAGTTGCGGGGACTGGCTTCTATCAACGAAAACAGCGCTTTTCTATCGGTGAATGAGAGCAGTTAGAGAGACCCAATTGAGTAGTGAAGCCGAAATGAATACGGAGAGAGAAGGACAAAGGAGGGATCTCGTCTGTAGTAAAGAAGACTGTACAGAGAGGAGAAGATGAGAAGAGTGGAGGGGAAGAGGGAATATTGAATGAGCGAACGGGGAAAAGAGGAAAATTGCGAATGAGGAGGGAGAAAGAGGAGAATGGTATGGTGATGATGTGAACAATGATAGAAGAGAAGAAGAAGCTTGTGCAAGTGAGAGAAAGAAGCAGAATGGAGCCGTGTAGTGAAGTACTTATGTTGATGTAGTCGTTGTGATCCTAGACCCCGAAAGTCGAAGCGATTGCGTCAAACACCAATCTACCAACCACCTTAGCATCCATAATTCGTCGAAGCATGAGCAAGCTAACTCTAGGCTCTCATTAGAATACAAGGCTGGAATGGGAGAATGTGAGAATAGGCTACGATACTGGACCGATATGTAGGAGGAAAACAACGATTGGAGCGCTGGGAAGAGAAGAAGAAGGTATGGGAGGGAATGAAAGACTGTAGAGTAGTGAAATACGGAATAGAGAAGTGACTATTATATATCGAAGAGAGGAGCGGATAGAGGAGGGATAGCACGTGGAGTGAAGGGATTCCTGTGGGAAGATGCTCCTCTGCTTTGCTAATGCACGTAAACAAAAACATGTTTGCTCTCGAACAGTAGTGACCGAAAGCTAGCACGAGTTTACTCGAAATTGAGAACCCCCTCGAAATAGTGTGCGAAATATGGGATGATGTATTTCACAATCTCTCATGTTCCTCCGAACGAAGAAAATGGGTTAGAAATGTAGAGACTGCCGCGTGTTTCAAACTCAATCGATGAAAAGTCCCGTTGTCAGGTAGACATTCTCCCCTCGGGTACTCAGAATTTCAGCCGTTGACTCTGGTTACGGAAAAGACTGCGAAAGTGCTGTAGGTGAGGAGGAAGTAGAATCTAGGAAGAGAAGAAGACAAGGGTGGTCTTTCCCCTCCCTAGAGTATCCTTACTACCCATTGTTCGCCAGCCATTGAGGGATCAATCACTTTCCAGAAACGAAATGAGTGGATCGAACCCGTTCGAGGAGGAGAGTGAGTAGCAAAGCACTGTTAATACAGTGGGGAGAAGATCAAAGGAGAGAGTAGACAAACAGACGGTGAGAGATGTGTAATGAGGAGAGGACGTACAATGGGATTGGGACAACGGCACGAGATCATCTTGTGGGGGGAGATCAGATTAATCATTCATCCATTAGAAAGTGTTTCACTTGTTCATAACAAAAACTGGACAGAAATTACCCAGAAAGCGCATTCCAAAAGAAAATTCGAGAGAAAATGGATACCTACGGTGGCTAGATAATTACAAATCTGGTAGTAGTCAAAGTAAGAAGTCTTGGGTAGTTACGGCAATCTCTCTCTCCTCCAACTCAGCCCACTCTTTCTCTCTACAGCATTGCGACGGGGTAAAATTGGCGAAGGGATTCGATTCTCGTAACTCTCAGACTTACTGAAACTAGTCTCGAAATCACCTGTCCGATACTATGCGTAGGCCAACAACCAGCAAATGCATGTAGAGATTTTAAGAGATCTACCTCACATTAGGGACACATTGCATTTCTAGGTGTGATGATCACTTCTGAAGGCCAACACAATGAATGTCAAATGAATTATGTAATAGACGCAAGCAGTATTCGTTATCATACGGTAGGTGACCATCCAATGGCGAAAATTCATTCTAGAATCGATACACATCTCATTAGACCGATACTCTGATAACAGACTCAAACGTGCAATATCAGTCTTTTTTATATAATCATCAACACGGAACTTACGCAGTCGTTTCTTCTTCCGTTGCGTCACGATGTTCTCCCTGTAGATGGAGAGAGGAGGAGTAAAGGATGAATCGGGAGAAGAGAAGGAGGAGAAGTCACCCTCCTGTTGGTGGAGGGAAGGAGATGCGGAGAGGGATAGGGATGCCATCTGATAATTCAATCTTGATAATCTCGTGAACTGCGTGAATGCAATGGAAACTTGTGCGAAATCGCGAGAAACGAGCGCGTACGGTTCATGAAAAAGAGAGAGAAAGTATATGATATGAAACGATTGCATCAGTGTTGGATGAGAACACTTGAGGAATCAAGTAGAATGATAATTGCAAACGGCCACTTCAGAATTCAATTAAGATGAGAGCATTGCTAGATTTTGAAGAAGTTGAAGTGGCTGTCCACCACAGGGATTATTTCCAAGAATAACTCGACCTGGCTGGTCGCGAGGCAATAAATTGTCAGGGAAAGTTGTGCAAATGCACCCCAACTCGCGAAATTTATGCGAAGAGCTCAATGATGACAGTGGGGGTATTTATAGACGGACGGACGGGAAGATAGAGTTGATGAGAGTGAGGAGAGAATCCTTTCGAGTAATATTGTGAGAGTTGTTGAGGTGGAAAAGGCGAGACGAAGAAATGAAGAGAGTACCGTCTATCCAAGAAGAGAATCGACTGCCCCACAACAGGCTAATTGGTTGATTGAAGTAGATGAGTTCAGAAGAGGGAAGAAGAGGAGGTCCATAAGACAAAGTTTAGAATCTGTGGCCAGAAGGAGGAGAAGGAGGGGAGAAAATGTGACTGCTGAGTGGATGCGAGTGTGAAAGTGTTGCGGAGAAAGCTAGGAAGATACGAGTAATGAGAGGAAAGAGAAGAAGAAGGAAAAGAGGAGGAGGATGATAGATAGATAGTGAGAGGAGTTGGATATGACATGATGAGATATAAATGGAGAGAGAGATGGAGAGGAAGAGAGGCGAATCGAGACTAAGTGACGTCTGGAGGTTAACCAAAGGCAACTAACGGAAATTCAGTGGAATCGTCTCCTCACTTTCCCTTTTCTCCCACTCTGCCTAACTAATGAAAGTGCAAGGAGAATGGCGAAAGTCACGGAATTCTCAATCTCAACAAAAAGGAAAATGAAGGGAAGGGCCAAGACAGCAAGTTGAGAAGAGGAGGCAGGGAGAATTGAAGAAGGACAGATGTCCAAACAGTGATCGAATTCGAGAGAAGAAGGGGAGAATGGCCGATTAATCGAGAGCCCCTGGCATGTTAATAGGAGGAATGATCGGCACTCTCCATTTCATGCAATATCTAATTTGCTTGAAAAAGAAAGAGTGTATGAAATTGAGAGGGCTCGCTAATCGAAGCAGCGAAAGGAACAAGCGCATGCCACCATGAGCAGTGTGATAGATGTTCGGTTAGTGGAGGAGGAAGGAGGAGGGGAAAGGTCGATTAGGTAGACGGGAGGAGAGAGAAACACACAATGAGTTATGGGAAAGAGGAGGGAGAAGCGCGAGTTGAGGAAAAACAGCGGCCAGTGATAAATGAGAGGATAAGCTGATAGCAATCACAAAATGGACTGAATGGGAAGAAGTCTCTCTCAGGACTCAAAGATCGCCAGTCTATTTCAAGCATCTATTTCAAGATGAAGAACCGTTTTCCTAGAACGAAACGAAGCATTGGTGTATAATTTCCAATTTGAGTATTGCATGGAGGAATTAGAGGAATGTAGAAGACAAGGGGTGAACATTGAGGAAAGAAGGAGGGAAGAACCCTGCAGAGTGTGTCTACCCACACTTGGAATTGTGGATTTGACAGCTGAGAAGAGAGGGAGACATTCGAGACTCGAAATACTCACTGTAACCAATTAGAAGAAAGGGAGGGAAAGAAGAACGCTTTTACAATTGGGAAAAGAGACTGAAGAGGGAGGAAGTTTCCTGGGAATGCACTCCCCATTTGTAGTTACTCTCTGTTATAATATCGACTAATGCGGGAGCGGCGAAAGGAGGGAAAAAAAGAAGAGGAGAAATATGCAGGAAAGAAGCAATTTTGGTGATGGCAAGAAGGGAAGGTGAGGGATTATGGAGGAAGAGGGGGAATGGAGTGGAGGGAGATGGAGAGGGGAAGTGTGTTCGAATACTCAGAGACAGATAGAGAAGTTGCATGAATTGACAATGGACGCAACCAGAAAAAAGGGAGAAGAGGAGGGAGAGGTCAATCCCCATTGTTGCATCTGATGGGAGAGAACTTGGAAGGAAGAGGAAGGGAGAGAGAGAGAGGGAGAGTAAATTGAGTGATGCTGCTGAGACAATGGACGATCTATCAACAGTTCGAGGTCGAATCTCAGAGAGTAGAAGGGAATAAGAAAGGCTGAGTCTAATCCGATGTGAGGTGGGCAGGCAAGCGGAAAGGAGCTTATGAGACCGCAGACTGGAGATCTAAGAGAAGACTTCTCAGAATCTCGACTACGTAGATTATGATCATTGATAGAGATGATGAAGCAGCTGGAATATGGAGAATGGTAGAAGAGAGAGAGAGAAGGGAGAAGAAGCAGTGTTCGCTCGCCAATCTCATCCCATAACTTTGTTATGCCGAATGTACATATTGGATACGAGAGACGACGAGGTGTACTTTTCGCTCCTCGTAGTGAGAGGAGAAAAGCGGAAAGAGGAGAAGTCCCCATCTCTTCCCCCATTTCCACCTTTGGCTTCAACACATTCCTCCATATATCCATCATCCCTAGTTGCTTCAGTACAAATTAGCCCCGTGCGTGTTTGCTAATGTATTCTCTCAACGTTTCAATATGAAATAGGAGGCTGAAGCTTCCTAACTCCCACCGGAAATGTTAGCTAAAGTATATCTATCGACGTAAAGCGCGGATTAACCGGAGATTCAAGGAGAGAATCGGTTCCGGGCAAGGAATTTGACAGTAAGAATGAATCGAGAGGAGGAGATTTCACGAGAAAACGTGCGACTTTCGCCGCAAATGCACTCGAAATGGGCTTTCATTTCCCTCATTTTGGCCCTTCTCTGCTTCATTTTCATTAGTGGATTCGTGCTGAGGAAATGAAAACACCCTCGCTGTTTCGAGGTTTCATCAGCAAAACAAGGGGAGGAACCACATCATCTTTGAGTAGAAACTGAGAGGAGATGAAAAATACATCAGAATCTGGGTTTACTCGGGCAGGCTTTGATGCAATGTGCAGTGATACTTTTACGCCCATTCCGATAGGTCATTTTCGAGTTGAAATTCCCTCCTTTCTGCTCTCGTTCCCGCCATTTGTACCATCTGGTCCCCTCTTCCCTTCTCCCTTCTTCCTTTCTACCCAATCGGTCTCTCTCAGTCCACACTAATGGCTGATTTCATCGCTTTGTTGTGGTCCGCCCATTTATTCAGTGATTGAAGGAATTTAGCAGTTTATGCAGATTTACCATCTTTTTTTTTGTTTCGCAATCCTTCGGCTTCCCTTTACGTGTTTTGCTAAATCCGTGCAACAACTTTCAACACTCTGAATTCTGAGTCACCCTTTCTTCTGCAGAAGTCTCCCCTATTTACGTACTATTCTTTTCGTTTCAGCTTCTATTCCTTCTTCCGTTCGTCAATCAACGTATCAAGACCACTACTATCCTCTCTTCTTCAATCCATCTGATCACTCTCCTCCACCCTCACTGATCTCTTCGATCCCTCATCTGGCTTCCCTTTCTCAGGCTTCTCTCCAATCTGTCCACTCTCTGTCTTCCTCCAGTCTCTGAGCTCTCTCCAATTCCCTCAGTCTCTCATTCGATTCCTATAAAAGCAGCAGCTGCTTCCATTCACAGTGCCCCCTCCTGTGACGATTGTCTCTCACTGTTCTACCTGATCTCTCTTCATTGTGAGAGAGTGAGAGAGTGTGTGAATCGAGGAGAGTAGATCACTACCATCCTCTTCTCTCATCTCGAGAGTGTAATCTGACACGGGTAGTAGACAGTTCCGAAGGGGAAGAAGGAACTCTCTCTCTTACTATCCATCACACCTGCTCTCTTCCTATCCGCAGTCTTCACTCGGTTAATTGATTTTGCGGAGCTCCTTCGACCGTAGAGATTACTGAAACATTTCGTAGTGTAGGTGATCAGAGATTACGAGAAGTGCAGCACTGCGCATCGTCTATACTTTTCCTCTATGCCTACACCTAGCATAACATACCCCGTAATTAGGGCGATAGAAAGTCAGATACGCAGTAATCTCGAATTTCTCATTATGTGCAATCAGTTTTTGATCCCTCGGGATTTCAGCCGTTCTCTTCTTTCTCATCCCCACGAACTAATCATCCTTCACCATCTACTTGCTTATTCTCCTTTTACCTTTCCGTTTCCTCCGTTTCTCCTCCAGTATCTATCCTCGCTTCCCTTCTAAGGCTTTGATCTG
>LS519037.1:22162-103987 GCA_900490845.1 Pristionchus japonicus
CCTCCACAACTTCGATGCCCTTCTTCCCTCCATCACTCGCCCAGTCGTATTTGCTCATTCTCCTTCAATGCTTTGATATCATCCTCTCCATTCCATCTCGTCTCTACTAATACCTCTCTCTCCCTCTTCCCTCTTAATTCCCTCCCTCTCCTATCATCGAGGACCGTTCAATCACTCTGCACTTTCACTCTTATCGCCCTCTTTCACCCTCTCAATATTCGTTCACTTCCCCTCCATCTTCAGTCCCACTTCCACTCTCCTCCCTCTCTCCATTGACCTTTCCCAGTGTAGATTCCAATGGCGTTTCTTTCTTCTCTGGTCATCTCCTCTTTCTTCCTCCTCTCTCTCTACTTCCCTTCTCTTTCTCTTTGCCCCGAAGGCACTCAACAAAACAATCTGTGCTGTCTGGTAGTCATCAGTTCCATCGATCAGAGTAATGAGTTAGTCCTTTCCTCTTCCTTCGAATCATCTTCTCCCTCCTTCTTCATGATTCACTTCATGTGCCCGCAAGAGGAGAAATGTTTAAGTTCCTATCTTCTCTCTCTCCATTTCTCTCTTCTCATCTCTCTCTCATCTGGAGCTTGTCGTACCCAGATTATACCTTTCTTTACTCCTCCTTCTTACCTTTCCCATCTCTCTCTATTCCCATGCCTTCCTCTGTTATGGTAGTAAATCTTCTCGTAAACAAGCCTATTCTCACTCCATCTGATGTGCTTGTGTATTCCCTTCTTCATCTTTCTGTTGATCACAACTGAGTCCCGTGAGGGGACTGATCGTGTCTCTCTTTCTCTGCTTCTCTTCCCCTCTCCTCCCTCTCTCTTCACACTCTGAACTGACCGGGGAGAGCGAGGGCCATTCTGTGTCAACACCACCCTAAATGAGGCATGTTTTTAGTCCACTGCGAATTGTTTGGCGTTGACAGACGAACACTTTTCCTCGATCCCTCCTTCCATAACTTCTCAATAGGCTGCCTATCGGTGAGAGCGCGCGCAATAAGAAATTGAGAGAGGGAGAAATTGGTATCGGGAACGGTTACTCACCGTCAGAAAACAGGAAAAGAGCGAAGAAAGGAAGAGAAAGGACTTCCGGAGAGAGGAGAGACCATTGTGAACCTCCCATTTTGGTTGTTGATTGCTCTTCTGCTTCTCTCAGTATTGTTTATCTCATCTCTCTCTCATATCTCGAATATCGCGACCTTTTCCTCCTATCTGCATATATTATTGATACCGACTGCATACGCGATGGAATATCTTCTCCTCCAGATGAGTCCATCCGAATCTCACGCGGATGGCATCGCCGTCTCACTCTTGCCAGCCGACGTCAACGGCAGCGCACCAGAGGTTCGCCATTTTAGGGCCTTTTCCGCGTTTTAGGCGACCTTTTACGGCTCCCCTTGAAGATTTAGGCCGTAAATGAACGTCCCAGGTAGAGAATTCAACAACCATAGTGGTCCTTGCCCTGTAGCTGCTTGCAAATTCATGAAAAGTCAAATTGAAATGCCGGCGCAGCTGAATTTAGCCACCTTTCAGCCGTCAATTTCGGGTGGAAAGGAGTCTGTTGACATCCTTTCTGAACGTATCGTGTGTTGTCTCTCTGTCTCTCCCTCTCTGTCCTGTGTTCCTCATTCTCAAAGAAAGAGGATGCTGAGAAAGACGGAATGGAATGAATGGATGACTAGGCACATGTTGCCTAGTTTATGGGGCCCACTCTCTTCTCTGTTCAGTTTCTTTGTCAGCCCACAGTTCGGAGAGAAGAAAGGGGTTGGGGATTTGATCTGAGAAAGAGAAATGCTGAATCGGCTTTGTGGACAGTCAGCGAGATAAGGGTGTGAATTACCTGAGTGGACTGTGAGTCACCAGGGGAGGGGGCGAGGGAAGGTAATCGAGGATTGTTTGATCCTGATCTTTGATCTCTTTCAGCATAGCCATCTCGTCGTCAAAGGATTCGTTGACTTCTCTCACACGGGAGATGCATTCGCTCTCGCCCTCACTATCTTCATCGTTGGAATGTTCAAAACGGGTCAGTCGACCTCTCTTTCAGTGAGAATGCAATAGAAAGGGCAGTGTTGAGTAAGACGCAACGGTCGAGATAAACATCGACGAGTCAACAGACTTGAAGAGAAGCCGGAGGATCGGGGATAGATACGGACTGAAGAAGGGGCTGCGAAGTGAGGGAAGAGAGGGTGAACAGGTTTCCAGGAGGGTCAAGAGTAGTACAGAGAGAGATTCTTATCGAGGGTCTCGAGAGGGGGAAGGAAGGAATTACTGGTGGAAGTGGAGAGAAGAGAGATCCGATCTAGGACAAGAGTAACGATCATCGATAGAATAACTGAGGAAGAAATATGAGGGGAATTGAGTTGACAGGAATGCATATTGACATTTGCAGAGTTTCCTGGAAGAAAAGTTGAAATCTATTCATAACTTGGTTGAGATTGACTAATCGGGAATGCAGAGATGATTTTTAATTACCGATATTTCAGTTGTTGCCCGAGTTACGTTCGTCCCCAACTCAGTGATGCTCATTATCGCGGGAGTCTTCACCGGTCTCATCATCAACTACACGTATCCTGGAGAGGTACTCACTCCCTCCTTCTGAATACCCCTCAAATGATCCCTCAGATCTACCTCAAACCTGGCTGGTTCTTCTACTATCTCCTGCCGGTAATCGTGTTCGAAGCTGGTTTCTGCATGAAGAACAAGGACTTCTTCAACAATCTGGGAACGATTCTGTTGTTCGCCGTAGCCGGAACTATCTTGAATGTGGCCATGCTCGGTGAGACTGCACTTTCATTTTACAAGCAGCAATTAGTGACCTACTACTGCACCTAAAACGCCCTAAATGGGAGACCTAGAATTTGCGCAGATTTGAGTATTGGCACTGCGAAGTTCTGGTCCGGATCATTGCTTGGGCCATTTGTCTGATTGTTGTTATCATCTTTGAATGAGTGTTTTCTACTCGTCTTCCTCTCTATCTGTTCCGGTCTCTATCCATCTCTTCTCACTCTCGCCTGTTCTTCTTCTCCTCTCCAGCTTGATCGCTGTTTTGTCGATGAATGAGATGTGCACAGCTGTGGGGAATACTATGAACGAGAGAGAGAACGAGGAAAAATAAGAGATAGAAAGAGAAAGAGGAGGATGGGGAACTGATTTGATATCGTTATTGGTGTAATAAACAAGATGGGCCTAGGTTACGCAAGAGCTATGCATATTCAGTGCCATTTGGTGCCTCTACAAATGGAACTCTTCCCAAGGAGTAAAACGCATTGAATGTCATCCATCAGATCCTTTTTATCTTCCAAGCTAGGCTGGATACTGTATTATAAGGGCAAGGTTGTAAAGTAAAGGTTTATTTTATGCTTAGGGGAATCGTGTAGTGAAATTCATGTCGGCGATCCCTTTGATACTTTTCGAATCATGGAGCGATAACTGAAATAATGAAAAGCAAACTGTACGATTTTCTTCGTTTAAGTTGGTGGTCTCTGGCTCTTCCACGATGCATACGAATCGACTCTCAATCTGGTCGAGATCATCCAATTCTCCGTTATCATCTGTGCTGTCGATCCCGTCGCCGTACTTACCGTATTCGAGGACATCAAAGTCAATGAGGTTCGATGGTTCGATCGAGAACTGACTTAATTTATTCGTCATCAGCTGCTCTACATCTGCGTCTTCGGCGAGAGTCTTCTCAACGACGCCGTTACTATCGTATGCTTCGTCCTGTCAGATCTGACTCTCTCCATTCTACACGCTCTCTCATTGATTCGAGAGAGCATGTAGAATGAGAGAGTCAAACTCCGAATTCTCAATTAAAATACAAATGCAGGTGCTCTACCAATCGATGGGTGATTTCAAACCGGAAATGGACGTGGGCATCACTGAATTCCTCGTGCTCATCTACCAATTCTTCTTTGTGTCCATCGGTGGAATCGCGTTCGGAGTCTTCTTCGGATACCTTCAGGCGGCTCTCTGTCGGTGAGGATCCACTCTTGACTCAGTACGCTCTATAATTTTAAAATCGTTTCTCCTGAGTCTGTTCCACCGCTGTAGCATCTTTTGAATCGCGCTCTCTGTTGTAGTATTGTGTCTGATTCTGTAGGAATGTATCCGTAGGTGGGAGGAACGCGATTCAGTTCCTCCACGTCACAGCACCATCCTCCGATCAGTTCCATTCTGTGATTAGTGACCACACTGCGGGGTATCGTTCTTTCTCTTTCTTCTTCGATAATCTTTTGAGACGCTCAAAGTCGTCGCCTGTTTGCACATGATTCAGCCCCCGCCCCTCGTTCAAAGCATCAAAAACTGTTTGAGATCGCATGGGGTGCACTGATAAGGTCTGAATGTGGGAACACACGAGGGAATCGGAAAGAGATCTTTGATATTTTCCTGAGAATTTTATTCTATTCATCTTCTCATGTTCAATTCATTGACAACTGGTGGGAACCCTACAGTATAGTTTAGAGTGATCGACCATAACTGGGAAATTCTCATAATTCCCTGGTGAACAGTTCAAGGATTGAATTTTCTTTGCTTCAATAATCCATGATCGCCGAGAAGGAAAACAATTTCATGAAAAAACTGCTGATGACTCGAAAACAAAACAAAAAGAATTAATTAATATCATTTTGCAGATTCTTCGTGAAGGAGCAGCAAGTGCAGCCAATTCTCCTTCTATTCATTCCATACATCCTCTACCTTCTCGCCGATTCATTCAAAGTCTCCGGTCTGCTGGCGTGAGTTTCGAAGAAGTCTAGGCATCAGAAAAGAGTCAATTGCAGACTGATTATATGCGGAATGATCTCGAAGAATTACGCTGAACCGAATATCTCAGAGGATCTGATGCGATTCTCGGAAGTTCTGCTCAAGTTCCTCTGCTCTTAGTGAGTTTTGAAGTATCCACTTCATTACAAGTGCACGTATTGAAAGATTTGCAAAAAACAGAAAATCTGAAGTACCTTCTTTTGGAATCAAAAGGCAGGCATACCTTACACAGGTTTTCACGAGTCTCAAGTGTTTCTTGAGGCGAAATTGCATCTAAAAATGAAAGAAAGAAAGAAAGAAAGGAAAATAATAAATGAATAAAATCTCAGTGCTGAGTCGTTCATCTTCGTCTTCCTGGGAATCTCCCTCTGGTCGACGCATATCATCGATGTCGTCTTCATTCTCTTCACACTCATTGGAATCTTCGTCGCGAGATTCATCGGTTATCTCAAGCTTTAACCTCTTCATCTTCAAAATTCGTTCAGGCACCTTCCTCCTCTGCGCCGTGTCGAATTCCTTCCGAGAGAAGTGCGAGCACATTGGATTCAGGGTAAGTATGAAAACCGTACCTTGCAGTTTCTCGCGTACTTTAACTAAAAGTATCTAGTTGAATTTTTTAAAGTAACCTACCGTACCCTACCAAAATCTACCGTACCCAACTGTACCCTACCGTATCCCATCATCAATCAATATTTCTCGCAGGATCAATTCATCATGGCATACGGCGGTCTTCGAGGGGCTGTCTGCTACGGTCTGGTCATGTCTCTACCCGATTCGATGGAAGTGAAGAAGATGCTCGTTACGACGACCATCTTCGTCGTCGCATTCACGACCATCTTCCAGGTGTGTAGAGGAGAGAACAGTGTTTTGCCAATAATTTTTTCACTTTTTTCTCTAAGACAAAATTTACCCCAGATTCTAATCCGCCTGCCAGCGCAACCTTTTGCCAGCATTCTTTCATTCAAAATTATGAAATATGAAAAAAAATTGAAAAGTTGATTTTTGAGAAAATGTTTCGACTTTCTGTAACCTGTGAACGGTTCATCGTCCCATTTTTTGTTAAACTCAGTTTGACCAGAAAGTCTACAAACGGAATAGAGAGAATGGAACTGAACAGTGTATTCTAGCAGCGTAGAGACTATAGTTTACCGAGCAAACCTCACTGTCACCATGTGATAATCGGTGTGGGAATGTGACGGATTAGATGCATGGTCTGTAGATACGGTAGCTGTGACAGCTCATTGCTTACTCGGGATAAAAATAATGATCGAGACGATTCATGGTCGCGTGAACAGAAGATTTTTAGGGATCCACCATTCGCGCCTGTGTGATGCGACTACAAGTGAGACTGTCGAAGAAGTGTGACAAGGAGGCAGCCCATGACAATCCGTACAAGGTCTTTGGTCTGGTGCACAAAGAGGTTCGTTCGCTCCTTAATTGGAGCTCAGGTCGCCGAATAATCCAATCTGATAAGCAAAACAAGGTGACAGAGCATGACAGAGCGTTGAATAATTAGAGAGTAATTTATTATTCACAAGATATTCACACGCGAATGAATGAGGCATCTCTCGCTCTCAAACTTTTGCAGAGTCTATTGACCATGATAAGTTCTGCACCAGTATCACACGCACCTCAGTATCACTCGTTTATTGATCATTCCATAGAATCCACAAGAAGGTTAATCAGGAACTAGAGGGTATGAATGATTTAGAATTATTGGAATGGGAAGGGGGAGAAGCAGGTGCTATTTTCGCAGGATACTGTAGTTTTGATAATCTTTTGGAGAGAACAGGGAACCTTAAGTTTGTTTTCAACGCATTCGCGTGACAGACGTCTAAGAATCATGGGAGCGAATATAACGAAGCAGTGGGGGAATCAGTGAGGGAAGCAGGAATGTCATCAAAGCTTGGAAATTCGCGAATCTCTACTTCCACTCCTTCGACCACCGGAATCTCTTCTTTGCACGACTTCATGATGTCGTCACACTTTCTCACCAGAACGAAGACAGTTCTTGTTGCCCACTCGATCTAAAGAGAATCAGTTAGAATACCTAGACGAATGCTTCTGGAGATACTACGAACCTTTTCTCTGTCGTTTCCAACTTGCTCGATGTACCAAGGAAGCATCATTTCAGCCAGTCCAACATGATTGCACAGATTGAGGGCCACTCGACGCCTTAGAAAGTGTTTTTCATACTGTAGTTTTATTGGATACGGTAGTCTCGGTATACTGTAGATTCGGGGTACGTTTTGGGTTACGGTTGCTGTATTACCGTACCAGTTCGGATCGTTCTTCGAGTACTCTCCCGTCGTGATGTTGTCCATGTCTGCACGGAGAACAGCGAGATCGAAGAGATAACCGGAAGCCTCGTTCTGGTAATTAGTAGAATAGTCATGATGGTCAGTGGCCTTATCATACCGGCGTTGATGTGAATCTCCTTGCTGCTTCATCGAATCTCGTATCGAATAGACGAGTAATGGGAGAGAGATGATCACACTCGGTATCGTCAAGCACTTCAGTGAGCATCGTTCCTGAATGAAGATGGTAGAGTAAGTTTCGGAAGAGAAGAGTGTGAAATCACGAGGCGTCGAAGCATAGCAACGTTCGGTGAATAGGAACATAGGAACACCCAGGTTAGCAACGATGTCAATAGCCAACGCAGAGCTTGTGACTTCAGATGACGGGTACATGATAGAATGAATTTCACAGAAACCTATTTAGAGCCGGGGTAGAGTCGCCGTGCCTGGTACGGCTCACTCTGAATTGGGCCAATCAGGCAGAGTTTGAGGAGAGAAGGAGTCTAATTGGCGAAACATTTGCAGGTGCAGAAGCGAGTGGTCACTTTCATCGAGGATCTCACCCATGCGAGAAGACAGAACTGGGTGAGAATGAAGGAGTTAATTAGAAATGAGAAGAAGAGTGGAAAGAGCAGAGGATGATAAGACCGAAATTATTCTGAGAAGAAGAGATAGCCTTTCTCAGATCTACCACAAGTTCATGGAAATCGATGAGAAATACATCAAGCCGTTCTTCATCGCTGGATATCAGACTCATTCTTATCTCGGAGACCAGCACAAGGTACTGTAACACGAACATCGCAACTTCGAGTTCGACTTTTTGAGTGCGCTACTCTGAATCAAAAGCCAGTATCTGCCAGAATCTGAAAAGTTTCTTTCTGAAGCCACGCCTTTTTGTCTTACTCAGCATAGGTTCTTCAAAAAGGGCATTCCGTCTACGAGATTCTGCACTTCCGATGGTACTGGGGCCAGATTCCGTGAGAATCTGAAGTGTTTTCTGGAGCCCCCTCCTTTTTGACTCAGCATAGGTACTTGACATTAATGATAAGGGGATGTCCACCTAGTTGCTAATCCAATTAGTCATTGATGAAATCGGAGGGGAAGTATCTCTAATTGGGAATGATATTGACCACTTCCGTCGTTTCGGCCTCGAAAGTGCAGGCCCTGTACGGGGAGTGGTTACTTCCGGCGGATGCTTAGATGAACCAAACACATTCCATTGCTCATTTGAGAACGAAAACCCTCCGAAAGTGTACTGTAACAAAAAATGATCAATTCTGAATATATTCTTACAGCTCATCGAGATCGAGGAGTACACGGAGGGTATTCGTTGTGGATCCTTCGCCGGTCTTCCCCATGTCGGATCTCAAGCGAAGATGGCCCATTCCTTCTCCAATTCCGATGTTGTCGGAGCGAAAGCCAACGGAACTGATGTGGAGAAGGGAAGGTTCGTGTTTCGACTAAGTGGATTGCATCACCCTGACATCTATTCCAGTCTGCTGCTCAAAGTCCCTGATCGTCCGATTCCTCGTAATGAGTCCATCTCTGGTCTCGTGCAGAAGACCTTCAACGATGTCGAGTGGGACATCCTCAGGCATCGCGAGGTGAGATTTCATATGCACTTTAGTTTCTTCTGAAATTCGTTCAGTTCTCGATTCGTATTTATACAGTAACCCAAAATCGTATTCAGCCCCGTCGTTCGATCTACTCCCGTCATCAACTGGAGCTGCCTCCCTCGCCTGCTCCCTATCTCGACGAGGATTCATTCGATGATCGCAGCTACATCTTCACTTATCCTGGACCGAAGCCCATGGACAGAGGACAACTGGCGAGGGATATCAAGGTTTGTTCCAAATTATTATTTTTTTTGATTTCTTCAATCTGTTTCCAATTAGATAGTGTGCTGAACGCAGTCTCGACTTCTTCACATGAATAAATCTCCTGATTCAAGGCATTCGCTGCTCGTCAGCGTCAGTCAGGCAAATCTCCGTCTCGTCGTCGTCCCAATTCGATGAGCGAGTCCACTTCTGCCAGATCCGCCCCTCCTGGAGGTAATCCATCTCTGTTTCAGTGGAATAGTGACAAATCCGTTTCTCCATTCTCCGGGTTCTGTAGATGTTCAAAGGGAACAATAGATCTTTCTGACGGCGTTGCTTTATTCGACCTACTCTCTCGTAGGGATCAAAGTGGGAAGAGAGCAAGTGTTCTTTCTGACTTATCGGTGACGGCGAAAAAGAATAGTGTACTATGTAGAGAGGATTTCTTCCTCCTGACAAAGCTAATCTATAGCCTTCCCTGTTCTCACCATCCGTCCTCCCTTCTCCCCTCCACTTGTCTCAATGTGCAACACAGTTCGTGGTGCTCATCCATAATTCATTCGTAGCTTGTCTTCTCCTTCTTCTCTTATATCCATTCTCCTCTACCAATTGTTCACTCTCTCAGTTTTGCATACTCTTTCGCTTCTCTCACAGTGAAGACCATGGCTAATTAAGATGGTGAGAGCATTCACTCGACCATCTGTCACAATCCTTCTACATCCCTTGGCGCCCGTTAACTCCTTTGTCTCATTGAGTGAAGGGGGAGATACCAATCTCTTCCCTTTCCTCCAATTAGTCTGTTGCGAGTTGAACCGAGCGGCAAACCTCTCCTTCCTGTCCATCTCTATCCACTTAACGCTCGTTCCCCTCGTTCGTCCTTGGGATGAACGGACAAGTGATGGGCACACTCTCTTGTTTGTTTGTGATCTCTAATCGATCAGAGACCTCGAGAGTACTCGTGGTACTCGAAGAGACTCGTCCGATATCTAACTCGGACGGTTCGCAACTGTCACTCCGAGAGCGGTGAAAGATGCTGAGCACGCGCGAATTGAGTAGGGAATGCATTGAGGGAGAAGGGAATCGAGAGAGGGGATAAGACGTCGTTTTGACGTCGTAGAGAGAGCAAACAGAAACGAAACGACTCCGAAGTGGAGTGAATGTTGCGAGTTGCAATCCAAACCGATAACATTGATGGTCGAGCATAAACACGGGTAATGGCGCCATGATAAGGTTTCTCTCGTTTCAACCTAGCCGCATGTCTCGCTATACGATGACAAACATGGAAATGTGAAGAATCGGCGAAAATTCAAGAATAACAGCATTGGTTTCAATGAACTTTGTGGGAAATGGAGAATGATTCCGACGAAAAAATAGAGAAAAAAACGCCGTATTCAATGAAATTTGCTGAAAAAATATGAAATCTCTAGTCTAACTCATTCATTCTTCAGTGACGTCAGCCCGTTCCGTCCGTGTTCCGCGCTTCCAGCTGACCACCGAGGACGAATTGGAGGGATCCAGCACCGATCCGATGCCTACTGCGAGAAGTGAGGAAGACACGAACCATCTCTTGGTTCCCGACGACCCTCTCAAACGATTCTCCCTCATTGCAGCCGGTAGAACCGTAGCGTCGAGTAGACTCGACGGGTTCTCGTTAGAAGAGACGACTAGATGGACACCCGAACCCCCCGAAGATCCAGCCAGCGTCAATCGATGTAGTATTGTCTAGTACTCAGCGAATCTCGCGCTCCACTGACTTCTAAGCATGCCCTGCAACTTTCTCTGTCCAAACGTGTTGTGCCACAGCCATCTAATCCACCTGCCTTAGAGATTCTATCGATTCTGGAGTCTCCACTGAGAGGGAAAACGCGAATCCGCATAGTTGCCACTGAGATTCTATCGATTTCTGAATTCCCCCAATTTTCTTCCACAGTCGGAGGATTCTATGAATTCTCCCCACTTTCGAAAAGAAGTGGGGTTTAATCAGAAGCCGTAGTGGTGTAGTGTAAGATTCTCTCTATCATTGCAGACGTTCGAACGGAGAGGAAGCTCTCTTCTGGAGGAAAGCAGTTCATTGTGGGAGGAGATGAGGCATTCGAGCTCATGCCCATCCATGAAGAGGCAGAGGAGGGAAGACAGAGCCATGATGAGACGGATCGGCACTCAGTCAACTAAGCCAGTCTCCTCCCCCAGATTAGAAGATATAAACCCCTTGTTTCCCTCACTTCCTCACTCCTTCCTTCGAGGGAAGAGGAGGGAGGATTGCAAGCGGGGCGTTTTGTTTGTTCGTGGTACGATCTCGCAAGTTCCTGTGTCTCTCCCTCACTGTTCCCTCCTTCTTCTATTCTTCCTCTCTCTTTCCCTCCACCCTGACTGCTATTCAGCCCCTCATCGGCTGTCCACCTCTTCCTCTTTCCTCACTTTCACACTCAATCTATTAATCACCGTGGAAATCAAAAGGAAGAGTCCTTTCGAGAACTCCCTCTCAGCATCCATTCACTAGACCGTACCATCTAATTGTTATCTGTCCTGTTCACCCTCACATTTCACCCTCCTCACAGTGCGAGTCCCGCTTCAGTATGTTCAAATTTAGCATAATTCCCGCATTTATCGTTCAATTCGCATTCACTCATTCACATCGTCCATCTCGATTGGCGTGGGTATTCTCCACACATATTCTCCCCCCCCCTTTCTTCCGTTAGTTGTGACAGGAAATTGAGGTGGCTCCCCCAGGCCAATCGTTTCCTTTGCCCCATTCCCCCTTCCTCTCTTTTAGTTTGATCGTCATTCTTTCTTCCTCTTGTTATCCGTTCCTCTTCCTCCGGCATCCTTTAATCTCCAACGGGAATTGTCAGTCTCAGCAAAGCCTTATCACGTTTACGCTTCGGCGTAATCCATTCAGTGTTTCCCTCCTCTCGGTTTGACTCCAACCTCAACCGGTTGAACCCACCAATCTTTACGATTTATGCAATATTCCACATATTCCTCAACTTCTGACTTTCGTTCGCAGCTTCTAGCATCTGCTACCCTTACTTATCATTCATGTTGGATAAATTTGCAACTTTTTACTGCATTTCTTGCTTTGCCCTGCTACAATTATGAGCCACTCTCTTTTTGGAGGTCACTCTGTGGCATATTTGAGGTTCGGAAACCTTTCAAAACGAGTTTCGGGTTTAGTATAATCGTGTTGTGTCCGTCAGAGTGAGTGGACGTCTCCGTTTCGTGCCGGGGGGGGGTTGTTATTGCTTGTTGGCAGGGGAGAGGAGGAGAGAGGGGAGAAGGCAGAAGCATTCAATAGAGACATCCTCCCCCTACCCCCAGGCCTGTCTCCTCTCTCCCCTCCCCTTCTCGCTCCCCCCTCTCCTCCCCTCTACCCCCCTCTCCTCCCTTTCTTCTACTCCCCTCCCTTCCCCCAGACCCCTTCCATATCTCCTCCCCCTTTTCAGTCTCACTATCATAACCATGGCATTGCCTAGGGGAGGGGAATAGGTCTCCCTCTTCGTCTTCATTTCCTCTCCTTCTTTCTGTCCTTCTTCCTCTTCCTCTCCTATATCTCTCCCCCTTCTTCTCCCTTCTCGAGATATCCTCTTCTCCTAATGGTCCAAACCGTAAACAGTTCGCGCGTTTTTGTAAACGAAAGCGAGAGGATTGAGGATGCTCCTCCCACTTAAGCGACTATAAATTCTCGAGTCTTCTCATTGTTGCATACAGTCTCGACTGTTCAGAGAAATGAGTAACCCTCTCCAATGGCCGATTGACGAGGAGACGATGGGAAACATCGGATTCATGTACTTGTGTAAGTTACTTCCTTCAAGTAGTTACTTCTCCTCACTTCTTCCCTAGACATATCGTATTCCACGAGAAAGATGAGCTGTCAAGTCTTCCTTCTCTTGACACATCCGATCAATCATCACATCCATCTAATCATCATACTATTTCAGTCTGTCTTTATAACGGCAGAAACCTCGATGGATCCTTCATCGGACAGGAGCAGCCTCAGGTGAGATATCCTAAGTCGGTCCTTAGAAGAAGTCAAAAGAAGTGAGAAGGATTCTGCCCCTACCCTTAGTTCCTAAACATCTGCCAGCGTAGTTGAATAGTATAGTAATTGCCTTCCCTCCTCACTTCTTCTCTCCAAGTCTTTGGATGTTGCCATTCGCCAACCATAAGAACGCTCCGAAAACTGGTCAGGGTATAATCATCGGGTTCCCTTCAACGAACATTTCGTAGTCTCCAGGGAAACTTTCGCAACTTATGATCTCGCCTCGATCTAATCTGGGTTAGGTGAATGTTGCAGAAGGGAAAAAAACGGTGATAGGGAGAAGGATTGACCTCGAAGCGAACTGTTTAGAGTGGAACGAACGTGCGAAAAGTGGGGAATATCTCTCGAAACCACTGATTGAGATAAATTTAGAGAGTGATGTATCAAATGAGTTGGTGCTAGGCAAGAGGTGAAAATACGGAAGATACGGTAGAATGATGATAAGATAGAGATGAAAGAACAATAAATAATACGGTATCTTTGCAGGAGCTCGACATGCATAATGATGCTGCTGTGATGGTCGACAGGGCGAACGTCCCCGTCGAGAGAGAGATCGAGAGGGAGATCGACACTCACGCTGGGGTTAGTTGTTCTATCCACGATGTCTTATCCACAACATCTTGCTTGTGTCTATTCCTTGCCTTAGTGCAATTCGAAAATGTACTTAAAGAAATACAACAATAAGCTGAAACATTTCAACAGATTAGGCGAATAATATTTAGTCTTCTGACTGAACTAATGAAATACTTTACAGGCCATGCCCGGCAAGGCCGTCGTCCTCGAGGTCGTCCCTTCGCCCTTCGAGGAGGAGGACAAGGAGAACAAGAAGGAGTAACTCCCTTCGACAACCTCCATCCACTTCTATCCCCTCATAGATCTTCCCTATCCCCCGTAGGACACTGCTGTAGGAGACCTGTCGATGTTATTCTGAAGTATTTTGTCTCTGCCTTAATTCCAATTCGTTTGTCAGAGTAACGTCTCTTGCCCGGTCTTCTTCAATAGTGCCCTGTAGCTGTTGCAGGATTTTTCCCACCCTCTTTCTTGCTATGTTCAAACCCTACCTCAATTCGATGATTAAGTTCATCATTCACATTCCATAATCTGCACCCTCCCATCGACCGGGCTCTTCTTTAGGTTATCAGGTGTGTGTTGTATCACAAAATCATATTTATTGCATCGTTGCATGGGTCTCAGTCCATCTCTCCCGTCGATAGAGATTCTAGTCCTTTTTCGAGTAGTCTCCATTCCTAAATTCTTCCCACCTCAACCTCTTTCCCTTCCTGCCATTCTTCCCTACACCTGATGAAGCACACTCAGAGTATTACCGTTGCTCAGAGTATTATCGTTGCCGCACTCAAATTAGTCACCAGAAAAGCTACTTATCAGCCATAATTATTGTCATACCACTGATGAATATCGTTGATAAAGAAGACCACCAGAAACCATTGAGTTGTCGCTCTCACATAATAGAACAAGCCACATCATTCCGATCACTAGGGAACCAAGCGAACAGAGATGGGGGAATCTTTATTTAGTGACTCGAGGCAAATAATCGGTTGTTTCTGTTTTGTCTTCTCCGTCGTGATTGCGAGAGTTACCTCTGCCCCTGAGAAAGAATGCGAGAGGGAGGGAGAGAACTATCTTGGAGTAGAGAAGGGAAAAGATCTCAAATAGAAGGCAACCGGACGAGGTTCTCTGAAGGGAGAGAAGGAGGAGGAGGAGGAATGGAATATAAAGAGGAGGGAGGGAACGGGAGAAGACGTCGACGAAGGCAGTTGAGGTACTGTCGAGACGATGACGACGATCTTAGGTGAGTGGGAGATGGAAGATGACGGCAGATAGAGGATTCTGGGGGTGTGGGGACGTTCACCTCTTTGTTCGACGTGCATTTCATCGTTTTCTTTGCATTTTCTTCAACCCTTGACCTTTTCAGGAAGTAAAAAGGTTAGCTTAGACGGGTTGATTGGATTTGAAGAAATTCCTCTTCTTGAATCGCTTTCTCATTCTCTTTTCATGTGCATTATGGATCCCTTTCAGTCCTACTCCTCTCGCTGCTGGCCTTCTCATCAGCCCAACAGCAGCAATCCTCCTCTGGCTGCTCTTTCTCCTCCTCTCGTGCTCCCTACACACTCAATTGGGTCGTCGATCCTTCTTCCCAGAATGTCTTCTTCAATCTCACCTACCGTAACTTCCCTCAGGGTTCATTCACGGGAGTCGGATTCGGAGACAACATGGTACGTGATACATCAACCTCTACACTTGTTTTGCGCTACCTTGTTTTCGACTTTGAGGGATTGTAGCTTCTGATGTATCCAACGTCAGTTGTATCTATCCTAATCCCTTTCTCTGATTAATGTCAAGACTCTCTTTATTTTCCGCACTCTTTAGCCAGTTAGAATAGGCTTCAGAGTATGGAGAATGGAGAGTTTTGAACAAAACATCCTCAGAATGCGGGTCTCGATGTTATCCTCGTGACGTTGCCAACGGGACAGACGACGCCACAAGTCATCGACGCCTCAGTCAAGGGATACACGCAACCTACGAGAGACTCCAATTCTGAGGTTAGAGAAGGAAGAATACATACGGGATAAGAAGGAGATTTCACGGAATGAAGGAAATCCTAAGAAGGCGAAAACAAATCCGCACGTTTACAAGATCAAACGTTGTTGGGAGAGTTGAGATTGGATTCAATAGAATAGAGAAATCAGAAGACAAGCAAACATGCATCACATGTTGTTGATTTCCGTAGAAAACGAGGAAGTCGTGATTTGAAAGGAATGAAGGTTGAATGAATGAAGTTTGGAGATTACAGTATCCCTTTTCAGGTGCAAACCCGTTCAGCCTCGTGGATTGGCGGTACTCTGAATGCTCAATTCATTCGTCCTCTCAACTCTCCTAACTCCGTCGATAAGTCTCTCTCTGGATGCGTTACGTGGAATGTGAGATCTCTTCTCTTTGATTACTCTCCAATCAATCTTCCCCTCCGAAATCCAGTATCAATCCCACTTCCTCGAGCAATCGCAATTGTTATCATGGCACTGCCTGGGCGATGAGTAATTTACCCATAGGTTCAAAAATGAGTGGGACGCGTGTTTATTCTGGGAAGTTTCGCGCATCTATTTGCGCAAGTTTTCGATTGGCAGTACCAGAGCAAATACGGGAGTTTTTCTCCTCGAGTGTCGTGGAAAGGCGAGAATAACTCGGAGAAAAGGCGTTAGGGAACATTCCATTCATGTAGAAACTACAGTAGTACTCCAAAAAGTACAGTTATCTGACTTTGTAGTTCATCTCCTCTCCTGGTCCGGCATTCGCCAATGGAACCTACTCGAAGCATTCGGTGAGTACTACTTGCACATTCAATTCCCCCTTTTCAATGTGACGGTTTCTTAGTCAGTTTCTTATCAAAACCACCGATCTAACCCTAGAAAAAGTTACAAATCATCCATTCAGGCGCCTCCAGAGCAGCAGCAACAGTGCAATCTCTCCACTCGCTGTGCTGGAACGATCCCCGCTCAATTCATCAATACACCCAACAATGGAGCCTGGTCCAATCAGGGATCCAACAATCAGGCCCAGTACTCGCCGTACCCTACTCTGAACCAGCCTCAGTTCAACCAGCAGCAGCAGCAAATGAATCAGATGCAGCAGCAGCAGTATGGTCAGATGAATGGACAGATGAACCAGCAATACCAGCAACCGTACCAGAACCAGCAATCCTTCAACCAGCAGTATCAGAATCAACCATTCGGCCAGCAGCCATACCAGTCTCAACAGTACAACCAGCAGCCGTTCAACCAGCAACCCTACCAGCAGTATCCATCCAACCAGATTGGTGGAGGAGCGAACCCTCAGATGCAGCAGCAGCAGCCATACTACTCCCCCTACGGAAACCAGAACTCCAACTCTCAGTACGGAAGAAAGAAGAGACAGGCGAACACGAATATCTACGGGTGAGTGAAGAGGAGAGTGACATCACCAGGGCCGTACCACTTATCTGCCTTCCACGGAATCTCGTTTATTTTATCAATGGGTATAGTTAGCTGGGTTTACTCAACTTCACTGTGCAAATTTGCCGTCCTTCTCTGAGATTCAATAAAGATAGCTTTGAGTGAAGAGTGTTTGTTTGTTTTGAGACAACAAAGATAAGATCTCATTGAAGATACAACACCGACAGCAACGCTGCCTCGAACCCCCAACTGGTGCAGAATCCCAACTACCAATTCCTGCCCAATTACCTCGCTGACGAATACGCGAGAACCTACTCGCAGGTATGTTCACTCCCGTTTCGCAATTTGTAGTTTGTAGTTTGTAGTCAGAAAACTGATTATTTCTGTTGACCAAACCACTTATTACAGGCGTCTGCTCAGTATGACGCGAGGAACAACGGAGGAGTGAACGGAGCTCAGAGGGATCAGGGATTCAACCAGGCAACTCAACCTCCCATTCTCACCAATCAACAGCAGAATCAGCAAAACTTCCAGCAAATCCAAAGGGTAAAATCCCACATTTAGTTCGGCAGATGCCAATAATTAGAGTGATCGGTGTAATTGAAACATTATTACTGAACAAATGTCAAAATAGCTGCAATAGATCTATTCTTGGAAGCAATTAAGCTATCAACAGCATATCATACATTGACAACTAAATTTTTTTTGTTATTATCTTAGGACACTGCCTCCGGTGCATACTCTACCATCGCCCCAGCAACTAACATTTACGGATACAACTACAACACTCCGTCAACCTCAGGTTTGAAACCAATGTACATATTCTATCTCACCTTTCCCATTCCCCACTCGCACTTTCCCTCTTATCTGTCTATCCTTCCCGAAGAAGAGGTGAATGAAGTGATTGAGGTGACACGTGCAGCGAGAGAAGCGGGGCTGAGGTGTGAAAGTGGGTCATGAACTAACCTTCATCGCTTTTTGCAGCTAACCGTACTGATACCCTTGATAGAGTTGAGCAGTTGAACTCCTTATCTATCTCTCGAAACTGTTTACGGTGTTGCGAACGGGGGTACGAAAGTGCAAGATTGTGCAGAGATAATGCAAAAGTTATGCAGTTCAAACAGTTTGGCAGTGTTCGAAGGCCGTGTGTTGTGTGCTAGGTCGGATGATCATTTTGAAATGCCTTTCTGATACTTCTCATCCGACCTAGTGCCAAAGTGAGCATTGTGACGTGGTGCTCAGGCTTGCTCACATCTCAATTGTCTCCTACGTCTTCCTCATCCGCTGCTTCTCGCCAATTCGATTCTCCCGCCACTCGTGCGACGAATTCCGTCTCTCAGCGTGATCAATCCCTTCAACGCTTCTATAACCCCGGAGTGTCGAGTGTCGGCAACGTCTATACTGGATCTCTCTACAACGGAGGACAGGGACCGAATCTGAATTCGGGGCCGAACAGCAACACTGCTTTCTTCAATCCCTCTTCTACCTCAGGAACCTCATCTACCAATGGAAGGTTCTTCAATCCTCCCACAGGCCAGACGACCAACAACAATGGAGTCTTCTACGCGAGTGCTAACAGAGGACCTCAGCCTGGCCAGATCGTCTACTATGACACCACCAACGTCGGGTGAGCGAAGTAGCATACATCTGCCACTCTGTTTCACTGCTTCTCGGCAGTGAAACAGCATTAGGTACATGGTAGCTAAACAAACATTGTAGTTTCTCGAGTGCATAGGGAACATCCTGGCATTCCACAAGAAACTACAATAGTTGATGTTCGTATTACGTTTCCGAGTATGCGTAATCCTAGTTAGTGATCGTCGTGCTTGATATGAATGGAGAGAAATTCCTCATTCACAAGAACCGGGGAGTAATCATGATGAAGCTCAAATTTGAACTTTTGCACTTTTTGAATGGAAAATAAATATTTAATTGTTTAGAATTGAAGAATTGAAGATAATATAAGACATTCCAATTCAGTCGTAAGAAGCGCTCCGTCGACTCGATCCGCTCCAAGCGTCAGGTTCGCTTCTTCGATCCGGGCAATAATCAGTCCGCCATGTACTATCCGTACCGAACTGAGACCGACTTCAATCTGAATGCGGGACAGCAGGGATACTCGCAGGTCGGAGGATCGCCCCAGTACTCGGCCCCCAACAATGGATTCAACAATGGAGGAGTGAACCAGCAGCAACCGGGCACGCAGCGGTATTATGATACCAGGTTAGTCGGTGTTTCGTAAGCATTGAATGAAATTATTTGGATTGTTCAACTAATATTCAGAATAGCTATTCGCTTTTTATACATTTCTATTTAAATATACTTTCGGTTTGAATAAAAAATCAAAAAAAATCATGACTTTCAAACAGAGTATTCACTGGAAGATATTAATACATCAGCATTACATCCCCTTCGCTGATATTTAGGACCCAGTTGCGAAATTAATCTATTTTCAGTCGTGGAGTCTACGTCGACACTGTTCCTCAATTCGATTCTCGAGGAGGCAATCAGTACCTCAAAACAGCCCCTGTCAATCCCCAATCTCCGAACTTTGTGCAGACGCTGCAAAACAACGCGAGGGCTCTGAATGATTATACCGGTGAGTCGAGGGGAGAAAACAGCTCGTAAAACGAGGAGTTGAGACTGGTGAAGTTGTAAGACTCTTTCACTTTCGAATGATCTCTCTCTATTCTGACAGGAGTTCACAAAATGTGATCATTGTAGATTCGTCGTGTTCGAGACAGGATCCATACTGGTGTCAGAGTTACGTCGACCAGATCATGCAGGCGCAGAATTCGTTCAACGCGTATTCGGTAATAATAAAAATAACTAAGATATTCATACCTATTTAACTAGCCCTCTGATCTTTGTAGACTCATCAAGAATCAATGAATCACTAATTATTTGGAGAAGTATTCATTCAAATGATGATTTAGTAAATGATGTCTATCAATCCCAGGGCGGCCTCTGCAACACCCTGGTCGCTTCCCTCCAATACTCCGACAATCGATGCTGCAATGCAGTGAGGGCAGCAGGCTGCCAGTCGAGATGAAGATTCTCTTCGATTCATTCGCTCTCCCAACTGGGAGAGTAGTTCAATTACCCCATACACAGTCATGTCTGTTCTTCTTGCCATGCTCAATAAAGCCTCATCAACTTACATATCAAGAATTTCCATTTCTCGAATATCATTGAAATCATCATTGCATACAAGAGAAGAAAACAAAAGAGAATATAACCCGGTCAATACTAAATATAGGTCGACTAGATCAGTGTTGGAAGCTCGAACTCTATGACGTTTTTTGCAGAGTATAAGTGGGTTACGGGGGGGAAAGGTTGCGATAGGATAGGTGTATGATCATCGAAGGAACTCTTTCTCTCTGCACATTCTTCTCTCCTCCTTTATCTTCGTCTCGAGTTCTCTCATTTCCTCACTGAGTGAATGGGAAGAGATCTTGGCACGACAGCTGAAATGAGGACGGGTCTCAATTCATAAATCACATGAGATAGGAAGAGAAAGAGTCTGCATCTTTTCCTAGGTTTTCCGTCTTCGTAATGAAGGAGACTATAAAATCAAATGTGGAAAACAATAAAATCATTAAAAAATAAACAGATAGATTTTGTAGTGATATCACTGGAACCGTGATTCTACTTCTGTGTCATCTCCATGAAAGTGATCTACCTCTTGACTCGTGGACAGCAGCTTTCAATCTTCTGACAGCGCTCCTTCAATCTCTTCGCAGACGCGTGACAAGACTGAAAGAAGGAGAACATAGATCAAGAGCAAACCAGAATCTAGTCATCAGTTATACTTTTCAGTGTAAATTAAAAAGAATAAATTGTGGCAAAAATGATTCTTGTGAAAGTTTGGTAGGAAATTTTTGTATATTTTTTACATAAAAATACCACTTGCAATCCTTAAAAAATTACCTCAGCCCCCATTGGCTGTGCTGCAGGATGCTTCGCTCCTCCATTTCCATTCCCATTCTTCTTCTTTCTCCCACTCAGAAATTGCTCGAGTTCTCCGAATTTCTGCCTGCACGATCCTCGATGACGCTGTAATAGAAAAAGTAGAGAAGGAAATAAGTAAGAATTCTCTCCGATCTCTATGCTATTCCGCCTTCTCTGACTGGTGAAAGAAGAGACAAAATGAAGGAATTGAGAGCATCACAAAACAGAAACCAGATAACTTCGTTGTTTTCGATAGTAGTCACAACAACAAACGGATCGGTTTCATGTCCTGGTTTATTGCTTTCTTTCAATCTCTTGCAGATAGGGAGACGGAATGATTTATCTTTCAACTTTTTGTAATGGTACTTAAAAAAAGTCCAGTAGTGATTGAATTTAGATGATCTACCTTTCCGATAGATCCAGCAGTGGCATTCTCTTCCTTTGTTCTCTTCTCCTTCTTCTTGTTCTCCACTTGTCCAGTATTGTAGCACTTTCTGAGTAGTTGATTACGTCGTTCCTTCTTATCGAGAAGAGCATGGAAGTATCTCTCGATCGGCTCGAAACACGAATCGTCCTCGTCGGCCTGCGATACAATTTTTTTATTAAATGTTCCGTTTTTTTTTAAATTGAAGTTAGTTTATTCTTTCGTTCATTTATTAGGCTGATGCGAAAGTTTCTTTACAAGATGTTTTTCACTGTTCCTTTCTGCTCCTTTATCAGTTCCCAAATACTCTTCTGCAGTAATTTGGCACTCGTTCTAGCACCTGTCCTGCACCTTCAAAATGTGTGTCATTTGCTTTGTGTTGGAGAGAAAAATTAAAACCTGAAAATATAGAAAAATAGCGAATTCGATGCGATCTTTCACTGGCCTCCCCCGTTGAAGCCATGCATCGTTGAGCCTTGCCATTTTTTGAGGATCCATGTAATGGGTCCCTTGTTCGTATAAGCGTTTAAGTTTGGGGATTGGAGCAAATCAGAAAACGATTACCATAAAATTGGAACGATTTTGATGCTCTAAACTAGTCCTCAATTTTAAAATATTCGGCAAGAGATGCGATATCCATACAAATTAAAGTGGAGACTCTGTAGGCAAAGTACTTCACTAATTACGATATGAGAAATATCTATTTCAATTCATGCGAAAGAATCACACCAAAAACTGTTAGCTCGAAAATTAAATTAAATCACATTTTGGAATCAGGGAGTATTTCAAGAAGGCCTTATGCACCACAATCATAGCCATGCACGAAACATCTTACCCAGTAGTTGCCCTTCACACCGGTAGTTGAGATTTGAGCCTATCATTTTTCTCCATGGAGATCAAATCCGATAAAAAGTTAATGAGAAACCCTGGCAAGTTTACTTTGGCGGGACGCTGTGCTCGCTTCTATCATCGGGTAAAAATAAAACAAGGTCGCCTGTATAGAGTATCCAAGGACCTGTCAATTATCAAAAACCGTGACTTGTTTGATCAACTACAAAAAGCGGGAGAAGCCGGAATCTGAGATCATTATTTTGTAAAGAAACTTTCGCATCAACCAGATATAAATTCAACAATTTCCGTTTTGAAGATCAACATGTTTCACTTCCTTGTTCTCGCGTTGAACATGATCCCCACTACCCTCGGAAAGGTAACCCAGGTATTACACAGTTTCTTCTTAACCCGCCTGACTGCAACATCCGACTTAGAAATAGAGTTTCTTCGAACCGAGAAAATGCGGCTGCTTCTCTCTACTCGAATTTCAAATGTGGGCGAAGAAAGAGCTTTCCCGTCAATCTTCTCCATTGTTATCCACTGTTTGAGAACATTTTCTCACCCTTACTCTTCGTTTTTTTTACCAGGGAACTTCTCAAGTGTTACGGATGCATCGAGGGGGTGGAAACAGTTGGTCCTCGGATATTTGTGAACCCAGCGTGCTTTCTCACCCCAACTCGCTGAGTCTCAGAGAAGTGAAGCGAATGATTGACAACTGGCCCCGATTGCGAGAGTTGAAAAATGAATGAGACGGAGAAAGGAATAATAGATTAGGCGAAAGAGTACGAACATAACAACTAAGGGGAGAAAAAAGAACGCGCCTGGAAATTGAATGAAGAAGGTTGCTTTGAGTGGATGCATAGTGAGCGCTTTATTTGATCATTGGTCTATAGCTAGTTCTTCGAAAGCCATGTCAGGAACATAGATCAACGAGAATATGCAGCCGTTTGAGGAGTTCTCCATTACAAAGGTCAGTTTTCTGTTTCGAGAAAGAGATGTTCTAAAGCTGTATAGGTTATCGAATAACCGAAATTGGAAAGACTTTCTTATGGAGAAGTACTGAAAATCACACCTCCTTCTCCTTTCCATGTCCACAATCAGTCATTCGATCGTCGTACTCTTGCAGGCAAGTCTCATAGACAGAACAGGCAATCTGCTCCCATGCCTCCTCTGATTCTTCCATCTCGGAAGAATCATCGTCTTCCGTCGAATCGCGAGCCTTCTGGTATGATTCTATGATCAGGAGGTTTATGAGCAAAGTATCTGTGATCAGACACTCTTCTAACACTGAAATGCGTAGGCGAAAAATTGCCGAATGAGGATGAATAAGAGTAAATTGTACCTGTCTCGCAGCTGCGGAGGCCGCAATGAGTGCGAGTAGAAGCAGCGACCGCGTCAGTCGCATTTCCGTCGAGTGAATGAGAGAGAGGAGGAGAAGGGCTGAACGGCTGTTTGTCTCTTCTTCCTTTCATCTTTCTTTCTCTTCTTCTTCTTCTTACTCTCTCGGCTCAATTACTCAAGAGGGTCGGATCAGAATACAATCAGATCCGGATCAACAGTCGTCCACAAATCATTAATAACTGAGACACCTTGCAAACTTACAAGATGCTGTTTACGCATCGATTGAAGCAATTGATCTCTCCTGATCGAGACATATTGTGCTTCAGCACACAACATCCACAAGTGGATAGAAGGAGAGGGGGGAAAGGGGAGTAATCAGTGTGCATTGCAGTTTGCCATCCATCGTCGTTGCGTGATAGTCTCCTCTCTTCTTATCATGGGAATCGATGGAGTGAGAAGGAGTGTCAATCAGCCAGTCGACCTCTTTTATCATTCCCTTCCCTATTTTACTCCTCAAATGTTGGCCTTCCCGTGATGACTTCGAGGTAATCTTTTCGATTTACTCCTTCCTTTCGATCTTGATCTTTGATTTTTGCAGCAACGAAGAGGACTCCAGTGTGTCGTCCCATCTAGTGAATCAGGATCTGCATGTGAGCTCTTCTTTTACTTTACTGAGGATATTTATTTGCGTTTTGAAAGACTTCCAAATCATCGTTTGCAGTTCACTCGTAACCGCGTGAAGCTCGCTATCCTCGGAGAAAAAGAAACGGGCAAATCATCGCTGATCCGTCGATTCAAATGGGACGTTTTCGTAACAGATGTGAGCATTTCTTCATTCCAACACAATTTGAATATCGTCCTCGCATTATTTTCACGTGAACTTCATTAACTTCAATGGATTATGGAGGCTAATTTCATTTTCAAAGCCATGAAAAGCAGATGTGCAGAAGGCATAGAATATTCGCCGAAGTTTCCTCCCTTTAGATCCTCTTAGTTTAGCCATTCCGAGTGGGTGTGGGGAGAGTGCAGAAATAATAAGCGCAAGAGCTTACTCGGGACGAATTCTCAGGCTCCGGATCAGGAATCTCAGCAAGTATTCACGAAGAGAATTCTCGGAAAGACGAACAAGATTGAACTAATCGAATGCGGTGAGGAATTCATGCCTTATCCAGAAAATTTTTATTTTTTTCAACTGAATGAGAACCTAAAACTTCGTAGTGTTGGAGGGTCAGGGAAAAAATCTTCTGTGATGGATCACTGTCAAACTGCCAATCGCACTAGTTCGATTTGATGATCATGCGATGCGATTGGCAAAATATTATCAGCTGATAAAATGCATAGTCTCGTGGTTCTCTTCCTTTGTTTTGTGCAAACAACCGTCGAATATTGTTTTCTCTCTCTCTCTATTAGCTCAGTGCACTCAATCTCAGATGCGGAATCGTTGCTGGTCGATGATTTGGCAGGAGAAGAGGAGAAAGCACAATTGAGAAATGTAAGTGCAATTTGTGTTCTGAGCTACATTGTAGCTATCCACGGAAAGCTTTTGATTCGTATAGTGCCAATACAGGAGGACAATGGTCATTGATTTTGAACTAATTTGTAGCTCTGTACAGTAGAAATAAACATTCTGAGTCCATTCCCCGTGCAGATTCGAGACTGGGTCGACCTTCACGGATGTCTCATTCTGTACGACACAACGCAGGAAAGTTCATTCGACAAAGCCGTCGACTACTATAAAATCATGGCTCGGGCTCTCCCTCCTACGTGTGAGATCGCATTAGTTGGAACGAAGTGTGATCTAAAGGTGAGAGAATCGAATCAGGATATTTTGAAATTCAATCTAACGCGATTATTTTGCGCAGGACTCTCGCAAAACGTCGTTCCGTCACGCGGATTCTGTCGCTGAGAGTCTCGGTCTATCGCTCTTCGAAGTGAGGTAAGGGAAGTCACTCTCTTCATTCCCCAAGCTCTCTTACTTTCGCAAACTGAAGAGAGGAAATGGAGAACGAAGAGAGAGGAAAGAACATGAGAAGCAAAACGATAATGTGGACCGAATCTCGTTATGCATCTGATGTCTGAATCTCAAATAGATGGGGGGGAAAGAAGTTTACACTCGCTCAGCGCCAAAACAGCCATCAACTGCGTCGTGTGCCTGGATGAGATACTGGAGAGAATCATCGATAGAAGAGAACCAAATGTGGAATCGTATGTTACGGAGAGTGTCTATCCTACGGATGACCACTCTCAACCAGTCGAACGAGGATATCTCCCATCTATTCTCTGTATTGACGTATCCTCTTTTGTTTCGAGATGGTGGAAACGCTAGATTAGTAATCGATTTTGAATACCGTATACCTGTGATTTGACTATTGTGTGATGTTGTATAGTTTGTCGCATTGATTGACTCGGTTTTTTGCGTCGGCTGATAAAGTCGCGGGGATAGGCAATAAAGTTGGTTTCGAAGCAATGGCATGCAGTGCAATGATTCACACCGGTCAATGCTCGTTAACACTTCTTTCCTTCCTCCTCTCCCTTTAACCCCCTCTCTCTCCCTCTCTACCTCTCCTTCCTTCTCTTTCAATCCTTGTTCATTCATTCACGAGAACAACTACAAATTGGCCAACGAAGCTACTTTATTAGTGAGAAAGAGAAGTACTAAGCACTCACAACTTCTCGACGCTAGAAAGGAGTCTTGCTAATGGGAGTCAAGTTCCCTTTCCGATATCCTCTTCTCTTTGTGTCTCCATGGACCTCCCATCCTCCTCCTTCTCTTCTCCTCCAATTCCTTCACTCCTCCAATCACATTGAAGTCTTCCTTTTCTTCCTTCTGTTCATCTCTTTTCTTCTCTCTTGTTCTTTCTCTCCGAACACATTTCTGCTAACTTCCTCTCATCGTTTTGATTAGTGCCTCAAAACCCTCAAAACACGATCATTGCCTTTCTCAGTCATTTTTGTCCTCATTCAATTCATATTGGTCGACACTTCACTCAGTCATTGCTGCCTAACCGAGAGGATTAGTTAGTTTCTCCTCCTATAAACTGACAACTGGAAGCTTCTTCCCCTTCTGACCCCCGTTCGGACACCCTTCCTCAGCCCCTCACTCGCAGATTCTCTGAATGAGACGTGCCCCAGAGTCCTCCTCAAAGTGAGAAAGAAACACTCATATCGGATGCAAGAGAAGGGGAAGACTCCTCATTGGAGACAAGAGAGGGAGTTGGAGGGGAGCTCCCCAATCACCTAAGCAATCCACGCCCTAATTCTGTTATCCCCCACGTTTGTTTTTGTCTACGTGGACTCGAGTCCCCGAACTCGTGTGATTACTCTTCCCTCCACTTTCCTCCAACTCATGTTTTCCCATTCGACAGATTGTCTCAAGTCATCCTTTGTCTCTACGCAGGTGGCGTAACTCATCCCCCTCTTTCTCCCTCTCTCTCTCCCTCTGGTTCCACTCTCAGATGGCCTTTGTCCTGCCCTCAGAGAGAACTGATCCCTTCTCTTCTACTCATCTTCCGTTACAACTACCATCCGTCACTCCCTTGCACTCTCATTCCTCTCCTCTTCCTCTCTCATGGTACTCTTCCCTCAGATTGGTCGACCCTTGTCCTCTCTCATCCCCTCAACTCTTCCCTCTTGTAGTTCACGCCGCTTACTCCTTCCACAAAATGTTGCCTTTGTGCGCTAATCCTGCTTTATATGCAATTTGCTTTGTGCTTCGCCTCCCTTCTTCTTACTCTTCCTCCACATACCAAAATCTCGAGGAGGAAGCTTTCCAGCGTCTTTTAGCTCGCCGACGGAAATGGTTTAATAGGGCCTCTCGTTTATCTTATTCACCGCATGTTTGCTGGGGGTTCGAAACGAGGATTCGAACCTTCTCTCGGGATCAACAATCATCTGTCCTCTTCCCTCCTCTCCTCCTCTCTTCGCTCCTCGTTTCTTTCTTTTTCCTCCTCCAATCCCATTCACACAATTCATTCTCACATCAAACAAAGGAGAGAAACAACAGTTACATCTTCTCTCGCAATCTGTCGCTGATTTCGCGAGATTCTTCGAGAATGGACTTCATTCCGTTCCCATTTCCACCCTCTCTACCTCCTCCCCCACTCAAGACATCTCCCAACGAATACCGTAAGAGACTCGAAAGGCCCACTCCCTCTTCTCTTTCATTGACCTACTCGACATACTCTATATTTTCCATCGGTTTCGTCCCTTCCTCCAGTCTTCACCCATATTTCAACTACTAAGAACGAGAAACACGTAGGTTGTATTTCTGGCCCGTCTCTTCCAATGATTCATCAGAAATAGAAGCTGCTATTACTTTTCCATTCTAATTACTGCTGTCTACTGCAGACAACGAGGAAGAGTTTCAAGAATAGTTCATTATTTCGCTTAGACGCCCTCGCTTTTGCTTGGCCATCGGAAGCCTCAAAATGAACACTTTTTTCCCTTTCTTCTCTTCTTCTTCGGGAGGAGAAACGAGGACTGAAAATACGAGAGAAGTGTCGTCTTCCTCATTGCTCATTCACAACCTTTTCAATCATTTTCCTTGTTTTGGTCTCCTTCCCACTCAATGATTCACTCATGACGCTACTGTAGTGGGTACAATCGATCGATCTCATCCATACACTCCATCTCCTTCCCTATCCCTTCCTAGTGTCCTTTTCCCTCCTCCTCTCCTCTTCAAGTCATCGTCATGTTTCTTCCCCCTTAATTTTTCACGCGTTGCCTTATGGTCTCCTTCTCTCGTCCCTCTCTCTTCCTCTTCCACAGTAAGATTTCCTCCATCTCTCTCATCGGGATTTGACAGTCAGGGGGAAGGCAGTCCCTCTTCCCTCTTCTCCCTCTATCCACCTCCGGAATTCGTTCACCTCATGTCATTCCACTTTGTCTCACTGAGTGCTTCATTGTCCGTGATTATTCGACCAAGTCAATCGTATAGTCTTTAAGAGAGAGAGAGAGACGGGGTAGGCAATTCAGTGGGCGGTTCAATTTGCATTGGAGGAAGACGAAGTCATCGAGCTGTGGAAGAGAAGAACCTTCCCTTTCAGAGGTTCTTTTCAGTGCCCTCACTAAATATTCGAGACGCACTCATTCATACTTCTCTTTTACTCTTCTCGGAACATCTTCTCCTTCCTAATCAGATTGGTTCTCTGAGACCGAGAGACGAATTAGCATGCCTACACTTGAAGTGACGTGATCTTAGTCTCTGATAGACCCATTCTCGCATCACTCCTCCATTCTCCTCCCTCCTTTCTCCACTTCTTCCAATGCATGTGTGCTGTCATCATCAGAGCCGTTCATTCCTCCATCTTATTCCTTCTCCCTCTCTCTCTTCTTCCTGACCTCCCATCTCATCCCTCCCTCATCTCATTCCACGTCTTCTCCCCACCTCTCGCGCTTCATCCTTCAAAAACGATAGGACGACCGACCTTTTGCAGAATAGAGGAGGGGGCTCATTATGAATCATGGGAGAAAGGCCACAACTCGGTTACTCGTTTTGATCCATGTCTTTGAATCTGGCATGAAAGGCACCGACACTGGTTGTGTTGATCGTATTGCGTATGGAAGAAAAAGAGAGACCGAAATAGGACTGTTTAGGGAATCTGTTGAGGAGGGAGGACAGGATATTTATCGCGAGATGAGGCATGAATATCCCTCTTCTTCCTCTTCCACCGCAGACATATCGTGCTGTATGCATAGCAGAAAGGAGTTCTCATAGGGAGAAACCATTCATCTTCCTTCCTCCCTCCTCCTCTCATGCCTGTCTACCATCATCTTGTTTGGAAGCTGAAGTCTCGTTCACGAACGACCTTCTTGAGAATAACTTCTCCTTTTTCTCCCTCCACTTTATCTTCCTGTCGTCAGACTTTTCTCTTTTTTTCGTCAACTTGTTCCTCCTTGGGACGAGTTCATCTCATTATCATACATTACCTCGTCGACTCTCGAAGAGGAGGAAGACCAATCAGGCAGACGACGTCCCTTTTGACGTCCTCGTCGAGGAAGATCTCTCACTCTCTCCAGATCCCACACTCTCTCGCCTTCTCTGATCGGAGAAAGAAGTCCGAGATTCTGGGAGGAACGAAGGTGTCTATCCAAGGCGTCGTCCACTCAACAATAGATGAATGGGGAGAGGCAGCCCTTCTACCTCCCTCCTCCCTCCTCCTTCTCCCACTGCAACATATGACACTCCCAGTGTTGCAAACCCCCTTCTGTTCTCAGCTTGTTGCTACACATTTCCCTTGTGTCTTCGTGTCTCCTCCCTCTCTCCTCCCTCCGTTTCATCCCTCTATTGAAATGCGAGGAGAGAGTTGCTTATCAATAATGATTGGGAGCTCTCGGCTCCCTCACTATCACTCCTCCTCTTCCCTTCTCTGCACTCACAATTCAATTCACCCCATCACCAATAATCGCCAACCACTTCTCCCCATTTCCTCTCTATCTCTGTCCACTCTCTCCAATCTTAGCCTATCATTTCACCATCCCTCATGACTCCGCCCCCCTTTTGACCCCTCTCCTTCCATCTACCATCCGTTCAGTTTCATGTTCCTTCCTTCCTCTAGGCTCTCGCTCTTTGACCTTCTCTCCTCATTGATTTCTCTCCCTCTCTGAAATCAGGCTGCTTATCTGGTAGAATTCTCTTCATTTACAGCCAGTGAGAGAAGTGAAGACGAGTGGTTATCAGAGAGGGTCGACCGTCTCTCTTCCCCCTCTCTCTTCCCTCCTCACAATGGATCCCAATGAGACCTACTACTTCGACGGGTTCTCCTTCGAGGATTGGAATGAGGTAAGCAATCTCTCATCACTTCGTCCTTTCTTCTACTGTCTGCATCCCAACTCCCACGACTTTTTCTCGGACGATTCACACGATTTGGCGCTAGTTCTAGCCCAAAATAGACGTTCTCGCGGTCAAGTTTTCGATCGGAGTCATCGCTCCACTCTATGATTCATACTCATTAGATCGATTGAGAAGTGATGTGAGATAGTAGCCTTTTTTTCCCTTTTGTAGTCCCTTCTTCCATCTTTTTCAACCGGCACGCGTACGGGGGAAATGGGCGGTTGACGTCTGTCAGCCCACGAGTAGACGATACATTGAACGACCGAAAAAGTAGTACAAAATATCCGATTTCGCAGTCTAATTGGACGCATAACTAGTTGACGATGCGTGTGGAATGTGAGAAGAGGGGGTCAAATGAGGGCGCGAAAGAGAGTCCATGATATCATTACCCTGCAGGAAGCTTATCGCCCATTCCCCTTTGTCGATCAATTGCAAAACAGTAAAACGAAACGTGACTTCTCGGAGAACGTTGTCACATGATCCGTAGAGGACTTGGAGAGGATTCGCTCCTCTCTCTCTTGACACTCGATAGGTTACTGATGTCAGCAGCAGGCTAGATAGGCAGCGGTTGCAGGGGATATCATCGATTATTCTGAACTGATATAGAAAATCGATATTTTGGAAGATGAATCATAACAAAAAAGTGAAAAAAAGTAGATAGTACTAGACTTCGAAAAGCATCGGTTACACTCAGAAATTTTTTTCAATTATTGTGGAATTTATTCTCCCGATCTCCATTTTCAACATCTGATTTCAGACGGAACGAAACGGAACGTCGATGCCTCCGATCGAATGGCGAACTCCCTTCCTCTGGCCTCTCCTCTCCTCCATATGCTCCATTACCGTCGCTGGCAATCTTCTCGTCGTTCTCGCAGTCTGCACGAAGAAGTACCTTCGCAATCCCACCGGGTCAGTCTTTCTGTCATTGATTATCGGTTTTTTGTACCGTAACCCATGGTAGCCCAAGGTCAATTCATTTTTGATCTTAGTTGCATGTTCGCACCCCTTTCTCTCTGCATTTTACTCAGATTGGGACGTGAGGGGGAGAATCTTCACATTTAGCCGGAGCTTCTCGTCAAGATTTATTGTTGGTCCTTCGCTCGCTCTGCCTTGTCTCTTGCAGCGTGTGCATCTAGTGTATGTCTCTTCTTCCCTCCTCCTGGATTACTACTACACGTGTTTACCCCCAAACAGTCCGGGAAGATGGAAGCGGGGTCGTTCAAAAGAGGCAATCATAGTGAATGCGCCTCCATGCTAGTAGCCGGGTATGATTCATAAGCGGATTACTGCCGCACGAATTTCGAAGGGTGGAAGGGTTGTTTCTGTCTCTTTTCGGAGGAGTAGAGCGGATTACGGTAGAGAGAGGGCAGACGACGTACGTGGTCAGTGCACGTGGTGAGTAGAAGGGGACGAAGAGGGGAGGACGTCCCTGGTCTACTCCCATCTCTTCCCATCACCTGTCCAGTGGGGGAAAGAGACTGAGAGTGCAGGATAGCGTTGCAATTCAATTGAGAGAATTCCATGAGGAGAAGAGAGAAAGACGAAGAACTTCTCCTTTTCCGTCTCCCAATAGAATAACGACGATCGTTAATCAAACAAATGCAATATTCTAAGTTGTTGGTGAGGGATGGGCCAAGAAAGGAAGACGAGGGAATATGGGGGAGTCTCTGAGAGAGAAGACGAATTCGGTTGGACGAAAGGAATCGAGGACTGAATGAGTTTGTAGACAGAAGAAGTACGGAGAGAGGGCGTAGACTAATAGGGAAGACGAATATGCAGAGGGATGATGTTGTGTGTATTGAGAGAGATTGAATCTGAAATGAGCAATGAGAACATGTCTAAGCACTTTCGGGAGGAAGAACGAAGAACAAACTGCGGAATAAATGAGAGGAGAACGGGGCTTGGGAATTCGCATAAAATGATGAGAGAGAGATTTCGCAAGCAGACGAGGGCAATTCTCTGCAGATTCCAGCAATAAAAAGCATCTGTTGAAAAAAATTATGAAATTGATGAGAATTACGAAAAAATCAAATAAATCAATTAAATAGTAATGAATATTGCAGTTATCTCATCATTTCTCTCGCAATCGCTGATCTCATCGTCGGAATCGCTGTGATGCCGCTCAATTCCCTCTTCGAGATGACCCACCACGTCTGGTTGCTAGGTACGGTATTGATACTATCGAGAACTGACAGATTACGGTAGGAGTTCTGCAATGATTCACTCAGGCCTCACGTCCTGCGATATCTGGCACGCCCTGGACATTCTCGCTTCGACCAGTTCGATCTGGAATCTGTGCATTATCTCCATTGACAGGTGATTCATCCCAGTATTTTTTATTGAATTCTTGGGTAATTGAAGACCGATGTTGCGAGTTGATTAGTGCTCCACTCTAGTTGAGAAAGTACCGGATGTACATGAAGGGGAAGAACTTTAGATGAGGAACTGATGAGTAAGGGTATTCCCTAATCAGATGATAGAGTGTTTCGAGTGGAGCAGAGAACGTTACGTGCAAACTCTATAGATTCCGGAATAAGAGATCCAATTTTGTTGAAACTTGTGCATCAAATGATCGAAATCTATTTATTTGATTTTTGATAGCGAGTAATGATTATTCCTTGCAGATATCTCGGAGTCAGAGATCCGATCGGTTATCGTGAACGAGTGAGCAAGAAGAGGATTCTCATCGCGATCGCTTGTGTCTGGATCATGAGCATCGGTCGGTTATTATGTTTTGAAGTGCTTTGCCTGGCTCTCGCCATTCTCCGTGTTCATTCATTAGTCAGCCAGTGTGAAATATCATGCTGAATTCAGTGAACCAGAAATTTGTTTGTCCATTGAACTTAGAAGTCTCTGAATGATTCATTTCAGCCCTCTCCTTCCCTGCCATCATCTGGTGGAGGTATTCATCACCGCATCTGTACACTGATCAGGTAATCGAAGGCTCAATCAATCAATACATACATGCGAAGGATACTGTAGCTACCGTAATCATTGTGTAAATCGAGAATTTACAGTACAAGTGCGTCTTCACTGACTCTGGTCACTACGTTCTCTTCTCATCCGTAGTCTCCTTCTACATTCCTCTCTGTCTCATCATCTACACTTACGGAAACGTCTTCCTCATTGCTTCCAATCATCACAAGTCGCTGAAGACGGGAATCAAGAAGGTACTTCATTCATTATTTCAGTTCTAGCATCTTTTTGACGACATCATTCTAGTCATCCTGTAGCGTGTGTGATGATCGCAGATACAAATGATTCATTCATATCTCCGATCTTCGAACCCTCCCACCCTCAGGTTCCCACTGGAACGAAGAAGAAGGATTCGGAGAGTGCACAATCGGATTCTGGTCACGCCACTCTCAGAATCCATTTCGGCCGACCGAGCGCGGTCAAGGCAAAGGCCGCGAATGGCGGTCAGAACACGACCAGACTGCTCCTCAAGCAGGTACACATGGTGAATGATCTCCCTTCCTCTCTCTCTATCACTCTCACTCTCTTCTCCCCTCTGCTATTGCATGGCTTCTCCTATCCTTTGCTTCGATTCCCTCCTCACAGTGTGATTGTCCGTCCCCTCCCATCACACGCAATCAGGTCTCATCCCGATCCCTGGCTGAAAGGGCTGGTCTTCCTCCCACTTCGTCCACTCCTCTCCTCGCTCATCCCTCCTCATCACGCAGCATGAACACATTCGCAATGGCTCGGCCTGGTTCGAGAAGGAATCCCGTGACTCGAACTCAGTCCCATCTGCTAGTAAGCTAATAACTTCTCGCTTCCACTCACTCAGATTACTCACTCTTTCCATCTAACGATTTCCTGAATAACCAAAGCAACAACCGATTCGTTCTTCTTTCTGTTCTCTAGTTTCGCTGCTAGTTCCTCCTTCAGTCCATAAAAGGAAGAGAGATAATCAAGGCCCACCCAAGATTCTCCTCCAATATAGAGATGTAGGAGGAGGAGGAAGAGAGTCCTCCTCGAATGAGAATCGCAATTTTGTTATTTGTTAGATGGGGGCTTGTGTGCGGGGAGGGCCTTCTAAGGAGGAAGAAGGAAGGAGGAGGTAGACTGAGAACAGAGGGAGGAATTCAGGAAGGAGGAAGAAGGAGAAACGATGAGAATGATGGGAGAAATCGAACGACGACGTATCGAGATGGAGCTGTGGCTACTACAACTCTCAATGGAGTTCATCAACAACCTCCGAAGAAGAAGGTAAAGAGATCGGGAAGGGCAGGACCTTTGAAGTGAGCCGATGATAAGTTGATAAGGTAATCCCCTCCACTCAAAAGAGATCACTCACGCACAATCACTCATTCCCCCTGCTGACCTCGATTCACTCACTGGGATGGTTGCTTACGTGGGAATGGTGGAATCTATCGGTTTCTCATGATTTCTCGCTGATTAGATGAAGCGAGAGATCATGGGGAAGGAGAGACAATGACGAAGATGACGTCTTCGGTTGATTGCAGATGAACGTGAGGGAGAAGTCTCGTCGTATGTTGAAGTACGTGCACGAACAGAGAGCAGCTCGCACTCTCTCCATCGTGGTGGGAGCATTCATTGCCTGCTGGCTGCCCTTCTTCATCTGGTCTCCCATCGCCGTCATGTTCCCCAATGTAAGGAAACGAAAATTGTAGAATTTTAAAAGCAGTGTGCAAAACGTAATGTTTTTTTAAAAGACTTTAAATTTTATTGGAGAGTAATGCTGAATGTTCTTTCTCGATCTAGTCTATCATCAATCTTCCCATAATCTCGCACCATCGGTGATTTACTATCAATCACACCTGCAATATGGGGCTGCAATCAGTGCAAGCAAGTGAGAAATGCTCGCGACGCTTCGTTTTACGACTTTCTCGCTATCTTTCGAGAGACGAAGAAGGACGGGATGACCAAGTGGTGATGCCGTCATAGGAAAGGAAGCAAATAGGCAGCGACCAACAATTTTACGATCCCCAGAAAGGGGAAACAGTCAGTAATATGAGGGGACGAGTGACACCTTTAACGAGCGGAGGCTTCCGAGGAAAGTGAGGATGACTACTGAAATATGAGTGAGAGAAAGGCGGAGGTCAAAAGTCGAGAGGGATCGAGAGATCATCGTTGCTTCTTGTTGTGCAAGGGATGTAGAAAATTTGAAAAAAAATGAAAAGAGAACACTACAAAAAATAGGTACTGGAAAGTTACTGCAGATTGGGTACACCCCAGTATAGTGACTCCAAGTGAATGATGTTTATTGAATTGGATAGATATAAGTTTTAAGCCAGGTAGTGAATGTTGAAGGAACTTGCAATTAATAAAAAAATACTATTTTCAGTCGGCGGGCACATATGAGACAGTGTTCACCATCGTGACGTGGGCTGGTCATCTCAATTCGATGCTGAATCCTCTCATCTACTCTCGCTTCTCACGAGACTTCCGTCGTGCATTCAAACAGCTTCTGACCTGCCAGAGAGAGCGAAAGGCAAATCAGCTTAGATATACTCAATCCCAGTCATCTGAGATGTCCTATGAGGACAAGTAATGTGTGTTGTGAAGCATGCATGAGGGTCGATCCGAGTCCTCCCATACCGTAATGATAACTATTCTCTGCCGAAACCCGGCTTCTATGTACCGATTTTCCAACTCTGATCGGCCTTGCATGATACGTATATTTTCGTAGCTGTTCTGTACATACTTAGGAACAATCATCATGATATTTGTTAGCCTTCAACATATGCATATTTGTGGTATTTATAGTGCAGTCGTCACTCTAGAGCATTTTCTTTCCCTCCTAAGCGTGTCCTTACGCACTGGTGATTCCCACCTACGGTCTTCCCCCTCCACACTGCGTTTTGTGTAGTACGATAGTAGTTATTCTACTAACTCGTTTACTAGCCTTTGGCAACTTCCACTTCACAAGCCTCCAATCTGATCATGATTGATCAATCCCGTATGGTTCAGGTCAGAGACCAATCTGTCTCTTGATCCCCCAATCCAAAACGCAGTTCCCCCATCTTCTCCCCATCCATTCTTCGTCCAGAGGGTCGTCATCTCTGCCGATCTCCACTCCCTCAATAAGGCCATTGACTAGGCATAATAATCGTCTTCCGAAGACGTCTTCTCCTCAGCATCAGAATATTTGTGTGTGTGTGTGCATCCGTATTTTGTGAGCATTGAATGAATATTTGTGTGTTATGTATTGTGAATGCTCGATAATAAAGCCAAGCTGATGATGATCGTTGTGATGCACTTGTAGTATTTTCTTGATTTCTTCGAATTTCATTCTGTATGATCGGTGTGATCGACAATAGAGCACGACAGTAAATTCGTTGTATAGCACGTGCCTGTGATAGAAAGTATAGTTTACGACAACTAAAAACTGTAAATCAAGGTACCATTTCAATAACAGATTATTTTTCTAGCCCTCAGAGAATCATGGTATGGGTGAGCTTCAGTTGTGTCTAGAAAAAACCTCCGTGACCATTTATCGTGACCGAAAACAGATGGATAGTCGTGATTTCGTTATTCCATGACTTATAATCACTGTCCAACCGACCCTATCATCGTGAAAATACGGATAGTCGTAATTAGAAACGTCGTTTTAAATTTCTGATACCTAATATCTCATAATTTAGGTGAAGAAGGCAATCAAGACTCCACTCTCTCTCGTCTTTACTCAGCTCGTTTCCATCACCCAATTCTGGGAGCAGCAAAACACTGCACAGACGGAGGTCGAGCATCTGGAGTGAGAACGGCTCCCTGCTCTCCTCTCCCCTCCTCCCCTCATCCTCCTCATTTCACCCAATCTCCCCTTGCCCGGATATCTTTCAGCCACACTGTCGGTGATCTCAATCTCGGTGCAGCTGAGTGAACCTCGCAGTACCGTTCTCCTATTCCAACACTGAATCGAATGATCATCAGCGAATAGTAGCCGACTAAATGAGAACCATTGCTTCATGTTCATAGCGATTCTCGAATCATCAGGTTCTATTAAGTTAGTTTCTTTACGCTGGTGATTAAACGAATAAGTGAAGGTATTCCATCCCGATGAGCTTAGTCGTCAATTGTCCCTTCCTTCTAGCACCAGTACCGTTCACTTCCTCCGTGTCGCTTCAACGTCATTCACACTACCCGATCCCAGTTACTCTTCCCCCGTATGAACCGTAGTTTCTCCGGGTTTATCCATCCCGTATTGTATATGATATGCTTCTTGGGGTTTCAATAAATCAGTTTTTATAGCTGATCACAAGATTAGAGCGCAAGATACATTTGAGGCCGTTGGACCAGAATAAGCGGGATGAGAGTGATGGTGACACGAGAAGCGATGGTATGATACAGAGATTAAATAGGAACAATGATGATAACGACAGAAACCAATTAATCCATGTTTTGGTATTCTGCCTATCCATGTGGTAGATTCAATGACAATGAACGAAATCGATCCGAAGTAACAATGGAACTCAAATATGTGGGCGCATAAATATTACTGGTTTTGGCAATAAACAATTTGAGAATTTGTGAAGAGATTTTGCAATTTTTACGTTTTCTAATTATCCTAAGAGATGGCACAAGGGGAGTATATGAGACGAGGATGAATCTCAATGAAAGTGTAGCAGGAACTGTACAGATGCTCGCATGAGGTTTGGAGCGGACGAGGATTCAATATGAGCCACAATTAATAGAACAGTAAAACTTGAAGCGACCGAGAAATACTGTTAATGACTGATAACAGAAGCACACTACGCGATGAAAGTATACTAGTGGGGAGATATGAGAGGGGATCTAGCTACCGATTGGTGCAAATAGTTGTGATCAATAGAGCAGATTTGATTGAGAGTTCTGATAAATATTCTACTGGTCTGATAAAGGACTATGATCTGATAGGGGGGAAACTCTGATAACTAATCCGAATAAATTCTGATAAATGCAATGTGATCTGATCGAAAGAATGAGATGGTTTCTGATTACAAACATTATTGTGATTTGATGACAAATGGTTAATGAGATGGGAGCGAGAGGTTATGATTAATGACAAAAATCTGATAATATGAGGAGGCATATGCATAAATAATAGCTAATAATGTGGGAAATCTAAGGGGAATAATCTCTATGACTCTTCTTGGACTTCTTGATGTTCCAGTCCATATATTGTCCACTCCAATGAGTGCATTTCTTCTTGTTCTTTCCATAATTAGGGAGCTCTCCATTCTTGGGAGTGCATCTCTCACAGAACCATGGAGCGTCGCCTTCGGGTACGTGAACGAGACCAACGCACTGCCTGAAATCGATCATGTTTTACTACCGTAACCTTGAGTATACTTTTCTGTTTCGCAATCCTAACTAATGATAGGTTATCTAACTGCCTTAATCCTTACCAAACCATCAGAGAGGAGACTACAGTAATCCAAAATAACTATTGCGAAAGAAATGTCAGTCGATGGAATAATAAATAACGAGCTCTGACGATAATTATAGCTCTAGCTACCGTAATCCTGTCCCTGGTCTTAAAATGAATACGGACTACAGTATCCTCACCAGTGGAACCACGAATCGCAGCAGTCGCAGCCGATCATCTCTGCACCGTCGACGTAAGCAACCGAGCACACGGGACAGATCCAGATCTGAATTAAATAAATTAGTTCGCGATCCATCATCAACAGATTACGGTAGGTGAATAGAAAACGAACCACTTCGACCTTCTCTTCCTCTTTCTTCCTCTTCTTCTTCTCCGAGGAGGCTTGAAGGGCGAGATCGAAGGCAGTTTGCTTCTTCTTTTGCTGAAAAATTATAAATTGAAATAATTCGGACATTGTTTTCCTCAAGTCAAAGCTACCGTATTCAAAATCTGTAATAATTATATGAATGATCACCTTTTCCTTCTCCTTCTCCCTTTCTCGTTCCCTTTCTCGTTCTCTCTTCTCCTTCTCGATCCTTTCCCTTGCTTCCCTCTCCGCCTTGATTCTCTCCATTCTTTCCCTTTCTTCTCTCTCTTTCTCCCTTTCTCTTCTCTCCTTCTCTCTTATTCTTCTCTCCTCTTCTTCTCTTTCTCTCTCTCTTTCCATTCTCTCCTTCTCCTTCTTTGCCTTCCTTCTTCTCTCTCTTTCCTTCCTTTCCTCTTCATCAGACGAAGATGAAGAGTCAGAGCCCTGAAGAGAGAAAGAGTCTTAGTCTCTCTCTCAATCGGTCGTTATGGTGAATGTTATAGAGCCATCGAGTAAACAGTCATCTGATAAGAGCTCTCTGTCTTTTATCTTTCTCCCACTCCCTTTATTACATCTCTTTCTCACTCGAATGTCGACTGTGTACGACGACACATTCACATGTCGATCAAGAATAAAGTCTCGGGAAAGGGGAGAAATGACTAACCGAAGCCTTGGAGTGTTTGTGCTTCTTGTGCTTGTGCTTCCACGATCGCCTGCAATTTCGAAAATCAATCATCGAGAAGAAAATATCATCCAGATGTTCGATCATATGTTCCAGAAACATCGCTTCTAGTGTAAAAATGGATGAAAAACTGACTCTTCTTGGAAGAGACTGGGAGCAGACTCGGGAGTTGCCTTCAGCTCTGCCTTGGTCACTGGACGAGGCTTGGGAGCGGCCATAGAGGTCGGAAGAGGAAGAGAAGTAGATGAAGACGGAGTCTCCATCTTGAGATCGATACTGAATGAGAGAAGAATATTATGATGATATGTGAGAAGATGAGAAAGAGACTGCACTATACACCCTAGGGAGAGAGGAAGAGAGGGGGAGAGAAAGGGAGCCGATTACGCTAATGAGGTCGGGTAATGTCGTGAATAATAACAGAGAGTGAATATGGGATAACGGGGAGAGTTGATGACTTACGGTGGTCGGATCTTCAATTTGAGAAGAGAATTGGAAGATGTAGGAATCTGATCGATATGAGATGCGAAGGTATGAACAGGAGCAGAGATAAGGGGAGGAGAAGCGAGAGTCGTGACTCCGCCCAATTTGATTGTGAGTTTGAGACCTGTGCTTGGAGGAGCGGAACCTGCAATTGTGAAATGTTTAGGGCGAAATTTGAAGTTAAACAGTTTTTTTTACTTCCTCAAACAAGACACACTATTTCGTAGGAAACGGATGGAAGTAAGGTACTCTTTAGGGGATGTAGTGAGATTCAAGAAATTAAATATAAAGCGAACAAAGAGTGTGTGGATGAATGTCGAGGAAGTGGAATAGATAGAGGGACTAATGAACATCCTTTGAGATAGAGAAAGGGATTGTAATAAGGTCGATTGGCAGAGATAGAGAAGAGAAGAGAGAACACTCACTCTTATTCGGATCAATCTTATCTTGAATGGGAGATTGATCGACTCTCTTCTCCTTCTCCAGTCTCTCCCTTTCCTCCCTTTCTCTCTTCTCTCTCTTCTTCGCTTTCTTCCTTTCTCTTCTCTCATCCTCATCTCGATTCGAGGAAGGGTCCTGCAACAAGAAAGCGATCTTCCCTTCCCAGTTCACATTCTCTCCCAATCGCATTCAATGAATGAGTTCGCATAAAGTGAATGGGTTCAATCGCTCATGAGCCTCCAATTAACGCTCCCGTCGATTGTTTTATACGCAAAAAAGATGAATGCATCGGCGAGAATCGATAATCTTCTCCCTCTCCATGTAATAAAGAGGAATGCTCTTCTAAACGAGAATCGATATCTTATCTCCACAGAGAAGGGGGGAAATTGGACGCATCCTCTCCTCTACTCTCGGGGGGAGGTCTATCCTATGAGGATAAAGAGACTTTCCCATGGCAACGTCCTTATATACACCATTTGTAGCCACAATTTCCATCCCGCATCTCTCTCACTCGTCCCTCCTAGTTGCCTCTAGTCGCGTCTCTCTAATATACGAAAGGTACGCCTGTGGGTTTTCACCCTTCCCCCTCTAATTTATATAAATACCCTGTTAAATCATCATTATTATACCTTCATATCTTCATCTCTCTCCTTCTTGTCCTTCTTGTGTTTCTTCTTCGTCTTCTCTCCGTCTCTCTCTCCTTCTCCTCTCTCTTCTCCGTGCTTCTTGATCTTGATTGGAGTCACCGTCCTCTCTTCCCTGAGAGAGATCTTTTAATATCAACGGACTTCTGCGGTGTAATTTGATCGGGGAAAGAGTACTTTGGGAACTAAATGAAGATTGATATCGGGAAGTAGCAACTCACTTCGGGGTGGGTTCATGCAGACTCATGTTGAGGGGGAACGAGGTTGGGCCCGTAACTGGGGCGAAAGAAGTATCCGGTATATCCTCCATCATACAAGGAATCGTCGAAGAATCGTCCTTGTCTTCTTCCAATCGAATGGCTAGAATGGATGGAATGAAGGGCATTTATGACACGTCGTTTCTCCCTTCTCTTCTCTATCTTCGCCCTTCATGAATATAAAGCAGAAACCATTTAAATTCCAACAAAAAAGGGCATAATTCTCTATCGTATAGCAAAACGCATAGAATACTTCATTTCTCTCTTTTTTCGTCCGTAGGTTGAAGGTATTTCGTTGACATGCAGGTGGAATACCCTATGGCAATCCCCCTTCCTCACCTTCCAATTCCCTCGGTTTGGGTGTATCCACGCGAGGTGTTTCGGATCGTCGAGCTTCTGAAGTAGAGCTAATGAGTATATTGAGCGAGTAAAGTATGGAGTCGCAACTTCGGGATCGAATCTTACCTTTCTTCGCTGCGTGTAGTAGTCTTCTCGCTTCGATCTTAGCCCTTTCCTTCTCTTCCTTCCTCTTCTTCTCCCGCGCCTCTGGAATGGAGGAGATGCTCTAACCTATGATTACGACATCCTCTCTTTAATCGTAAGGTGAATTTGAGTGAAGAGGAAATGCACCTCCGGATACATTAAATTCCCGGGGATCCTCTTCTCTTTTGGATTTATTCTGGGATCGTCTAGGCAACTACGATATCACAATGACAACCGACATATACTGAGAGTATTGACGAAAAGGAGAATGTGGAATATTCGAGTAGTGTACTAAGCAGATAACGTTTCACTAGTAGTGCCCTGGATATTTCGTCTAAGCTTTATTTCGTTCAAATGAATGGTTAGTTCAGTTTACTGTAGTTTAAAAAAATGTGTTAAGTGTAGCTCTAACCAATAATTAAATAATCAATTAGCATTGGCGGCATGAGAAATGGAGGAATATTTTAGTAGAGTTCTGATGAAAAGGAAACTAATTTTTTTCTTTTGTATTCTCACCTCTCTCCCTCTGCTTTCTCTCATTATCCTCAGTGATCGTTCTTGCCAGCTGTGCAGCCTGTAACCGAATCTGTTCCTTCTTCTCATCCAGCATCCGTTGCATTTCCTTTTCGGCTCGCCGTCTGAGAATATATATTGATTAACTTGATTAAATTTTATTTAAATTTCAGAAAAATTGAAATCAGAATTTCAAATATAAAGAATAGAAAAGATTAGCTTTATCACTGATGCAATCTTGAATTACACTCACTGTTCTTCCTTCTCCCTTTCCTTCCTTTCTTTCTCCAATCGTTGCAGTTCCCTCGATTTCTCTCGCGCTCGTTCTCGCTCCTGAATTGGATGGATTGACTACCGTAGTCCTCCTCATCCATATCCTCTCTTCTCTCATTTCACGCTCTCTCCATTTCCCATCAATTCTCACTCTTCCCAATTATCAAGAGAGAATCCGACATCGGCTACAGTATATTTTCTTTGACAGCAACTCTCTCAAGGTTTCTTCAACTCAGTTTTCGATTGAATCCGATGCTCGATACCGTACCTTGGCCTCTTCCCTAGCAGCTACCCTCTGGGCTTCCTTCATCGCTTCTCTCTCTGCTGCCAATTTCTCCATCTCAATTCTCTTCGACTCCTCAGCCGCTTTCTTTGCTTTCTTCTCCTCCTTCAAAATTAAACGTCACTGGGTGCTCATTAGGGAAAGTGCTCTGTCCGCTCTCCAATTCAGACTACCGTACTTTTCTCGCCCTCTTCTCCTCCTTCTCCTTCCGCCTCTTCTCGTCATCCCGCATCGTAGGAGTACTGAAATAGGTCAGAATGTTGCTATCCATCTACCGTATCCATCTACCGTACCTCTTGTAAGGCGTAGAGCTAGATGGTGCATTGTAGCTCATTCGTCCGAATGGATCGGGATCGAAGAAGAGATCTTCTTCCCTGAATGGGTCTCTTGATCTCTCTCTTAGGTCTTTCTCCGAAATCGTTAGGTCTCATGCCCGGGAAACGCAAACACTCCGAAGTGCGATTTTGTTGGAGAGTGAGAGAAGAAGTGAGAGGAAGAAGACTGGGAGAGAAGTGCCCGAGACTTGAAACCCCTAATCAATAATCCGCTTTCTCAGTAAATTCATCTTAGACGGTGACTATCAATCTTCTTCAACTATCGCACCAATGGAGACCTATAGGAAATGAGATGGAACGATTGAGGCAGAATAAAGGGGAAGTAGATTGATGATGGTTGAATATTGGATTTTGCTTGAGAAGAGGATGGACTAACGGTGAATCAGTCCTGTGTCGTCCTGGAGTACGAGGAAGGGGAATATCCGTTTCTTCGGCTGGGTCTGAATTATTTAGAATTGTTGAGAATGATGAAATCGTCTAGAGCAATTGGTGGAATTTGAAATTATAATTTTTGCAATTAAAAAATTCGAAAGGTTCAAAATATTATTCAATGACCTTATTTAATGGAATAATTATCTCACCATCGAATAGATTGAGACTGAGGAGTGGTCGTGGTGGTTCTCTCTCCATCTTCTCACTCTTCTCCGTCTTAGTCGGTGTCGCTTTGATGGGTGTAATTCCGCCGTGATCGAGAAAGTCGGATGGAAGGAGTGGCGTGTTCTCCTTAAGATATCGATGTGAAATGAGTCGAGGAAGACTAATGAAGTGGAAGAGAAGAGGAGAGAAAAGGACTCCTGAGGACGGCAGAAAAGGGGAGGAGACGAAGAAATTCGATGCTCTGCCCTTTTCTCCCCTTCGCGAGTTTACGAATATAGCCAGGAACGAGTGGTGAGAAAGAGTGAAGAGATGAATACGGGCTTCCCTCGATGGAATGCCCTTAGCGAGCAGAGATGAAGCCCCCTCTAGTGTGTTCTCAATCTATGTATTCAACACGCGCTTCTAGTGAAGTATGCAAGGATCTTTGCAAATAGGATATCTCATGTCAGACGAATTTTGCGAGATCAAATTACCAGACGCGCATTTTCGAAATGAGCAGAGATGCATGCAGTTTGTGGGCGTTAGACTCCAGGGGATTATATGAACTAGGAAGTTCTGATAATTACAGAGGTGAGCGAATTGAGGAAGAAAAATGGCAGTTCGCGATATGCCGATTCTTAGAAGAATGGACTTTATGTGATAAAAGGACGATTCTCACCTTGACGATTGGAGTGCTTGTCCGACTCTTCTCGTCCTTCTTGATCTTATGAGGAGTCTTGATCTTGGGTGGTTTCTCAATTGCTTTCAACGTCGACGGAGGTCGAGACGAAGGCTTCTCCTTGTCCTTTTCTTTGTGCTGAGAAAGAGAGAAGTGAGTGCAATCGAAGATTGAGACTTGCGAGGGAGGAAAGGGAGAAGTCTAGAGAGAGACTAGAATGGAAGAATGGAAGAGAGGAGAAAGGAGAGAAAAGAGAAGCTAACCTTCTTGAATTTGTGATGGATCCCGTTTGTGCCGCTCATTTCTATCCGTATCTCTGGTGGCTCTCTCCTACTCCTCTCCTCTTCTATCCTCCTCTTCTCTTCTTCCGTCTTCCGTCCTTTCATAACCACCAGAACAGGCGGATTCTTGTCCTTATCCGTTTTCTTCATTCCATAATTGGTGGTCTCAGCTCCAAAGAATCCCGGCACGTCTCCTTCGAAACGAGTGAGGCTGGAATGGAAGTGGATTGAGAGGAGAGGAGAGAAAGGGAGAGAAAGGATGCCAATGAATAAGTAATTGACACTGAAATGGCAACAAACGTACTAGTCGCTCTTGCTCTTCTCGAATGAAAAAGAGAGATTGTCGAAGGGGTCCAATGAAGTCGACGAGCAAGGAATTGCCACTGAAAGATTCTAATTTATTGAAATCTTCAAGATAGACTTTTCTCTAGTTTCCTTATGAATATGTATCAGTTCCTGGGAACTTTCGTATTAAAGAGAGGAAACGATAATTTCGAAATGACAAATTGTTTACCATGCGCGTCTTCCCTCTCCTCTCCAGATGGTCGAATACCAGGCAGAAATCGAGGAATGTGTGGTGGTCGATTCTTCTTCTCCTCTCTCGATGCCTTGTACCCGTTGATGCGATGACACTTGGGAAGATCCACGGGGAAGAGGGGAAGCTGTAAGTAGGAGAGTCACTCGGGGTCAACCAAAATAGGCTGTAAAGAGACTATTCTTTTCTTAGAGAAGCCAAGAGGCTATAAACTGCAGAGTTGCAGGTTGTTTTTAAACGCCCACTCGGGCCTTAAATGCCCTATGGCAAGGAACCCATCGAGCTAATTAGAATCCGTTCATTTGAAGTTTCTTACTCGCTTTGGCGTGCGTCTTCATTGTCCATTCAAGTACTTGACTATTTTTGAGTTTATTACGAATCGTAATTCACGTATGCGTGAATATGGTTTGCCCCCGCACATCCTCCTTCCTCTCTCTCTTCACAATGATTCACGTGAAGCGGCGTCAACCGAATTCTGAGTGAGAAATGAAAGGCAATCCTACTCTTGGTCCCCCACTCATTTCGGACGAAATTGTTGTGACTCCCAAAGGCTCTTCTTCTCTTTCTTTAATCTCGTTGAGAGCTATCGGAGAATGAGAGAAGAGTAGAGATCCCGGAAGCAACTAAGGCCAGAATTAGCATGTAAATTGAATTGGGAGAGTACAATGAATTTCTTAGAGATGCTACAGTAGTCTGACGTCTGGATTTTATGTCGAAATATAGATTTTCTTCTAGGTCCCCTTTTTTGCTTGAAACATCAATTTCTAAGCTGAGTGCTTGACAATGCTAGCTTCTTTTGTTTGAATTGGTTGCCCCTGTTTTCACACAGGACAAACACTAAAGAAATTATCGACTTCAACCTCGTCAACTGAAGGTTCAATACTAAATAATATCTGTCTGCCTCTATAAAAGGGGATCTAAAAGGTATCAAAGACGATTTTAAAAATGTGATCTGTTTGATTTATGGTCTAGGCTATAAAGATCCAATAAGTGACCAAGATGTAACTAAAATCAATCTAAAAGATGGTCACTGGTGGCATCAATGCAATCAATGATATAACAAATGCCTATAAATTAGATTATCAATATATAAAGGAACTTTTCTAGTAATCGTTTTGATGAATTCCTTGAAGGTTTAATTAAAACGATGGGTCAACGATGAATAAGGATATTGTGACGCGTATGAAGTATGCTAACTTGCAGATTTTATATTTATAATAATTGTTCAGCTTGCATTAACAGGATCCTCACTAAAAATACAAAACAGCCATCGATGACTGCTGGTCTTGATTTCTCACTAGTAGATTGAATTTATTGAATAAAACGCTTCGAGAGTCTTTACAAATAATACTCACGGGTGGAATGGGGGCGATGGATGACACTTGGTTGAGGTACGCGTGGAAGTCGATTTTGTCGAATTTCAAGGAGGAGAATGCATGTGAAAGATCGTCCATGGCTGGTTGAGATCGACCACCTGAAGAGGAAAACAATGATATTGTGATCCTGATGCAGAATCGATTCATCCTCCTATCTCCTAATCCTTATCGTCTACTATAAACGGCTTTTTTTATAAATTCAATCACTTCTATAATCGGATGAGCAATTCTTCTAGCGAAGAATCATTTTTTTCAACAATTGAACAGGCTTAGTTAGACTTTTTTTACACAAATTGTGCCAGAGGCACCTTTTAAACCTATTCTTGCTTGCAAAGCATTCCTTTCCTACTACTCGCAGAATTCGAATTCTCCGTAATGGACTGTAAACACAAAACTTTCTGATAAGATCTAGATCAATAGTTAGTAAATGGAACTGTAATTGTGTGATCGGGCTGATTTGTCTCATTTTACAGCCTTTCGTATTCAAACAATTAGTCGATCGATCCTTTACGACTTCCATTCTCCGGCTTCAGTTCTCTCTCATTATTGGCTTCCCGTTCGCCATCTGCTCATATTTCACACATCTAAGGGCTTCGATCTAAGGACTTCTCTCCCATTGACTCTTGCATGGAAGAAAGACCTCGACCTCCTCTTTCGTTTGTTCGAGCGGAGGGATGAGAGGGAGAGGGGAGAGCGAGGGGCGCGATTGATTGATTATGGAGAGGAGGGGAGGTGGGGGAGAGAGGCCGGGAAGGGAAGAAGGGGGAAGGAGTGGATTGGACAGGTATCGAGAGTGGTCACAGAGAGAAGAAGGGGGAGAGACAGTTTACACACACTTCCATGCTTGTACAATTGGAGAGAGAGGAAAGAGAGATGGAAAGAGACAATCACCTATCACTGAGGAGTTGACAATGGAAAAGCAAAGGAAAGGACGCGTTAATCCGTAGATCAATTGCAGGAAGAGAGAAGAGACTCACAATACTCGCCAGCCAATTTGACTTCCTTGCACAATTTCTCCATGAATCGAATGGCGACGTCCGTGATGACATTGAGAGGCCCCTCCTGAGCGTGAGTGAAACCCACGTTGTCCAGAAGGGCTCCCACTGCTTTCTGCAATCAAAATCACGTCGATTGGTAACAAAGGAGCCATTAATCAAATGGTTTTGCACAAAAAAGGCTTTTTCTCGATCATTATCGCACTCTGCAAGTAAAACCACCTGCTGTTGCACTAAATTGGCTAATAATCCCCCTCGAACAAGCTAATCCCTCGCCTCAGGCAAGAGACAGAGCAAATTGCCCAACATTGCGCAGAACCGGGCCTCTTGGGCGAGCGATCGATTGCTTTCACTTGATCCTCGCTAATACGAAGGTGAAAATCGAGCGATCGGTCAGCAAAACAATAGATTCCTAAGATTAGACTGACTCTCATGGTAATAACAGCGACATCTTCTGGATCTGGACAGGACGCCGTTGATGTTGACGGCGTCTGTCCATTCTGTGATGTGGAAGGAGAAGAAGTCGTCGCCATCTCGATCTTGATAGCACCTTAAGAGAAGAGATAGAGGAAGAGAGGAGAATGAGCTGACCTGATTAGTTAGTAGCAACGTGGACTCTTCCGTTCATGCGCGAGTCAACCCGTCGCGAGACGAGCATTTACCCCCTGGAAGGAGAAGGTGAGAATGACTCAGCCACCCCCACTTAGCACCCACAATAACTCGCGTAGTACAATGTGTTTGTGTGAGAAAATGGTTGTTCTTTCAACCATATTTTCGGGAAGGAACATCGGGTGGTTCCTTCCCGGCGCCTAATTGCCGTGTGAGTGTTACTAAATGTTGCGTTGCTCGGGCGAGAGAGAGCCGATTAGAGAAAGAGAGGCCGCGATAAGAACCAAATGATGGAGATTGGAGATAGAAGTGGAGAGTACTCATTAGCAAGGCAGCAACCACATGCACACAAGCTGTCTATCTTTAGCGTTGTACAGTACAGGGAAAGGCGCGCGCGCTCAGAGAATTCCCTGCGAGAGACAGAGAGGGGAATTGCCGGCTCCACCACTCCGGACGAGAGGGAGCCCACGCGATTACACCATTCCCACCCGTCCCTCTCCCCCGCTCGATAGGGCTTCCACATTAGAAAACAGCTTTATGAGAAGCGGAAACATATCTTGAATCTCTCCCTTCAGATGAGAGAGTGAGAGAAACATCAGGCACAGACGCACCTGGAAAAGTTGCGAGAGAGAGAGAGAGAAATCCCTTTTCTTCCCTCGACAAAAGGAGAGAGTCATGGAATTGGAGATTCTCTCATAAGCGGATTTGCTCTTGAGAATTTCCTGCTAATGAGAGCTTGCAAATGGGGATAGAATTTCTCCCCCGTCATTAGTAAGATGTAATAATCTCCCCCTTCCACTCGAGATGCCAGGTGGTTGGTAGCAAAAACTGAACGGAAGATTTATACCCTTCCCCTTCTCATCCATTTCTCCCAGCGAATAATGGACTAGGCCTATCCATTTCCCTCTCTAGTCAGAGGGAAGATAAATCATGAGAAATTGAGAGAGGATCTCTGCTCTTCTCGGAAAAGAGCAGATGCAAAAGGGCGGAAAAGAGGTCGAACGGTAGCCGACCTTTTTTCTCAAAGGATGATTAGGAATGAGTGAATTGCAATCCCATCCCGGAACCATTCACGTGAACGAATTGAAAGAACAGCATTGAAACAGCCGGATGAAAGGTCTGACTCGTGCATGATCTCTCTTGTCAGAGAAGCGATAGAAATTGCAAAAGCAAGAGACCCTGACTAACAGCCCTGTAAAAGGGCCAAAACATGTATGAATTAGCCCCCGCAGCACTCTGTTCTCCACTCAGGAGACATTCTCCTCTCAGTATGCTACATTTATGACTAGGTAGTGTAAGGTCAAGTGTAGTTGCTCCCACTGTTCTTATCATATCAGTGAGTTGACCTAGCCTACAGAGGGTACCGATAGACTACTCCACCCCTATTCATCCTCTTTGACGAGTAGTGGTTGCTGTTCCCCTCTACTCTTCTATTCAAAAAAGTCATGTTTTCGCACATCCGTACCATTCACCCGTCCCTTTACCTCTCCAGACAACAGTTCCTTTCCTCAGGCACAATCCCATTCTTGCATAGATCACGAATGGTCACAATAATTTGTTCCCATCACACACCACTTACTCATCTCCTCCTCTCTCTCCTTTTCGTTCCGTTCTAATTCGCTTTCAATCGTCCTCCCCTTGTTCATAATGGTCACTCCCCAAAGAGTGAAAGGAGGGTGGCCGGAGCCGGATTTGAAGCAGAAAGAGAGGATGAAAGAGTAGAAGAGTCGTTGCGAGAGGTGCAGAGATGAGTAGAGGTGATCTCTCTTTCTCTATGACAGAAGTCATTCACTTTGATCTCTTGATCCGAAGGGATCCCAATCAGGCCGATTCAATCAGGAGAGTTCCTCTCTCGACTCTTTCTCCCTTCCAGCCTGTCCTTGTTTCCTTATCCAATCTTACAATCGAAGTTCTACCCTCCACTCCCTTTCTCCTTCTCCTCTCTTACACACTTCCTCTCGTTCCTCACTCCACTCTTCGCTTATCAATTCACTATAACTCACTCGTTCCAATAGATGGACAATCGCCTTTTCGGTTCTCACTCTCTTCCCAATTTCCCTTTCTTTCTCTTTCGCAAGTTATCCGTCTTTCGCCTCTTTTGGATCTCAGGCCTCGATTCTTCTCTTGTTCTCGTTTTCCCCTTTTAAACTGCCGCTTCCAGTCTCGAGAACGCTCAGACACGCGAAATATCGCATGTGTAGACAATCGTCATTGTTGCCTTACTCATTGGTATTCAAATGATGATACAAGTGATTCTGATGTGAGATATTTGACTGAGTTAGCGCTTCACGCCCAATCGTCGTCTAATTCAATTTGACCCTCTGCCCTGCATCATCTCACTCTTCTCTATCTCTCCAGTCAGTTGTTCACTCTTTCAGAATCTTCTCTTCTCTCTCTTCCGCCCTTCGTCATGGGCAGCAAAGTCGTCGCTGTCGAGACGACAAAGGGAGACAAGAATGAGTGAGTATTTCAATTTTTTGATTCTTCAAACAGCTTGAAATTCGAAAAAATCTCTGAAAACGGATCATTTTGCATGGAGTGTTGAGATGATCAGACCGAACCCACTTCTGAGAGCAGACGTGTTAATAATCACTTCTCAGTCTCTCGAATCTTCACTCTTGAGTGCCTCCTCGATTGCATCCCCCATCCATCCCCTCCTCTCCTCAATTCGATGTCCTCTCTCTATTCACGAGTCTCCTCCACTTATGCCAATTGATGCGAATGTCAAAACGTCGCGAGTCCTCGTTTTCCTCTTCTCCTTTCACACTTCCTCGCGAGAGCAGTTTTCCCGGTTTCGAGACCTCTCTCACGCTCAAAGTGATGCATTCCCAGTGTTTTTCTAAGAATTCCGATCAGATTTGTGATCGTGAGAGAACGGCAATCAATGATCGCATAGACAAACAATTGGCTTCATCCCAGAGGGAACTGTCGTATTCGTTGTGAGTATAGCTTCTCCTCCTCCTTCCTTCCTCTCTTCTCTCAGTCTCTTTCATGCTTCGTCTTCTCTTGTTGTCCCGTTCCTCTTCTTCCTTCTCTCTCCCTATAGTCGTCCTTCAATTCTGAAGGAGAGTCCATGAAATGGCTCAAGCGCTTCTCAGGTGATTTACGCGTTATGGCGAAATGACGTTTCCCCCTTTCTCCAGGAAGGATCGATCTCCATCGAAGGGGTCATGCATGGAGTCTTTCGCTCGATTTCCGGTCTACATCACATGCATTTGTGCAAATGCGATCTTTCAGGTGAATCTTACGCAAACTTTGACTAATCTGTAAACTTTACTTAAAGATCTTAACCAAACCGATTGATTGCAGGGAATGATTGTCAACGGGTTCATCTCCACATCGATCTCCAGCATTGAGAAACGGTTAGATCAGGAATATCTGATCGAAGACAAAAACAAACCAATGAAATTCGCAGGTTCAACCTCTCGTCCACCAAATCGGGTATATTCTCTGCAACGTACGATGTTGCAGTGGCGTTGATGCTAATTCCACTGAGCATCTACTCAAAGAGAAGTGAGTTGGAATGGAGGGGAAGTGCCATGTGGCAGAGGGACTCGTCACTCTTGACGAGGGCACCGAAATTCAATCTGATTTCTCAGAGTATGGAACGGACACGGGAACTGCAGGGCAAAAAGATACTATTTCAGTCAACAAAAGTTTCGTAATTGGCGTGGGAATGATCCTCGTCGGACTCGGATCGCTATGCATTGTCATTCCTCAATTCTCAGAGGGAAATTACTCGGTAAGTCCGTTGGAATTGGGTCAGAGATTAGCTCAGGTGTGAAAAGACATCCGAGATAGTACCAAGTCTCATCCTTGTTCAATGTCATTTCTCAATTCGCCAATTGCATCGTATAAATTCACCTTGCTCAGGTTGGCAGCCTACAATCAGACCACTGCGATCCCTCGAGAGATGACTCGTGCATGGAACAACCTGTTTCCGCCTGGTAAGCATTGCGAAAATAGCAATCGACTGTACGATTGGATGAAGCCATCATTAGCTTAATGATGCGTGCGATGTTTTCTCAGTGACACATTCGCTATTCTCAATGAACAATGAGAGTGAGATGCATGACCACTATATTCTTTACGTGCACATAGGGCAATGCTAATAATATGAACTATCATTGTTCTCACCCAGGGCCTTCCCCATTCTCCTCGCATCTCAACTACTGGTTGGCGTGGGTGCCGCTCCCCTCTTCACATATGGATACTCGTGCATCGATGAATTCGATGCGCATAAGAGAACGGGAAAGAATATGGGTGAGAATCCTCCTTCTGAAATGATTCTAATTAAGATACGCAGATGCAATGAAGATATTCGATGAATAGTACATCTTTTTTATGATATGAACGCTATTATAAGGAAATTTATGATGATTACTTCCCAATTCCAGCCCTCTTCATGGGAGTCTCGACTCTCGGCCCTGCTGTCGGGTTCATCGGAGGAGGATATCTTCTGAAGCAGTGGGGAGACATCGGAAAGTCGGACTACAGAGAGTTAGTTCCTATTTTTGGTTGGTAGATGTAATTCGAAGGACAATCAAAGTGGTTGTTTTGAGTGCCAGTGACCTACTCTGTTTTGTTTTCTTATTCTCTCTCATTCCCTAGGGGTTGCTTGTTTATCGGAAGTTGTGACGCGATTGACTGAGAGAGAAAGAGAAGATGTGTAATGAGAGCGGCAAAATAGCGGGAATGAACATCCAGTAGAACGAGAGGGATGGGCGTACTTCGGACCTTATTCTCGAGACTACGAGGAATAATTCGATCATACACGAATTGCTTAGAAGGTGCAAAGTAATTTTATTTTAAACAACGTAATAAGAGACTATTCAATAATTTCAGACTCGGTGTCGTCGGAACTCAAGACTCTCGATGGTACGGTGCCTGGTGGATTGGATTCGTAGTTGCTGGTATTGGATGCATTCTTGCTGCCATTCCTATGTGCTTCTTCCCGAGGAAATTGCGGGGTAAGTGATATTGTATTGTAAATGATTAATAATATCGAAGCCAGAGATGGCCAAGTAAAGAGCATCATGAGGGGCCACAACATCATACCATTCACTCATAAGAACCACACTCTCTTCTGATCTGATACGATCAGTGGTGCATTAGACAAACAATTCGTATCGTGCGCATGTGTTGTCGTGCCATGTCTCGTATTTGGAGATTACAAACACCGAATTCACAGATACGGACGAGCGAAAGAAAGATGATGTTGCTCTCACTCACAAGAAGCTGGATGTTGATTACTCTGGAGACAAGTGGGAGTATCTCAAGACGTTCCAGGTTGGCATTAATTAAAGCTACTTCATGTTGTAATTAGCAAAAAAAATGACTTAAAGTTAATCAGGATTTTTTTAAATGTTTAAAGTTATAATAAATAATTCCCCACTTTCAGCTGTTTCTCTACAATCGCACATGCATGTCTCTCATTGCAATGCAAACCTTCGAATCTCTCGTCATGAATGGATACATCACCTTCATTCCAAAACTCTTCGAGAATCTCTTCGGTTATTCCTCCTCTTGGTCAGCGATGCTTACCGGAATCATCGTCGTTCCTATGGGAGTGTTGGGCAACTGCATCGGAGCATTCCTTGCTGGGAAGACGAGCCACAGCTTCACGTGGGTTTTTGTTTTCTTGAACCTGCGCAAGGAGAGCAATGAATAATATGTATTGCGTTGAAGGGAAAATAATTTCAGGTCAATGATGAAGACAACAATCGTCCTCAATCTTATAGTCGTAGCCTGTTCTTCAGTGCTCTTCCTTCGATGTGATGAACGACCGATTGCTGGTGTTAATAGAGATTGGAGGTAAGGAGATGCTCGGAATGCGCAACACCGATTAATCCGCTGATCGAATCAGGCAATTTGCCATTGGTAAAGTTTGCGTTGATTAAATTTACTTAATTTTTAATATGCTAAGAATCAAATAAATGATTTACTTGCAGTAACTCCTCCATTGGTACCACGTGCAACGTCAACTGCGAGTGTGATCGCATCTTCAATCCAGTTTGTGATAAGAGAAGCGGAATCTCCTTCTTCTCGCCGTGTCATGCAGGATGCCAGAGACCAATTGATGTGAGCGACTTCTTGTAATCATCAAGGACAGTTGATTTAAAAATAAGTATAATAATAACTGATATCTTCCAGCATCTGACCGCACTCGAGTGGAATGGCTGTTCCTGCCCCGATTCCACCCATGTAGAGAAAGGATGGTGCACAGTGGACTGCAATGTCACTCAGGTATCCTTTCCCCTCAATTCTTTTAAAAATCAATCTGATCAGGTGATGTTCTTTACGATCTTCGCCATAATGGCAGCGACGATCTTCTCCGGCGGACCGATTCTACAGAATGCTGCTCTCAGGTATGCACAAGAGCATTAAATGATCTAAATGATTTCAGATTTGCATAATAAAAACTAAAACTGAATATTTACCTTTCAGAGTCGTCTCCTTCGATCATCGGGACCAGTTCATCTGCTTTGGATGGATGTGGATGCGAGTGTTCGGTGAGTTGATTATTTGATTTTTTTGTTTACTCATATCTCCTCCACAGGTTCGATCCCGGGAGCTGTCGTGTTTGGAATGTTGATAGACACGACTTGTTTGCATTGGATGAAGGATTGTGGAGACTCGCAGAAGTGCGTACTCTACGACACGACGAAGCTCTCCCTCTACACCTTCCTGTTCAGTAAGTTTCGGTTTTCTTACTCTCCTACCATAGCAATGCTTCAAATAATAAAAATAACCCATTATTTTGCAGCGATAATAACCAAATTGGCCGTCCTTGTCGCTCAAATCTCCGCTTGGAAGAGTTACGTTCCCATCAAAGGTTGTGATGAAGAAGAGGAGGGACAACCTCAAGATGCAGCTTAGATTGTTAGCAATTGTGCGAGTATTTCACTCCAAGTGACTGTGCTTCAAGCACACCTCTGTCTGTATTTAGCCTAGAATTGAACGGTTCTTTCCTTCAACAAATCAACTCTTCCCTTTCCCATCATCGACTTAGACTGTGCATCTCATACGATGTGATAGCTTTCCGACTCCATTGTTGTTTTTCTCCCCACTTACAACTGGTATGCAATCTCGTCCATCTTTCCGTATGCATTAATTGTTGTGTTTTCTCAGAATCGAATGAATTGTATATGAACAAGCAGTACAACATTATGATTGACACATGGGACAGAATCGCAGAAATTTACTCATTTTCTACTCAATTTCTCTCGTTTCTCTATTCGAATTGTTCATCTTGACGAATGGCTACTCTCCATACCTTCTCGAAGGTCAGCAGTTGTTCGTATCCTTGGTCTGCCCTGTCAGGTGTTCATGATAAGTGGGGAAGACGATCGAGACGGCATATTCCAGGATTTGTGCTAGAGATGAAGCAGAGAAAGAGGAGATGGAGAACGAGATTTCTGAAAATGTCTCTGCACAGCAATCATTGTCTCAATAAATGAGTAGTTAAAAGACTAAACGGTTTGGAAGACAAAATCAATGAATTAATTGAAATTCTTATCTGAAGGACACCTTTCACAAAAATCACTGAATAAGTTGTGAAAAAAGCAGTAGTCATTCGGATAACAGTAAGCTACTTCAATGCTCCTCACTGATATTATTGGAATTCTGTAGTTCTTTAATCTTAAAAGATTAAAAAAGAAATCTTGATGGATCAAAATATTGAAATCGGGGAAAGGTCCACCGTCCGCTTTTTTTCCCTAGAATTGGCTGAGACTCTAGTCTTTCTCCAGTCAGCATCGATCGCATCCCACTCAAGTGTAAAATAAGAGAAGATAGGGGCGGAGAGTAGTGGATTGACACTGGAATCACTATTCAAGTAAGCCACCCATCGTATCTCTCTACATCTCCAACCATGGGCCTGTTCGCCGTAAGTGCCTTCTAATTTTCATTCATGGACAACTGAATCTTCAAATTTCCTTGTCTCTTGAGTGAGATTGCTTTACAAGGAAAGATGGTGACAATGAACGGAAATTTTTAAAAAAGTGCGAACATTTGCAGATCGTCAGCACGATCATCATCATCGGAGCCACTGCCTTCACGTTCTTGTATGGAGCCGGTTATGTCGTACGAATTTATACTACTATAAAAAAAGGAAAGTTCTAAATTAGAGGTCTTTGACGGCTATCGCCGCCACTGTATCGAGAACTGTGGGACTGGCGTACCTCCTCTGGAGCCAAGCTGAGAAGTGAGTTTCACGCTATTCGTAAATTAGTTTTGCACTGTTGACTTTAAAACTTCAACTTGGATACATCTCATTTCACATCGATTGATTCAGGCGCACGTGGGTGATGCGATGATTACTGCCATCAACCCATCTCTCCATTATCGCTTTCTACGACTGCATCCATAGATGAGTAACTAGTAATTCGATATGTAATCGATCATTTGATTGCTTCATTGATTGATCGTACTTCTTTTATTGACTTTTTGATAAATCAGATCTAACATCGCCCAATCTTCGACAATCCTTTAAATCACTCCTTCTCTTATTCTCAGTCCATTCCAGTTTATTGAGTTTGTGATGATTCTCATTCTCCTACTTCTCGCCTCCTCGGCACAAATCTGTATGTATTCGCTACTTTAAATGCTTTTCTGAATGCTATTCTGAATGAAACTTATCAATCCCAGACTCTAGTCTTCTTGCGGGCATAGTGCCAATCGAGGAAAGAGATAGTGGGAGAAAGAGGAGAGTGACCAGACAGTGACAGAGACATAAGATCGGTCCCCTATGCCTCCCCTGTGCCTCTCTCCCCTCGCGGTCTGCTACCCGGGGTGTGTAGCACGCGCCATGCGCAGTTCTACTCTCCTTCAAGCATCAAGTCGATCGAGAAAGCTCTCTCTTGTAGAAAGCGTACTGATTCGAGCTGGCCCATCGAAAGACGTGGCCTTGCCATACACCCAAATTTTGGAATGGTGCTGCCTGCCTAGGCGGTGCCGGCAAAACGTGACTAGAAGAAGTGTGCTTTCGTTCCTTCACAAGCCATCTAGACGTTCTATCTCTGGCTCTCTCGCGATTGAGAAAGGGCATAGTGCCAATCGAGGAAAGAGATAGTGGGAGAAAGAGGAGAGTGACCAGACAGTGACAGAGACATCAGATCGGTCCCCTATGCCTCCCCTGTGCCTCTCTCCCCTCGCGGTCTGTTACCCGGGGTGTGTAGCACGCGCCATGCGCAGTTCTACTCTCCTTCAAGCATCAAGTCGATCGAGAAAGCTCTCTCTTGTAGAAAGCGTACTGATTCGAGCTGGCCCATCGAAAGACGTGGCCTTGCCATACACCCAAATTTTGGAATGGTGCTGCCTGCCTAGGCGGCGCCGGCAAAACGTGACTAGAAGAAGTGTGCTTTCGTTCCTTCACAAGCCATCTAGACGTTCTATCTCTGGCTCTCTCGCGATTGAGAAAGGGCATAGTGCCAATCGAGGAAAGAGATAGTGGGAGAAAGAGGAGAGTGACCAGACAGTGACAGAGAAATCAGATCGGTCCCCTATGCCTCCCCTGTGCCTCTCTCCCCTCGCGGTCTGTTACCCGGGGTGTGTAGCACGCGCCATGCGCAGTTCTACTCTCCTTCAAGCATCAAGTCGATCGAGAAAGCTCTCTCTTGTAGAAAGCGTACTGATTCGAGCTGGCCCATCGAAAGACGTGGCCATGCCATACACCCAAATTTTGGAATGGTGCTGCCTGCATAGGCGGCGCCGGCAAGACCGGATCAGAAGACGTGTGCCGTCGTTCCTTCACAAGTCATCTAGACGTTCTATCTCTGGCTCTCTAGTGATTGAGAAAGGGCATAGGGCCAATCGAGGGTAGAGATAGTGGGAGAAAGAGGAGAGTGACCAGACAGTGACAGAGACATCAGATCGGTCCCCTATGCCTCCCCTGTGCCTCTCTCCCCTCGCGGTCTGCTACCCGGGGTGTATAGCACGCGCCGTGTGCAGTTCTACTCTCCTTCAAGCATCAAGTCGATCGAGAAAGCTCTCTCTCTTGTAGAAAGCGTACTGATTCGAGCTGGCCCATCGAAAGACGTGGCCTTGCCATACACCCAAATTTTGGAATGGTGCTGCCTGCCTAGGCGGCGCCGGCAAGACCGTCCTCAGAAAAAGTGTGCCTTCGCTTCTTCGCGGGTCATCTATACGTTGTACTTACTTTGTTGTACATCTATACTTTGCTTCACTGACAACTAACAATTCTTCGACAACTACTATAACGTCCCCATCAACATTGGAGGCTATGATCAGCACCATGTTTGGGGACGCGAGGAACCGATAAGAGAGAGTTGCTTGCAACTGATACGATTCCTCATTTACCCAAAGGACCCTAATCGATATCAGTACAGTTAATACATTCTTCATTCCTCTTTTGCGTGGCAAATCGAGGAGGGAGAGTAGTTTCGGTCAGACGATGAGATTCTTTTAAACGCAAGATTTCTTCCTTTCCACACCATCAGCATTATCATTGGTACTCTGGAACAAATATGATATGGTGCTTTTCTGAATTATTGATAAAAACCTAAGCATCAAGAGTTTCATAATGCAAATTCAAAAGAACGAAGCAAGGGAGAGCGGAAATGCGGATTGCTCCTCCTTTAATTTTTCTTCATAAAACGATAATTTCAACCCTCCCTTGATCACTCTTGAATAACGTCCATCCCTGTGGCCTCTTCTATTTCTTCCACTTAGTTTCCTTCCACTACTCTACTGGTTAGTCTCTCTCTCTATGTGATTCAGCCGGTACTCTTTGTGATCAGCTGTATGAGTCTACTCCAGAATGAGATAGGTGAGGGAGAATAGTCGTCTCTGGTATACGAAGAAGTGGCAAGATGTATGCACCGTGTTATCAAGAATAGCAAGGCAGAGAGGACGAAAGACAGAGGGAAGAAAGAGAAGGAGAGAGAGGAAAGGAGGAAGAGAAGGATGCTAGGTCATTCGTTATCATTTGCTGTCTCCATCTTGTCCATCCACTTCCAATGGTGCCAATCGTATTAGTATACCATACGTAGGTCCGTGTGACCTACCTGAACAAGAAAGAACTGCGCGTATCATAGCTGTGTTGGTGTCTAGAAGTACGTGCGCTTAAGCATCTCATGAACTCCATGGGCAAAAACTGGGAAGAGAGAAGATGAGTTCAATGGAATAGTTTCCCGCTCATTTTCATTCCTCTTTCCCTCTTTTCCGTTTCTCACCGAATTCCTTCCTTTCACTATTTCTTACGTAAATCGCTTCTAGTACTATACTTTTATACTCTAAATCTATCTAACCCATAAAAACTACCATACCATAAACCCAAGGAGACCAAAATAATTCTCCTATATTTGATCTTCAATTCAGTCCCCGCGTTATCATCCAATACGACCAGATCAGTGGGGAGATTAGCTCATTTCAGAACTGTTCCTTATGTACATTAATCGTGTTGCGCAATCATCTCATCCATTTCATTTTCCTGATACGAATCCTATTGTCCCTCTAATCGTATTCCTTTCAGGATGTCAGTATCGATGATCACTGATAAAGACGTAGTGGCTGCTCTCCAGTATGCTATGGTGGCTCTCAAGAAACCACAGGTGTTCACAAAAGAGGATATCCTGGCGGCTATCCAGATTGCCATGGTCACTCTCCAGAAGACGCATACGTTTACAAAAGACGAGATCGTCGAAGCTCTCCAGAAGGCCATCGTCGTCAAAGAGACTCAAGATCCTCGAGTGGAGAAAGAAAAAGGTTCTTTTTAATTTTTTTAAAAACTCGTTCAGAAATATGTAGTAGTAGGAATCATGCGTGTCTTTACTTCTTACAACTTTCATCGCTCCGTTTTACAGATGCCACAGTGCTTCTCACCCTCGCTCCCTCGCTCCTCTCGATCGTCGTCGAGAAGATTCAGGCTCTTGAGATGAGAGAGAAACGTCTCGTTCACGAAATGGGCACTGTCGATAACCAGATCGACCTGGTGAGAATTCACTCCTCCTTCACTTCAGCTTTCCCGCTTTCTGACTGAAGTTTTCTTTGCAAAGAAGCTAATAAATATCAATTAATGTGGCCGTTCATGAACCAAGCGACTCATGACTCAATCTTGCTAATAAGACCCATTCAGCTGTTCCCCGACCTCGTACCTCCCCATCGCCCTCTCAACTGGGCTTCCGACCTTCAGAAGAGAATGATGAAGAAGACGAAGAGGAGAATCGAGAAGGCCATTCAGAAGAGGAGAATGACTACCGTTGAGAGAAAGGTCAGTGAACATGCCGTCGAAAATTAGTTTGACTCTTCTTTTAATTTATTTGTTTCTTGACACGGCGTGAAAACGCCCTCAAAGGAATGATGCAGTTTTAAACATGATTCGTGTTGCACTGAAATCATTTATGATAAAGCACATGTGTTAATGGCAAAGAAAAAACGGATGCAAATTCCCGAATTTTACTCACGAAGCTCTGAATAATTTTCACTTTAGAGGTCACTTTTTCTGAATAACTTTCACTTTAGAGGCTTTTCAGAGAGAGGCATTCGAGAAGCGAATCGAGCTGAACAACAATCTCCGCCAGAAGTTGAAGCAACTCGATGAAGAGATGAAGATTGTTGAAGATGAAGCCGTAAGAGCGATGCAATAATCTGCCCCACTCTTCCAGATATGATTAACATAGCCCACTGGATTTGAAGTATCCTAACGTTTTGTCTATTTCACTACAAAATAACAAACATCACTCATCCAGCTGGCTATGATCCCTATCTCCTCTTCGTCGTACTACCCAGAAAGTCCCTTCCTCACTACCCACATCATATCATCCCTTCTTAGCCATTTCCAATCACAATTAGAATATTATTAAGCCCTACCTCAGTTTCATTTTCGTAAAGACGACCGATCGTAGTTAATCATTTTTTAGTGTTATCAATAGTGTTCGATCGCAGCTTCCAATTATTCCAACGCTTCAATGTGTACTCAAAAATTATTTTTCCGAATGCACGACTTCGTGAATAGTTTCATTTCGTCGGTTGGTCACTTTGGTTGGTTGGTCACCATTCCAATTGCTCTTTCCTCGTTCACAACTTTATCTCTACTGAACCCGATAACTTAATCCCATATGCTGATCTATCTTCTTCTACCCCCGTTTCCCAATTCATATCCTATTCACCCTATTCTTGGTCAACAGAAAATGATATGTATTACTATTTAACGATCTGCTGATAATAAAGCTATAGTTTAAATAAACTATTAGTACTAGTTCTCTCAGAAAATGTATCCATACCGACCCTTTGGAGGGAAGATGCTAGAGAAACCTTCCTCAAGTCCCTGTTTTCTGTACTCCACATATCTCACATAGAGGTTGACAAGACAGAAGAAGGGAAGAAGGGAAGAAGGGAAGAAAGGAAGATAGGAAATCACTAACATGTGGTTGACCCGCTCATTGACGCTCCGGTCACTCTATAAGAGTCATAAACAGTGCTCTTGGTCACTCCTTCTTCCCGAGTTCCTGTTATGAGATCAGAATATCACCGAACACTCTATCAATACATCTACTTATCTTATCGTCTTCACTTCGAATCAATCGACACGGGTAGATTAGATATGACGGGATCAGTCTATCAGAGATAGGCCTGTGATAAGATAACTACATACATTCCTCCCCTTTCTCACCTCTCCCTCTCTCAGTCTCCTACCTCTCCCTCTTCTTTGTCCTCCCATTCTCCTCCTAATTTTCCACGCAAAGAGGAGAGGGGAGAGTTATTGCTCTCCCCTGTCGTCGCGAGTTATAAGTTTGACCCAGGAACTAGGAACTACAGTATTCAGTTTGAACGCGCGTCTCTTGCTGCTTTCCCTCCGCTTTTCAAAAAGCACGCGCTTTCCAAAGTCATCAGTTTTATTAACATTTTATCGTTTTATCATGTGTGCAAGTATTTCTTTTGTTATTGAATCAATAATTTGCCATTCAGGTCTCGAATCAGAGCGCTTTTAACTGCCAACGATGTCCAGAGCTACCATTCGGATGACGCCTCAAGTGAGTAAACATTCGGGCTTCCAATAACAACACGTAATTGATTGCAGGCGTACCGCGAATTATTCGATGAGGATCCGAAGAAGGCTCCCGTCGTTGCGTGGAGACAATTCGGACCTCTTCATGGTGGACGTTCTTCTCTCGCTGATATCTCCCTCGGCGCCGCTCGACAATTCGCAAAGCAGATGGAACTCAAGTTTGATCGGACGACGTCGATCGAGCAGCTTGTCGGTGCGATCAGAAACGTTAGTACTTTCTTTACTTAATTCCTTTAAGCTTATTATATATTTGTTAACTATTGTATTTATTTACTTCAGAAACTCTCGGAAGACAAGAGATTACGCGGTCTCAAGGCTGCTGAGACGCCAGTGAGTAAATATTATATTTCTGGAACTGTCTCGATACATTTTCGCGAAGATTGTGTTGAATATAGGGTTCAGACTAGGACTGACTGACTGATGATGATGATGACTGATTACTGTTACTGATTAACCACTATCAGAAATCGAGACCAAAGGACGCGAGATTGGCCTTCTATCGGGAGAAGGAAGCAAAGAAGACGTTCGAGGCTCTTCTGCGTGATGAGTGGAACGAAAAAGACGAGGTGGGACATGCCCCATCAACTTACCCATGGTAATCGTTCTGCTTCAGGAAGTGCAACTCGAGAGCCTCCAGAAACTCATCACCCGACAGGTGAGATATGAGCCGATTAGACTGGCAGAAATTTGTTCGAATGTACCTCGATGTTACGATCTTCTTTTGCAGAATAAGCCCACCACCAGCTCTACCAATGCATCAGATGTTCTTCAATACATGAACAAATTCTGGTACGATCCAGTGATGAAGAAGATGATAGTAAGTATTGGCTATGTTGTTGTATGAAGCAATTATTTAATTCAATTTTTTCGATAGTAAAATTAGTATCATTAAATTTCCGATTAAGAAATGTATTATCATTCGCAGGTTCGTCCGATGGAAACCAGGGATGAGAGGGAGGAGCGTATGAATAAATTCCTTCTGGACGCCGTGGATCTCACCTTGAGCAAGGATTGCAACGCCAGCGTGCATTTCTTCAAAGATGATGACGTCGAGAATTTCCGTGACGTGGTATGTCATCTGCAAAGATTACTGTAGAATGGAAAGCAAATTTGCATGTTTGTGGGGGAGTTAGGCATAGATGTTAACACTCTGACTTCAAATTACGACTAATCAATAAACTTAGATGAAATTTAAGAATACTTTGCTATAGTCATTGTGATTGATTGCAGTCTCAGAAGGAAGACAACGCGGAGAAGAGGGTGAAGGTAACGAGGAGGAGAGTCGCAGAGTGAGGTTGGATATGCTACTCTATTATTAGTGTCAAATACACAAACAATAGGGTAACGTTCTTCAAATAGTAATTATTGTCCCTTGCAGGTGTCGGCGACTACTTCTCAACGGAAGAAAGGCTACCCTTATCTTCCGACGATTAATCCTTGGCTATCCCAAACACCCATATCTCGATCACGACCCTGTAGATACTCTAGTAATATGATCCCATGTGCTCTTCTAACTCCTTATCCCCCGTTTCCCCCCATTACATATCCAAATTCCTCATTGAATATCTACCTCGCACCTGGTCTACCTCAATACGATTGTGTATTACTGTACTGATGATAATATAATAGTCGAAGTCATGCGTTTCATTGAGTCAGTGGGTTTATCGAGTCAAGGAACTCTTTACTTTCTTGAGATGTACCTTTCAACTGTCTCTCTCTATACTGATTCCGTATTCTATCATCCAAATTCAGTGTATTAAGCTTCGATTGCGAGGACCGTCTGCACTTGTTGTGGACAGAGAGTAGTGAAGGGAGATGGACATTGAGTCCTAGTAGGGGGAAGGGAAGATCACGGGGTCATGCCAGTCGGTCGGGATACTGTAGACAGTCTTCTCTCGGTCTCGAGCGCTATTATCTCCTACCACGACTTTTAGGTGTCTGTGGAAGAGCATACTTATACTAAAAGGGGTTTTGGCTATATTTTTTTTCAAATTTAAGATCTCCATTTACTTTTAAGTTTAAACAAATCAAGACAGAATAGAACATCGAAAAAATTCCACCCGCAGATTCATCAAGATGATATAAATGCGTCACAATATACAGTGAATTTAAAGGGAATGAATTTGGTAGTCGATATGCATGCAACAATTGTGTTTATTTGATAATGAAGCAAATATAAAAGACAAAACCATACTTCAACAACTTGCACCGTGAATTTCTCTTTTTGACTAGCAGAGTTCAATCGAAGTCATCAGCACATGGAATTCAGAGCACCTACAAGTCGTCCGGGACTCCGTTTCTTGATTCACATCCCAACAACGCATCTGATTCAACTTTGTAACGATTTTCCAGTCGAACATTGTTATTTGAGCATTCGTACTTGAATAAACAATCCAATTATCGCTTACACTAGTGCCTTTTTACTGACTAAGTTGAGAAGGTTGAAGAAGGCAATTAGTAAAGTATAGCAAATTATTGAAATATCTCTCTCATCTTCCTTTGCCGTCTTCACGCTCTTCCTATCATTGGAGTCGTCAAGGCAACCGTAACTTCATTCCTGATCAGCAATCGTTTAATTCTGAAGTACATCCATGCTATAAGTATTCGATCCCATAGAGAAGGTTGAAAGATACCAGAGAGCCCTTCTTCCCTGCCTCAAGTCTTCCTCTCTGTGTCCTACATAAACACATATCCGACAGAACCTTAGCCCGGATAGAAGAAAGAAGTAGGAAGATCACTGACATGTGGTTGACCCTTGCATTGATCGCTCCCGAGTCGCTCTACAAGAAGCATAAACAGTCCTGGAAGGCAGTCTTTCTCCTTAGTCAGTCCAGTACTGCCTACCAATAGGGCGATGCTCCTTTGCCTCCTCCTTCTTCTCTGGTTGGCTAAGAGTGGTATGTTCACCATAATTCATGTTTAACTGGATGAGAGTGATCATTTCCAGGCTCTGGTCTCCACTGCATCCAGTGCAATGTTGCTGAGATGCATAAGTTGGAGAGACAAAAGTAGGTGATTTTCTGTAAAACGTGACCATTATCGGTTTGCAGTTGCTCTGATGGGCAACTCCCTCCTCTCATATGCTACAATCCCGATGATACGATCTGCATAACTGAATATTATCAATTCTTCGACAACTATTTCTACGTGCTCATGAATATTGGAGGCTACGGTGGGTGTTTTCTCGATTGACTAGTAATCAGGACTTGTTGGAATTTTTTAGATTTCTTTGAAAAAATATTGGCCAAATCCTGAGGCCAAATCCTTCTAGATTGAGCGTTTATTTTTGTAACAGGATCGCACGTCTTGACTCGTCGTTGTGGACGTCCATCCGAATTGTCGTGTTCAATTTATCCGCTTCCTAAAATGGAAGAGATCATGGAGGAAACTGCAGTGAGTTCGAACTACAATTGATAAATAAACAAATTTAATTCAGGAGGATGTGCCAGCACTATCGAAAATGAAACGCCGATCGCCTAATGCGTCTCTCGTCAGGGTAAGATTGTTGCACTACTTTTATTAGTTATTTTATTTCTACTGTTGAATATACTTACGTTTCAGGTCTGCTCGACGTCGTATGAATTGGAAGAGTTCTTCCTTCCACCTATCTCGTCTTTCATTATCCCAATCGTCCTCTACATCACCTTGATCCTTTACGGACTCGAATAGGGACAGTAATCGGATACTGTCTCTCTTCTTCTCTCATCTGACCCCTTCTTCCTGCGTGTCCCTCTTCACTCCACCGCATACCCATCCACTTTGTCACCCGGAATAACCGAATATCCGTTATCGAATATCCGCTGTTCATTGCTGTCTCACTGATAATAAAATAGTCAATACAACAAACTATTGATAGCTTCTCGAATGAGGGGGGTGTGGAGTGAACTAAAGAATATTCGGTCAGGGGTAGCGACAATCAATTGATTTATCGATTTACGATTTGATTTTTACGATTTTTGATAATTCTTCAAATGTGGACTGTTGCATGCAGAATTTGTAAGTGATCTCTCACAAAGCAGAGCTATTTGCTTCATTGGTTGGTTATTTAATGGAGCATTTTTACCCGAAAATAGTGATTGTTTTGTGTTTTGAATAGGTGTCGTGTCCTATCAACTCAACTGGCTAACTCGTATCTATTTGTGAGGAAGGGCGGTTCCATTCCCTCCCTTTCCCCTCTCTTCTTCACTATCACTCTCGTTCACTTCACCGACTGAGCGCGGAACAATTCTCAATTGATGGTTCCATCTCTCTATCTGCCGATTTCCCTCCTTTTATCTCCCTCCTACTCTCCACCCAAAAAGGAAGAGGGAAACGAGAAGAAAGCAGAGTCAATTGAGAGAAAGCAGTGAGAGAAAGGGAGGAGAGAGAGTGTGTGTCCCATCTCCGGTTATTCCCTTCCTCTTCCCTTTCCTCCCTCGACTTTCCCAGCGTGTATCTTACTTTGTCAACTCAGATGGACGAAATCGAGCTCTACGATGTCTCTCTGCCCGTGGAAGATATTACTGGATGCAAGGACATCGCTCGTATTCTCTCTTGCACCATCAGACCAGACTGGTCCATCGAAGTGATAGAGACGGAGGTTTGCGTTTTTCCTCTTCTCTCCCGAGGGAATCCAACTCGATTCTATCCTCCATTCTCTGCGTGCATCGAATATTTATCCTTTTGTTTCAGGTCTTCTCGAATGGAATCACCAACAAGATCTTTTCCGTCTTTCACAAGGAAAACAGAGAGGATCGACTCGTGTATCGAGTGTATGGTCACGGAACTGACAAGATTATTGACAGGTATGCATTTCTTACTTGTATCGCTTTTCTCGAAATATATTTTGAAAGTTCTCTTCCAGGAAAAAGGAGCTTGAACAATGGCTCAAGTTGGCCTCAGTCGGGTTGGCGGCGAAGATCAAAGGCAGATTCCACAATGGAATCGTCTGTGAATACCTTCCCGGAGATCCGATTCAGCTCTACCAACTCCAATTTGAGCATGTCCAGTTGTAAGGGATAGTTGGTGGTGAATCATCCGCTGATCCAATCAATCTCTCTTTCTCTACTCTATCTCTCTCTTCAGCGCGATTGCCGAAGTGATGGCGAGAATGCACGAACTCGCACTCGGAGGAACTCCCTGCACTTTCCCAAAGATTTACCAGTGAGATTTGTCTTTTACAATTCATTTTTTACGAAACAATTATCAGAAAAACTATTATTAAATTTCGACGGCCTATAAAATGTAGTAAAATGAAAAAGAAGAGTATTTAACGAGTACTTTAGGTTCCTCGACAATCTTCGAGCTGATTTCGGTCGTCATCAGGAGAGATTCTTGAAGGAATTTCCATCGGTCAGCATCCTTTATTTGCTCCTTTCATCTTATCAGAGTCTGGCCTGTTATCATCTACATTTTATTGTCAGGTGAATCTTCGAAGTCTCGTTGCTGAATTGGAGAAGAAGATCGTGGCATTGAATGCGGGCGTTGCCTTCTGCCATAATGATCTACTCATTCACAACATACTCATTGAAGATACCGGTTAGTGGGATGATTAGAATAGGAAATGGGCGAAGTTCAGCACTTGATAGAGGCCAAAAAACAAAGGCCGATTCGAGATTAAAACAAACTGTGATGGACGAAGTTCCGCAATCGACAACAACCAAAAAAAGGAAAAGGCGATTAGGCCTTTACCGAACCAGTTCATGATGAGGTAGTAAATCTCAAAGAGAAGTGAAGGTGTAGTCTCAAAGGAGTAGTTACATCTGCTATTGAAAGGGAAGGGACTCGAATGTCAAAGACCTCAACGTGTGAAAACAAGCTACATTTCAGCCAATGCGAAGCCGAAGCCAAATGGAGGAAACGGCAATGGGAATGGAGAGAAACGTGAGGAGATCTTTTCAGTTTACTTTTATGGGTGGAAAATATGATAATATTTTCAGACACGAGACTGACTTTCATCGACTACGAATATGCGGATGCCAACTATGAACTGTTCGACATCGCGAATCACTTCAATGAATGGGCAGGTATGCAACCAAATGGTAACTAAATGAAGGGTAACTGTTAGTTCTCTGTATGTACCTGCAACAGGCCCATTTCATTCTGATACCGTAACCATACCGTAATCCGAGTTTGTTCTAGAATATGAATTTTGTTGTGTTTGTTGTGGCCAACCTAACCAATCTGGAATTGTGAAAGCCGATTACAAAACTTCCCCCAAGCAATTCCGGAATAATTTAAAAAAAATAACATTCAGGAGTGGAAAACGTGGACTACTCTCTCTGTCCGAATGACGCTGTGAAGAGAAAGTTCATCGAGCACTACTACTCGAGCAGAAAAGAGGGAACGAAGGTTGACGTCGATGCTGTCATGAAGCAGATCCCACTCTTCGAAGCTGTGAGTCATTTCACAAATTCAGTTAGAGAAAGATAAAAATATACAACATGTGAACTTGACAAAAGCAATAGATGAAGCCTGGTGATAAGAAAATAGTGAATTATTTACTTATCATTTCCAGAAAATCCTAGGAGTGTTTGTGGGACTGGTATTATGGATTTGGTACTTACGAATGCGAGAAATGACGGGGACTAACAGTGCAAGGAATACGTCAGGTTTAGACTATGGATTAATAATTTATTAGGCCTGATTAGAAAATAAAAAGGATGCAATTAATTCTGATGATGAAATCATTTCTCAGGCATCTCATCTCTTCTGGGCCATTTGGGCTCTCGTCCAGTGCCAGAACTCCACCATCAAGTTCGATTATCTCGGGTGAGACATCCTCCTTCATTCATGATTTATTTTCGAAATTTTGCGCTATTCATGAACTAATCTTAATCCTTTCAGGTATGCCGCATCTCGATTCGCTCAGTACGCGTTGAAGCTGTCCCAATACGAGTCTTCCTCCTGAACAGTCCCTCGACGTTCCCTCCGCGTCCCCAATCCTCTTCCCCATTCCTTCCCCGTAATTTCCCTCCTATTCATTAAGATGCCCCTCCTCTCTCCCAAACTTTACGACACTCTAATGAGATAATCATGCGTCGGAAATCGCTCACACCCAAGATTGGCCCAGCTGAGAAGAGATGATTGCTTAGCTGGCATCAATATCTCCCATTGTCCCATCCCTCTTCTCACCCTCCATATTGATATCCCCTATCCACCTGCCCTCCCCAGTACACGTACCAGATTAGAGACAAGTACAATGTAATAATCAGATCTTCCAATCATTCCTGGTAGATCCCGATTGCTAGAGCGGTCGGTCCATTAACCTCACCTTCTCCCTCCCTCTCCCTCTCTGTTACAATCCGCTGCCCTCTTCCTTTGTGAGTGGAGACTCGCGCCGCATCGCTTGTAAATCAGTGAGAGTCAATAAAGAGAAGCTGAGGTCTATCCCTCTCTCCCTACCCCTCTTGACAGTATAATGGATACATATTGTTTCGTCTCGACAAGAAGAAAGAGCAGAGAGAGGCACTTCATTTGTGTCCCTCCCCCTATCCTCTCTCGGATCGGATTACAACACAAATCAGCCAACAAGTGGATGACACCGTAGTCCTCGTGTACATTCCTCTCTCCCTTTATGATCCCCTGAGGGAATACCGTTATCCTCTGGCTACGGTAGATCGAAGATAACTTGACTTCTCTACTCCTATACTTGATGAGTAAAGTGATAGGCCACAAAGCAAGATATGAAGAGATTCACTTAAGAGGATAACTACTCTTTATTATTTCATTTACGGAGAATCTACGAAATATAATATGTCAGAAAAGCTTGGTGATCGACTAGGGTAATGACTGAGTGAGAACAACATCAAAGTGAGAAATCGTCCTTCCGCTACCGAAATTCACATCGGGTAAGGGGGAATCTAAGGGAAAGGACGGTCCCTGATCAGATCAAATCGGGTATGGGTTAGAGCTATAATCATCCAACTTTAGCCTCTCCCTTCTCCAGTCAGGGAAGAAGAAGTTCTCATTAAGATGGAGAATTGATGACGCTGATAACGGGATGTGTCAGGGGTGTAAAACAAATAGAATGGGGAAAGGGAAGGAGGAAAGCGAGTGGAATTAGGTAAGGAATAGGGTGAAATGGGATAGGAGAACTATTATGGAGCACCGATGAATTTCGTTGAGATTAACCGAAGATGAGACGGAAAAGATGGTCGATCGGATAGATCGAACCCTGTGTCACTGAACCTTAGGCATGGAAAAGGAAGTCGATGGATTGGATGAAAGGGGATAAAGCAGATGGGATAGGAGAAGAGGTAAGAGAGGTCAGGTACTGCGATTAGAAGAAAGATGACACGTAGTGTGAAGAGGAAAGAATCACAACATGGGTAAGGTGGACAGATTGGGGGAATGGAGAAGGAGGAGGATGGGGTAGATCACCATTGGGTTCCGTAGGGGAAGGATAGGAAGGCTTTCGGGTCGGATCCACCGGCGACGGCAGCCAGTGCATTCGCTTGTGCGAACTTCAACTTCTCGATCTCAGCCTCTTGTAGTCGCTTCGATTTCGCCCGTCGGTTCTGAACAGATTCATCACTCTTTGTCACTTTGCAGATGTGAGTTTGTTCAAATAAACAAATTGTGAAATTGTTGTTGTGCCAGGGGCCTACAGTAGTAATTGCAAAAGATTGCGAAATTTGCCAGGCGATGAAACTGGATGAAACTCCCTTGATTATCCCTCGATCACTCCAGTTTTGAGAGGCATCTAATTCGCACGCGACCTCTGTGTCATTGATACTCATTATTGGTGTGATTGGTTGCCCCCTGGAGCGTCGCTCTCTCACTCATCTCAAGATTCTCTCACTCATCAAGAGATCACTCTTCTCTCAACCTTGGTACACTCGATTGATACGAGATAAGGAGAGAAGCAGCGTGAGAGTTATTCTCTCTCTCCCTCTCCCTCCTCTCGAGTAACTCAATTAGAGACAGGAGCGATGGAGTGTGATGCCATCAGGATGAGACAACCAAAACAATGAGTGAGTCGAGCTCGAGATCCACTGAGTGATTGATTATCCACGACACAAAAGAATCAAATTGAGACCCATAACTCCTCCCTAATCCCTTCTCTCTCTCTCCTTCCCTCCTTCAATCCAATCTGTCTCGTGATGAGAGGGCCAATGACCGAGAGGAGAGAAGGGGCGAAACCGATATTTCCGGAAAGAGATCATCACCCTCCTTCTAATTGGCAAACAATCTAGGAGAGGCAGGCAGGCCTTCCCGATTCGTACTATGCCCCCTGATATAGTTCCCCGCCTTTCCCTCCCCTCTTCCAGCATCATAATGATCTCACACGGTAATTACTGCTCTCGGCCACCCATCAAGAGAAGAGAGCGCATACTCATATATACTTAGCGATATTGAGACTGTTATCGGGACTCCATCGTCCTTTGTCATCACACTAAAGAGTGAGGAAGAGAAAGATAATCGAGAGTTGAGAGGGACGTCTTAATTGTGGACTATAAACGAGCGCAGATTTATAGACAATCGAGAGAGAGAGAGAGAGATAGGAGTTGATTGAGCGAGGAAAAACGGCTAAGAACACTTTTATGATGATTGCACGATCTCTCCGCGCATCCCCGCAATGTGGGCTATTATTCTCAGAGGATATTAATGGATTGAGGAAAGCCATCTGAGACAACGGATATGGGACAATGAAGAATTCCCTCACCTGAAACCAGATCTTCACTTGGGTTTCCGTCAATTGAAGTGAGGCCGAGAACTCCGCTCGTTCGGCTATCGAGAGATACTGTTTCTGCTGGAATTTCTTCTCGAGAGTCATCAATTGCTGTGTGGAGAAGGGAGTGCGCGGCTTCCGATTGTTCTTGTGCTTCCGAAGCATGCACTTGTTCAGACCGAGAGCCATCTTCACGTCGTCGGAAGCTAAAAATGATTAATTGAAGCTTCTCAGAATATTCCAATCATTAATCATTCTTAAAAATGTGATGAATATCTCTCGCCTATTCAATGTCTCAATCGCACTTAGCCCCTCCATCTCAATCTCTCCCCGCACAATCCACTAATCCCCTCGGTCCCTTTGTGTGCGTTCCTACAGTATCCAATCCAAGGAGAGGAGGGAGAAGCTTGGTGACAGTCTAAGAGTGCTTGTACTCCGCACGTGTCGGATTTACAATGAACTCTTTACGATTCTTATGATCTATAGGTCTATCTAATTAGTTATAGATGATTGGGAATGGTGAAATTGTCTTTGAACTGACCATTGAAAGATGACGAGGAGGAGGAAGTGGATTCAGGTGAGGATCCGGAGATGGGAGGAGGATGGGGAAGGAGTGAGGAGACCACGTGCTGCTGAAATGGAATCATTTTGACAGATTTCTTTCAAATTTTTGGGCGGGGAAAATCGAAATTAATTCGCATTTTAATTGTTCAAAAACTATATTTTCTAACCGATTGCATCGCAGCCATTTGTTGTTGCTGCGCGGCCATGGAATGGAGGATGAGATACTGTTCGAAGGCAGCATTCGGAAAGGGGAAGGAGGACGGAAGGAGTGCCGTCGGCTTGATTATTGGAGTTTCATCCTAAATGAACCAATTAAGTGAATAATATCCAACAGAAAACTGAGAAAAGTCCAATACGAACCTTATTTTCGGGAGATTTGGAAGAGATTTGTGAATCCAACAAATCATTAATAGTGAACGATCGTTTCGGCGTTGTAATTTCTTCATGAGAGACCATCTTAATGAATTGATGCTAGAGTGGAGCTGACATTAAGCGTTTGGAATGATAAAAACCAGGAAGTGATTGGGGTGCAACAGGAACAGATGAACAAGAGAAGAATGGCACCAAAGAGGGAATCTGCCAGGAGGTCTAGCAGGTACCGTATCGAGGATGAGATAATGGAAGATCAGATAGGTAGCGAAGATTAGAATCAATAGAGAAAGAAGGGACGGGGCCTGACACCCATGACCAGTGGGATATGCACTCATTATCGTAATTGATAGGCAAACAGAGGACTGTATCTAGAGAGGTCGAGAGGGGCGGAGTGATCTAATCGAATTGAGAAGAGATAGAGAGAGAGGAAGAGGTAAAAAGATGACAGAAACACGGGATGGGATGAAGTGGTGGACACGACAATCAGAGAGAAGAATTGAGAGATCTCTCTCCCTCCTCTCTCCCCGCCCCTCCTCGCAATATCGGAGGATGGAATGAGGGGAGGAGGGTACTGTAGTCGATGACTGTGCCCCGAGGGACACACCAATAACCATAATTGGAGGGGAAGAAATTACTCATGACCATAGCCTCGTTGAGACTTCTCCCCCATTTCAGTCTCTCTTCCACTTCCACTCACTCTATCGTTCGAAGGAAGAGGCGCCAAAATGAGAAAAGTTGAGAGGCGGAAAGACAGCCATTAGGCCCTTTAATTAGGCATTCCTTGAGGAGCAATGGAATGAAGAAGAGACGAAGAGACCGTATTGCAAAGTTGAGAGGAGGGGAGGAAATGAAGAGACAATTAAGGTGGAGATTGGATTGTGTGAGGAGGGGAGAGATACGTCAAATGAGGGGAGGCACGGATTGATTACTCGAGAGGTAGGTGGAAATGGAAGGTGAAATTACTAAGGTAGGGATATACTCATGGCTTAGAAGTGCAATGAGGCAAGGGGAAGAGATTGGGCGGAGATGGAGTCGAAAGAGAGTGATGATCTGATCCCTGTGGATGTCCTTATGGGAAGTGGGAGGGCGGAGCCTCAGGGAAGATCTAATGAAAGAAACACGGGGGGATTAGTAGGCCGATAGAGTGAGCGAGACCTTTCTCGCCCCTACGGCCAGTGTCCCTTCTAAAGAAGCGACGATTTGAGTGACGGATCGGGCGGCTTTCAACCTGTGGAGAGAGGGAGAGGATGAGAGGCACCTGAGATATCTGTCACCAATCTCGAGATGGGGTCTCTAATGCACTGTGAAGCTGCGAGGGAGAGAGATTGTAGTGACCGAGAGTGGAAGAGAGGCTACTTCCTATTGTCTTCCCCCGAGATGAAGTGGCCGATACAGTATCATGTTTGCGGTCCTTCGAATGAATGGATTGTCTCATCAAAGAGAGAGGGAGGTAGAGGGGGCTAAAGAGACACTATCCCTTCCAATAGTGTCGCGGGCTGAGGAATGGATGGCGCCAGTGAGTCGCACAGTCGGCCACCCACCACACCAACTGCCTATTACCGTCCTTCTCTCATTCGAAACACGGAAGATCGGACAAAGAGAAAAGGCAATCGCCCATTTTTCACGAACCCAGCACCTTTAGTGCCCGTTAATCGACGGATTAGAGTCGGTGTAGGTAAATCCTTACTGATTCGAACTCCGGGCAACTTGTTAATGATTGAGAAATATGAAAACATTTCTACCTAGTAAATGAACTGTTCCCAAGCCTTCCGGTTACATAACACTCATCGAAATAGGGCGGAAAAGATCAAAGATCGGAAGTGTTTCAGTAGGTATTCTCTTCTAAGTGGAGGGGGATGAGCATTGGAGTGATCTGGGAATGGGAGAGAGAGAGTGGGGGAATCGGAAGAGTGTATCTATTACCCCATTCAGATGCACTCAACTCATCAAGTCGTCCTCTCACTTATCGCAGTCCTCTCCGGAATTCTTTTACTCCCGTCGCAATTGCTATTTTCGCTTTTCCACTTCTCGACGTCAATACTTTCCGAGAAGCTTCCCGATTGACGTGCTAATGAGCGTCTCGAATCTTATCAGCGAAGAATCATCAGTTGTTCATTATATTTACATCCGGACAACCCGTGGTAGTCTCTAGGTGTTGCTAATCGCTTAAGCCGTGGTCCGATTGATGAGTTGGAGTCTTCCAAAGAGTCAGCGGGGGCTATTAGGCTGAGGTGCTCAGAAATGACACGAAAGCAATTGATCAGCGCGCCGTCAGCCCCTGAGGAGAGACACTCGCCTTCCAGTTTAAAGTTTGTTTAAGAGCCTGAGGGGAGAGAATCGGGGCGGGATCTCTCTGATTGAGGCCGATGATTGCAACATTGGGAGAGAACTTCCTCCTCACTTTGATCCTACCTTTGAATACCAATTACAGTAAGTATCGGATACAGTATCCTGGCAGGAAGAACAGAAGGAGAGGACCTGAGACAAAAAGCGAGAGGAGAAGAGCCAATTAGTGAGCGACAAGCGGGGAACAAGGGAGTGATGGATGATTGGGAAAAGAAGAGATAACAGAGAGTGCACTCATCCCCCAAGTCTTCCAATCCATCCATTCCCACCAACTGACTGCGAGGTTCGAGATGAAATCAGTAATGACCTATCAAGTGTCTGATTTCTGTATGTGATTGTGGGATTACATGGTCATTTGATTCTCTACAGAAGCTCATCTTTATTCCCTTAGGCCAGAGAACCAGGTGATAAAAGAGAGTCAGCAATCGGCGATGGTGTATCAATTCTATCCGATCTTGCGACAACTGCTCGATTAATTGGAGTGTATATCAGTGGGAGTCGAGAGGAGAGAGGAGGGAGAGGGGAGAGGGAGATGGAAGACGACACACGTTTGTCGTCGTTTCAATCAACATTAAAACAACAATCCGGAGGGGAGGAAGAATTCGACGAGAGGTTGCATCTAATGATGAGGATAAGAGGCGAATGTCAGAGGGTATCGAGGTGGAATATGCATGAACAGTAGCGTTGTTTGTGACAATTACACGAAATCGGCAACAGAAATGAGCATATGACAGGGTTGGCTAAGGATTATGCAATGCCGGGACGAGAGAAGAAAATACTGTTACTAGTAACCATCTTATGACTAATATGTGAATAATATCCTTGTGAGAGCTCATCTATAGATCAAAGATTAGATTCGGGGAACGATTCCGAGATTGTTGAGAGTAGCAGGAGGGTGGAGGGGCTTCTCCTTCTCAGTGAAGAGGAACGAGACCTCGATCTGAAATTGTGAAAGTAAATATTTTGATCAATTTCTCTCCATTCTACGAGGGGAGAGACAAGTACTGAAAGTGCCAACTCACCGCTCTCATTCCGTGTTCCATCGGATTGCAGACGTTGATTCCTCTCGAGTTGAAGACTTGTTCATTGACGTCATCGATGTAGTCAGAGATGTCCTCGAGATGGATGGAGTACGAAGAACGAGTGCAAGGACTGGAAGTTATTTAATTAGTTGTTCATTTTTAATAAAAAATTGCTCAAAACGTTAACTTTGTAAAAGAATCAAAAAATCTGAATCCTCACTGGAAGATGTAACAGGTGCACAGTCCGAGGAATGTCTCCATCACAGTTCGATAAGTGATCTTATCAGCTATTGCGAATCGTTCGTTCAACTCCTTGATGAATGAGACCCAAGTGCGCTCGTCGACCTGAGATGTTGTAATTGTATTAAGGAAAACATTTTTCGATCGATTAAAAAGTAAATGATTCAATGACGTCGTGATGCATACCACTCTGACGAGTTCCGTCGGGAACTCCGTAGACCACGCGACCGTGAGACCCTTGGAGTAGTCTCTCTGGATGAAGAAACACTTCCTGTCTTGGATAGGAAGTGGAGAGGTAGGACTGATCGGAGCGACTTCAGCCATCTGGAAGGGGATTAGGCTGATAGGAAGAGCCGCTAGTGAACGGAAAGAGGATTAGAGGTATCTCAGTCGACTCAACGACTAGATCATCACGAATAATTGCAAAAACGAAAATGTGATGTCTTTATACAGAAAACTGACAAATATTGGACTGCTTGTAATTCTAAGCTTCATCGAAGTCAATCAAGGTTGACTGGTTGAACGAATACTAAAGAATACTGAGTGATTAGCTGTTTGTGTCAAAGTGGATGACAAGAGATGCGATCATCGGACGGAAGGTGTCTGATATTGGAATGCAACAGGTTCTGGTTAACTGTCAACTACATCGGGAGGTTCTACAAGTACAATCTCAATAGAAAACGCGTTGGGGTAAGGGACAACTGCGTAATAGCCAACTACAGGAAAACAAATATCATTATTAAAAATATAATAATTGGATACAGTGAAATTTGAGTACGAATGCGAAAGGAGAAAAGAAATGGCTAATAACTGTGTGATAATCATTCATCGATCTCCTACTGAGGAGGATACTGCTGCTGATACTGGCTCTGGTCGAATTGCTGTTGAGCTGAAGACTGAGAACGATTGGCACGACCCTGATCGGCCTGAGACGGATCTCGCAACCTGCAATATTAATTATGATTTAATTATTATTATAAATAAGTCCATCAGTAGCGCAGGCTTGCAAATGTCGAAAATTTATCTCACTTAAAGTAAAGTTTCCTTTTTGTTCTTGCTTTATTTGTCTTCTATCCCTAAGTGTCAAATAATTTGCGTTACTCACGCTTGCTGAGCTTGCTGGAAGTTCTGCTGATGCTGCTGCTGCTGCTGCATTCTTTGCTGATGTTGCTGGTGCAGCATCTGGCCGGAAGATTGAGCCATCTGAGGAGCGGAGCCTCCGATGTTTCCCTGAATGTATGTAATTGAATGTGAATGTGGTCGAGTTCTCTATTATTTCTTCAATTTTTAAGCTGATTCATATCACACAGTAGTTCTGATTCACCTGAGAAGGCAGGCGTTGCATGGATGATCTCTGCTGCTGAGAAGGGCCCTGTCCCTGCTGCTGCATCTGCTGTTGCTGAAGTTGCTGCTGCTGCTGCATCTGGAGTTGCTGCAAATGCTAATTACGTGTAACTGTTAAATATTTTATCAATCTTACCCGTCTTCTCGACTTCTCCGCTTGGAATTGCTCGGGAGTGAACTGCTGTTGAGGCTGTTGAGATTGTTGTTGCTGCTGTTGCTGCTGCAATATTATTGAATTATTCATAAGATAACATTTGTGAGAAGTCATCATCAGAAATCAATTTCTTCTTTTAAAATCTCACCGCTTGGAACGCCTGGTAGTTGGGGGGCTGATTGGCAGCGAGCTGCGCTTGTTGCGGTAATGGATTAGTAGACTGATTGAGGGCGGGAGCTCCGGGTCGATTGGGATACGGATTGGTTCCACTGCCCATGGCGGGCATCTTTGAGGGTGGACCACCGAAGGCAGCATCGTACGGAGCCTGCTGCTGAGATGCTCCGGGGAAACCGGTTCCTGGTCCAGCACCCGGAGGTTGGTAGCCCTTGGATTGTTGAGGAGGGATTCCTGCCACAGGAGGAGGCTGACGAGGACGAGGCTGTCCCATGGTGCTGTCACGAGAGGAGGCGTCAGTGGGACCTAAATGATTACGCTTATTTCGTCAAGACATCGTGATATTGTATTCTGTAGATTTTCGGATACTTTGGTTGGTGATGGACTAACCAGCGTAGGGCGGTGGCTGAGGGGCTCCCAGGATGGAAGAAGCCTGAGGCTGCTGCTGGCGTTGCTGTGCCTGCTGTCTCTGCTGAGGAGTGAGCTGTTGTTGCTGCTGGGCACGCATCTGTTGATGCTGCAGCTGCTGCTGTTGCTGCTGCAGCTCCAACTCTCTCATTCTTCTGTGTTGGTCGAGCGCCGATTGTGAGAGGGGCTGAGGCGGAGCCTGGCTGTCCGAGGGCATTCTGCAATTATTTTTATTATTATTCACACTTCATATTTAGATTTTTTGTAAAATTAAATAAGCAATTAAGTTCGGAAAGGTATTTAATGAAAACAATTATTACCTCTGTCGAGATTGCTGCTGCACCATAGCAGGATCCCTCAGCAGATCACTCTGAGGTTGCTGCTGCATCTGCTGTCCCTGCTGCGATCCCTGAGGGAAGGACTGCTGCGAGAACTGAGACGACTGTTGCATTCCAGAGCTGCTGCCTGGCTGCTGCTGAGCTGCGGCTGCACGGGCTTGTTGAGCTGCCACTTGCGCCTGAATATGCATAAGTTATTAAAATATGCAAAATATGAACAAATCATGGGAGTTTTGGGTAAGTCATTCAATTAATAAATAAGTCTGAAAAAGTATTATTGTACCGAAATAGGCGAGAGCGACAGAGAAGCCAGAGTCAGGAGAAATGTACGTTTGAAAATGCGCCTCTGCCTGATTACCGTAGTTAGGTGGAAAATATTCAAACGAGATTTTATTTTTTCCCAATTTATTTATATTAGAGTGTACATTTTTTCATATAATTAAAAACTATGTGGCTATGCTCTTTGATCAATCAAAGTTTTCGAGAATAAGTATTAATTGGATGACAACGTTGTTTTCGAAAATATGTAATATTTTGAAAATATTCTAGACTACTACGGTAGTCAGGCAAAGGCGCATTTTCAAACGTGCCTTTTCTCATAACTCTAGTATCACTATCGCTCTCGACTATCTAATTCAATTTAAATATCGTGATAAATGCTAACCTGCTGATGCTTGATATGGTTCGCCAGTAGTTCATTGGTCTGTTTGTGATCTGGTTGTCTCTGCTTCTGCATCATTCCTGGCTGTGCCATCTGTCCCGGGATTGGTGGCAGTAGTCCCTGCTGAGATGGCAGTGACGGCTGCTGCTGATGCTGCTGTCCCATAACGGCTGCAGGATCCGGACTGTATCTGAACGTATCGATTAAAAAAAATTTGTGAAACCTTTTTAAAAAAATAAATGAAGATGAGAAAAATAACGAACCGTTTCTGCATGCCCGACGATTGTCCCTTCTGGGGAGAGATGTACTCTGGAGGCATTCCATGAGTACGAGCAGCTTTCTCGTCTTGACGTTTGGAGATCATGTCGTGGAGCTGAAATGATAAAAGTGAATTCGAATGTTTTTTTTTAAATAAGTTTCAACGTTTCTATTTAGAACTCAATGAAAAAAAAAACGAAAGTTATTGGATTTGATATAGAGAGAGAGGTGCTCACTCTGGTCTTCGCACTCGCATCGGTGCTGTCGTGCTGTGCCTGCTGCATCTGCTGCTGCATCAGCAATTCTCTCGTCGTCGGCTGCTGCACGTGCTGCAGTCCCGAGTGCTGCGGTTGCTGCTGAGAGGCAGCTGCAGCAGCCTGAGTCTGCTGCATCAGCAGCTGCTGCTGCAGGTGCGACTGCTGGGGAGGCTGAGTGGGCTGCTGAGTCTGGGGAGGCTGATGATGTCCCATCAACTGGCTCAACGTCGTCGCGGGACCAGAAGTTGTATGGGTAGGGGGGAGTTCACGAGGAGGAGGAGGGTACTGCTCCTGGTGCAGTGCCGATTGTAGTGACGATTGAGTAGGTGGAGGAGCATGCTGGGTTGGCTGGGGCGGCCAATCAGGCTGGTATGATGAGGACGGACCAGGCTGCTGCTGCTGCTGCATCGACTGCTGGGAGGTTCCAGGCTGCTGCTGGGCTCCAGGCCCCTGAAGGATTCCAGCAGGTTGCTGCATCTGACTGAGATGAGTAAGAGGAGCTCCGAGGGTTCCACCCTTGGGAGGAGTCGCCATTAGTGGGGGAGCGGCAGTGGTGATCAGCGTGAGACCGGCGGCGTTCTGAATATGTTTATTTTTATTTTTATTTCACTTACATTTTTAAAAAATCCTACAGTATGTTTGACTAAATGCGAAAAAAAGTAATTATCTGAAGGGTAATTATTTCACTCACCCTCTTATTCGGTCTTTTCTTCGCCTCAGCGGGATCCTTCTTCGCAGAACTTCTTCTCCTCGTCGCTTTGATCGGAGCAGGAGCCGTTCCTCCGGGTGCTGAGACGGTAGATCCAGCGCCCATCGAAGCGAGAGCAGAGGGTGGAAGATGTGCAGAGAGAGCAGTCGTCTGCTAATTAGATATTTAGATTATTCGCATCAATTAATTAATTTAATAATCGATAAAGTTAATACCTGGAGTGGTTGGTTCAAGACCTTGGAGAGTTCACTCTCTGTCTTGACGGGAGCCGAAGCGGCGGAGAGAGCGGCAGAGACATGAGATTTGCCTGCCGAATCGACGACCGACAACTCTTCCTCCTTGATCTGCAAGAATGTGTACGATTATTACAGTTTTTCTATTAATGCCTTGCTCGAGACTCGGGAATGTGTTTGAAATTGATCTCTAACCTCCTTCTTTGGCTCACGCGTCGCGGGTTCGGCCGATTTGGCCACACTCGCAGCAGCTTCAGAGCCGGCCAGTGCAGCCGGAGTAGCCACCGACTTCTCCCTCGTGTCTTCGGCCTCGGTCTCAGACTCTTTCTCCTTCTCCTCTTCTTCCTTCTCCGACTCTGGTTCTTCCTTGATGTCGATGTCTTCGGAATCGGAGGACTGAATGCATAACATTTTAAAAAAATGGATTCACTGAATAAATAATGACATTAAAAGGTTAACGAACCAGGTCGCTGTCATATTCATCTCCCTCCGTCTCTTCTCCATTCTCTTCTCTCGCCTTCGCCAGTCTCTCCATTCTCTCCTTCTTCTCCTTCCGTCTCTTTCTCTCCTGCAACGGATTAGTCTCATTCGAGGTGTCGCCGCCCTTCCCCTTCTCAAGTCTCATTTGAGGTGTCGCCGCCCTTCCCCTTCTCAAGTCTCATTTGAGGTGTCGCTGCCCTTCCCCTTCTCAAGTCTCATTTGAGGTGT